>CANUEZ040000104.1:975000-1205000 GCA_948099385.1 Fasciola hepatica | reverse complement strand
GGCCATATTGGAGGGGAGTTTTCTTTTGAATCCGAACTGTTTGGGAAGGTAACAGAAGTCGTTCGTGGTATGGTTTTACTGTTTGGTACTGTGTCAATTTTGTCAATGGATATGAAATTGAGGGGAATGATGAAGATCCGTTGCGAGTAATTTGATAGACTATGTTTTATTGGAATGACCACTGAACGTCTGTTGTCACACCAAGATGAGTGATGTTTTGCCGTCCAATAGACTGGGATTGGAAAATGTATTGACTGTTGTTTTAGTCGATGAGGGGGAACAATTTTTGTGGACGATGGTTTCTTGGTTATTTTGTTGTTTGATGAGCACGTGTGGCATTGATTTGTGTAGTTTTTCAATGTGTTTTATCTATTTGCTCGCAGTGGTGAATGATTGAGAAGTGTTTGACGTAACATGTGGGTATTATACTGCTCGACTTTGCTTGTGTTGCGGCGAATGGTCTGTTGTTATCTTTCGTTGTACCCATTCGCTACTGTTTTGATGTTGAAGATGGTGGGCTGACGAGGGCGTCATTGGTTTCCGAGGAGCGGGCATCCAATTGAATTGTATTTGTTTACGATCAAGCTTTGGTGCGATAGAGATTGGTTTGCATTCGGTTCCTATCTGTGGGGATTATTCGCATCGCATGTGATGTGGTTTGGAGGTGTGTGATAGTGAGTGCGATGATTGTTGATGTGATTTAATGATGAGTCGAGTTGTCATTCGAAGATGCCTTAGCTGGAATAGTTATCTTAACGCAGTCGTGTTTCCAGCGCACATGACGAGCACCGAGTTCTGGATGCGGAGGAAAGTGGTCGGTGTTGGTGTTCTTTTGTTTGCTTGTTTGTCTCTGTGTGTTTCAGACCCGGTTGTGGTTGTATTGACCAAACGTTTACTTTTCGGCAAACCTTAGAGTATAGATACATCTTTTGTAATCCCACAATCTCCGTCATCCTTGATCTGAAAGCGGCGTTCGATTCAGTCGACCGTACAGTTTTTTCTGGCGCTGCCTCTCGTTAAGGGTATGCCAGTGTGCCAATGTTTGTATGCAAACAGCCGAATCCGAGTTCGTGCTTACGGCGATGTTTCACTCGAGTTCACCAGAGAAAGTGGTGTTGGTCAGGGCTGCCCCCTTTTGCCCTTCTTTTTCAATTTTGTAATTGAATTGATTCCTTAGGTAGCCCTATCCTCGTGTGAGAATAGCGGTATCGATCTTTGCCCATGCAGTAAACTGTGTTAATTGGAATATGCGGACGATATTGTTCTTCTGAGTGAAGATCCAGGTAAGTTGCAAGCTTTATTAGATAGGCTAGACAACAGCGTAACAATGTCTGGGATGCGTTTTGTACCTTGAAAGTGTAAAATGCTGCTGCAGGACTGGGTTGGCGCTATACCAGACCTGTTCTTAGCAGGGGAAGTCCTAGCTGAAGTGGATGAGTTTTGTTACTTGGGCAGTTACATCTGACCAGATGGACAGAAATCGGATGAAGTGTCGTCGCGTATGCAGAAGGAGCGTTTGGCTTTTGCCAACCTGAGCTATTTGTGGCGTCGATGTGACATCCAATTGTCTGTCAAGAGTGGAATGTACAATGCGGCGGTTAGGTCAGTTCTTCTATATGGCTCAGAAACATGGCCGTTAAGGGTAGAAGGTAGACGAGGACTGTCGGTGTTGGAGCACCGATATCTGTGTAGCATTGTTCGAATATGGTGGGAACACCGTATCAGGAATGTTGAGGTTAGACGTAAGGTGTTGGGAACCAGAGGTGCATCTGTGAATCACGTACTGAATCTAGACAGATTAAGGTGTCTGGGACATGTATCACGCGCACCCACCGATAGACATCCTCGGCGTACGCTGTTCTCCGAGGCAGGTAATGGTTGGAAGGTAGGTCGAGGTGTTCATTCCATGACATGGCAAAAAGGTTAGAAAGCCTTGACCAGTGGATTTGGCCAAGTAGGACGTGTTTGGGTCCACGAGATCCGCCTACCAAGAGGTTGGAAACATGAAGTGATATGGCTATATGTCGCAGCTAGTGGCGTAATTGTATTCGGGCTCTTTCTTTGTCTTCGTGATTTCCACTTAATACTTTGATTTTCGGATCTTTTTCACTTTATGCTTCTATTCGTTCTGCTCCTGATTGGACGATACTGGAAGGTAGTAAGCGAAACTAGAGCACAGAAGTGCGAGGTTAGTGTTTGGATAAACTGAACTAAAGTTTTGTGTGTGTGTGTGTGTGTGTGTGTGTGTGTGTGTGTGTGTGGTGATAGGAAAAGACCAATAGGTCAAGAGAGAGAGAGAGACTGATTTGAGTTGCGTAGGGACTGATGATACTGTTTGTTCTTGCTTGCGTTTCGAACCGTATCGCGTAACAAGATCCGGTGACATGTAGTTTTGGGTTTGAATCCCAGTGGGGGCTCGATAGATGTTCACTGTAGCTGGTGATTGCTAACGAGGACGATACGGTTGTTCGGTACTTCCATGGTTTTCAGCGATGAGCTGTTCGCTCCTAATGCATGATGAATCCTATTATGCCAGAATCTGATCTCTTACTACATCTATTCATTCATAGATTGAGTTTGTTTAGTATGTACAACAGGTTTTTTTCTATTTCATTTCATGTATTTGTATGCTTATTTTTTGGGGGTCATATGGGACCATGGGATAGGTGGTTTGTGTTAAGATGGAGAGCCGACATTAGTGTTCGTGGTATTTTGAGCTTAGGCCTCGATACGGGTGAAGCTATTTGAGTGAGATTAGTATTGTCTCCCAGTGAGTTGGTTTGGTGGTGTTAGGTTATCGGATTTCTTAGCTCTGACGGAATAGGAGAATGAATGTTACCACTCGACGGCGGTGTAGTTTTTTTTCTTTCTCATTTCCGGAGTTGGGTCTACTGATGCGCGTTTCCCATTTGAGTATGGGTTGATTGTAGACAGTCTCCAATATCGATTGCAGTCATTCTGAGTGCCCTATGGAAGCAAATACGGGTGCTTCGTTCCAGCTGCTACAGATTTGCGTGTTTTTTCACACTGTTGACGCAATATTTTAGTGCATATTTTTATGTGAGCATAGTTGAGTGGGGCCGAAGAGCCCATTCATTGTAGTACTGAGGAGATGCGATAGATTGGATGATAAATCGAATGGATCCGGGAGAGAAGGAAGTTTCATTGGACGAAAGTGGACCGTCTGCAGCGGCTATGGTGGTTGTGGTAGGGACGGCGTAGCTGTGTAGTTTGTTTGGTGCAGTGTCTTCCGTGGAGGTTGCAGGTGCACGATCTGCAAATACAGGAAGAAAACTCGGTGAGCCGGAGCTCAGTAAGTTCGTAAGCAAGCGTTGACACTTAGACCGATAAAGATGGTTGTGGCGATCTGTGCGAGGGCGTTACAGCTGTAGTGATTTCGAATCTCTGAAATTTTGTCGATTATGCAATCAGTTTAACCACCTAACGAGCTGTTCGAGCTGGTGTATGTGTGTGTGTGTGTGTGTGTGTGTGTGTTTGTGACTCGGATTTTTCCACGTACTATGAACGTGTTGTGTGATGGATGATTTGAGCACAATTGTTTTTTCTTCATACCTTGATAGTAATGGGATTTATCAAGGGCCCACTTTTATTCTTTGTTCATCTTGATTGGTCATTGTTTCCGTTTGCGTACTTTATCCGAATCTGTTCAGTATTTTTCTCTTTCCGGCGCATATGTTGGTTCGATACTGGTTATTGTTTTTCTCGTAGTCAGTGTCTGCGAATTGATATAGGATGGAATTTCTTTCAACATGAGTTTGGCAATTGACTTTCAATCGTATTTTTTCACTTTCGGTTGGTTAATCGTTGTTCACCTAATGTGTTTTGTTTGCTGATAGATAGAGGCCATATTGGAGGGGAGTTTTCTTTTGAATCCGAACTGTTTGGGAAGGTAACAGAAGTCGTTCGTGGTATGGTTTTACTGTTTGGTACTGTGTCAATTTTGTCAATGGATATGAAATTGAGGGGAATGATGAAGATCCGTTGCGAGTAATTTGATAGACTATGTTTTATTGGAATGACCACTGAACGTCTGTTGTCACACCAAGATGAGTGATGTTTTGCCGTCCAATAGACTGGGATTGGAAAATGTATTGACTGTTGTTTTAGTCGATGAGGGGGAACAATTTTTGTGGACGATGGTTTCTTGGTTATTTTGTTGTTTGATGAGCACGTGTGGCATTGATTTGTGTAGTTTTTCAATGTGTTTTATCTATTTGCTCGCAGTGGTGAATGATTGAGAAGTGTTTGACGTAACATGTGGGTATTATACTGCTCGACTTTGCTTGTGTTGCGGCGAATGGTCTGTTGTTATCTTTCGTTGTACCCATTCGCTACTGTTTTGATGTTGAAGATGGTGGGCTGACGAGGGCGTCATTGGTTTCCGAGGAGCGGGCATCCAATTGAATTGTATTTGTTTACGATCAAGCTTTGGTGCGATAGAGATTGGTTTGCATTCGGTTCCTATCTGTGGGGATTATTCGCATCGCATGTGATGTGGTTTGGAGGTGTGTGATAGTGAGTACGATGATTGTTGATGTGATTTAATGATGAGTCGAGTTGTCATTCGAAGATGCCTTAGCTGGAATAGTTATCTTAACGCAGTCGTGTTTCCAGTGCACATGACGAGCACCGAGTTCTGGATGCGGAGGAAAGTGGTCGGTGTTGGTGTTCTTTTGTTTGCTTGTTTGTCTCTGTGTGTTTCAGACCCGGTTGTGGTTGTATTGACCAAACGTTTACTTTTCGGCAAACCTTAGAGTATAGATACATCTTTTGTAATCCCACAATCTCCGTCATCCTTGATCTGAAAGCGGCGTTCGATTCAGTCGACCGTACAGTTTTTTCTGGCGCTGCCTCTCGTTAAGGGTATGCCAGTGTGCCAATGTTTGTATGCAAACAGCCGAATCCGAGTTCGTGCTTACGGCGATGTTTCACTCGAGTTCACCAGGGAAAGTGGTGTTGGTCAGGGCTGCCCCCTTTTGCCCTTCTTTTTCAATTTTGTAATTGAATTGATTCCTTAGGTAGCCCTATCCTCGTGTGAGAATAGCGGTATCGATCTTTGCCCATGCAGTAAACTGTGTTAATTGGAATATGCGGACGATATTGTTCTTCTGAGTGAAGATCCAGGTAAGTTGCAAGCTTTATTAGATAGGCTAGACAACAGCGTAACAATGTCTGGGATGCGTTTTGTACCTTGAAAGTGTAAAATGCTGCTGCAGGACTGGGTTGGCGCTATACCAGACCTGTTCTTAGCAGGGGAAGTCCTAGCTGAAGTGGATGAGTTTTGTTACTTGGGCAGTTGCATCTGACCAGATGGACAGAAATCGGATGAAGTGTCGTCGCGTATGCAGAAGGAGCGTTTGGCTTTTGCCAACCTGAGCTATTTGTGGCGTCGATGTGACATCCAATTGTCTGTCAAGAGTGGAATGTACAATGCGGCGGTTAGGTCAGTTCTTCTATATGGCTCAGAAACATGGCCGTTAAGGGTAGAAGGTAGACGAGGACTGTCGGTGTTGGAGCACCGATATCTGTGTAGCATTGTTCGAATATGGTGGGAACACCGTATCAGGAATGTTGAGGTTAGACGTAAGGTGTTGGGAACCAGAGGTGCATCTGTGAATCACGTACTGAATCTAGACAGATTAAGGTGTCTGGGACATGTATCACGCGCACCCACCGATAGACATCCTCGGCGTACGCTGTTCTCCGAGGCAGGTAATGGTTGGAAGGTAGGTCGAGGTGTTCATTCCATGACATGGCAAAAAGGTTAGAAAGCCTTGACCAGTGGATTTGGCCAAGTAGGACGTGTTTGGGTCCACGAGATCCGCCTACCAAGAGGTTGGAAACATGAAGTGATATGGCTATATGTCGCAGCTAGTGGCGTAATTGTATTCGGGCTCTTTCTTTGTCTTCGTGATTTCCACTTAATACTTTGATTTTCGGATCTTTTTCACTTTATGCTTCTATTCGTTCTGCTCCTGATTGGACGATACTGGAAGGTAGTAAGCGAAACTAGAGCACAGAAGTGCGAGGTTAGTGTTTGGATAAACTGAACTAAAGTTTTGTGTGTGTGTGTGTGTGTATGTGTGTGTGTGTGTGTGTGTGTGTGTGTGTGTGTGTGTGGTGATAGGAAAAGACCAATAGGTCAAGAGAGAGAGAGAGAGACTGATTTGAGTTGCGTAGGGACTGATGATACTGTTTGTTCTTGCTTGCGTTTCGAACCGTATCGCGTAACAAGATCCGGTGACATGTAGTTTTGGGTTTGAATCCCAGTGGGGGCTCGATAGATGTTCACTGTAGCTGGTGATTGCTAACGAGGACGATACGGTTGTTCGGTACTTCCATGGTTTTCAGCGATGAGCTGTTCGCTCCTAATGCATGATGAATCCTATTATGCCAGAATCTGATCTCTTACTACATCTATTCATTCATAGATTGAGTTTGTTTAGTATGTACAACAGGTTTTTTTCTATTTCATTTCATGTATTTGTATGCTTATTTTTTGGGGGTCATATGGGACCATGGGATAGGTGGTTTGTGTTAAGATGGAGAGCCGACATTAGTGTTCGTGGTATTTTGAGCTTAGGCCTCGATACGGGTGAAGCTATTTGAGTGAGATTAGTATTGTCTCCCAGTGAGTTGGTTTGGTGGTGTTAGGTTATCGGATTTCTTAGCTCTGACGGAATAGGAGAATGAATGTTACCACTCGACGGCGGTGTAGTTTTTTTTCTTTCTCATTTCCGGAGTTGGGTCTACTGATGCGCGTTTCCCATTTGAGTATGGGTTGATTGTAGACAGTCTCCAATATCGATTGCAGTCATTCTGAGTGCCCTATGGAAGCAAATACGGGTGCTTCGTTCCAGCTGCTACAGATTTGCGTGTTTTTTCACACTGTTGACGCAATATTTTAGTGCATATTTTTATGTGAGCATAGTTGAGTGGGGCCGAAGAGCCCATTCATTGTAGTACTGAGGAGATGCGATAGATAGGATGATAAATCGAATGGATCCGGGAGGGAAGGAAGTTTCATTGGACGAAAGTGGACCGTCTGCGGCGGCTATGGTGGTTGTGGTAGGGACGGCGTAGCTGTGTAGTTTGTTTGGTGCAGTGTCTTCCGTGGAGGTTGCAGGTGCACGATCTGCAAATACAGGAAGAAAACTCGGTGAGCCGGAGCTCAGTAAGTTCGTAAGCAAGCGTTGACACTTAGACCGATAAAGATGGTTGTGGCGATCTGTGCGAGGGCGTTACAGCTGTAGTGATTTCGAATCTCTGAAATTTTGTCGATTATGCAATCAGTTTAACCACCTAACGAGCTGTTCGAGCTGGTGTATGTGTGTGTGTGTGTGTGTGTGTGTTTGTGACTCGGATTTTTCCACGTACTATGAACGTGTTGTGTGATGGATGATTTGAGCACAATTGTTTTTTCTTCATACCTTGATAGTAATGGGATTTATCAAGGGCCCACTTTTATTCTTTGTTCATCTTGATTGGTCATTGTTTCCGTTTGCGTACTTTATCCGAATCTGTTCAGTATTTTTCTCTTTCCGGCGCATATGTTGGTTCGATACTGGTTATTGTTTTCCTCGTAGTCAGTGTCTGCGAATTGATATAGGATGGAATTTCTTTCAACATGAGTTTGGCAATTGACTTTCAATCGTATTTTTTTCACTTTCGGTTGGTTAATCGTTGTTCATCTAATGTGTTTTGTTTGCTG
Organism: Fasciola hepatica; assembly: GCA_948099385.1. Classification (NCBI taxonomy): domain Eukaryota; kingdom Metazoa; phylum Platyhelminthes; class Trematoda; order Plagiorchiida; family Fasciolidae; genus Fasciola; species Fasciola hepatica. Next base: position 1,197,268 of record CANUEZ040000104.1, on the reverse strand, counting down.
ATAGATAGAGGCCATATTGGAGGAGAGTTTTCTTTTGAATCCGAACTGTTTGGGAAGGTAACAGAAGTCGTTCGTGGTATGGTTTTACTGTTTGGTACTGTGTCAATTTTGTCAATGGATATGAAATTGAGGGGAATGATGAAGATCCGTTGCGAGTAATTTGATAGACTATGTTTTATTGGAATGACCACTGAACGTCTGTTGTCACACCAAGATGAGTGATGTTTTGCCGTCCAATAGACTGGGATTGGAAAATGTATTGACTGTTGTTTTAGTCGATGAGGGGGAACAATTTTTGTGGACGATGGTTTCTTGGTTATTTTGTTGTTTGATGAGCACGTGTGGCATTGATTTGTGTAGTTTTTCAATGTGTTTTATCTATTTGCTCGCAGTGGTGAATGATTGAGAAGTGTTTGACGTAACATGTGGGTATTATACTGCTCGACTTTGCTTGTGTTGCGGCGAATGGTCTGTTGTTATCTTTCGTTGTACCCATTCGCTACTGTTTTGATGTTGAAGATGGTGGGCTGACGAGGGCGTCATTGGTTTCCGAGGAGCGGGCATCCAATTGAATTGTATTTGTTTACGATCAAGCTTTGGTGCGATAGAGATTGGTTTGCATTCGGTTCCTATCTGTGGGGATTATTCGCATCGCATGTGATGTGGTTTGGAGGTGTGTGATAGTGAGTACGATGATTGTTGATGTGATTTAATGATGAGTCGAGTTGTCATTCGAAGATGCCTTAGCTGGAATAGTTATCTTAACGCAGTCGTGTTTCCAGTGCACATGACGAGCACCGAGTTCTGGATGCGGAGGAAAGTGGTCGGTGTTGGTGTTCTTTTGTTTGCTTGTTTGTCTCTGTGTGTTTCAGACCCGGTTGTGGTTGTATTGACCAAACGTTTACTTTTCGGCAAACCTTAGAGTATAGATACATCTTTTGTAATCCCACAATCTCCGTCATCCTTGATCTGAAAGCGGCGTTCGATTCAGTCGACCGTACAGTTTTTTCTGGCGCTGCCTCTCGTTAAGGGTATGCCAGTGTGCCAATGTTTGTATGCAAACAGCCGAATCCGAGTTCGTGCTTACGGCGATGTTTCACTCGAGTTCACCAGGGAAAGTGGTGTTGGTCAGGGCTGCCCCCTTTTGCCCTTCTTTTTCAATTTTGTAATTGAATTGATTCCTTAGGTAGCCCTATCCTCGTGTGAGAATAGCGGTATCGATCTTTGCCCATGTAGTAAACTGTGTTAATTGGAATATGCGGACGATATTGTTCTTCTGAGTGAAGATCCAGGTAAGTTGCAAGCTTTATTAGATAGGCTAGACAACAGCGTAACAATGTCTGGGATGCGTTTTGTACCTTGAAAGTGTAAAATGCTGCTGCAGGACTGGGTTGGCGCTATACCAGACCTGTTCTTAGCAGGGGAAGTCCTAGCTGAAGTGGATGAGTTTTGTTACTTGGGCAGTTACATCTGACCAGATGGACAGAAATCGGATGAAGTGTCGTCGCGTATGCAGAAGGAGCGTTTGGCTTTTGCCAACCTGAGCTATTTGTGGCGTCGATGTGACATCCAATTGTCTGTCAAGAGTGGAATGTACAATGCGGCGGTTAGGTCAGTTCTTCTATATGGCTCAGAAACATGGCCGTTAAGGGTAGAAGGTAGACGAGGACTGTCGGTGTTGGAGCACCGATATCTGTGTAGCATTGTTCGAATATGGTGGGAACACCGTATCAGGAATGTTGAGGTTAGACGTAAGGTGTTGGGAACCAGAGGTGCATCTGTGAATCACGTACTGAATCTAGACAGATTAAGGTGTCTGGGACATGTATCACGCGCACCCACCGATAGACATCCTCGGCGTACGCTGTTCTCCGAGGCAGGTAATGGTTGGAAGGTAGGTCGAGGTGTTCATTCCATGACATGGCAAAAAGGTTAGAAAGCCTTGACCAGTGGATTTGGCCAAGTAGGACGTGTTTGGGTCCACGAGATCCGCCTACCAAGAGGTTGGAAACATGAAGTGATATGGCTATATGTCGCAGCTAGTGGCGTAATTGTATTCGGGCTCTTTCTTTGTCTTCGTGATTTCCACTTAATACTTTGATTTTCGGATCTTTTTCACTTTATGCTTCTATTCGTTCTGCTCCTGATTGGACGATACTGGAAGGTAGTAAGCGAAACTAGAGCACAGAAGTGCGAGGTTAGTGTTTGGATAAACTGAACTAAAGTTTTGTGTGTGTGTGTGTGTGTATGTGTGTGTGTGTGTGTGTGTGTGTGTGTGTGTGTGTGTGTGTGTGGTGATAGGAAAAGACCAATAGGTCAAGAGAGAGAGAGAGAGAGACTGATTTGAGTTGCGTAGGGACTGATGATACTGTTTGTTCTTGCTTGCGTTTCGAACCGTATCGCGTAACAAGATCCGGTGACATGTAGTTTTGGGTTTGAATCCCAGTGGGGGCTCGATAGATGTTCACTGTAGCTGGTGATTGCTAACGAGGACGATACGGTTGTTCGGTACTTCCATGGTTTTCAGTGATGAGCTGTTCGCTCCTAATGCATGATGAATCCTATTATGCCAGAATCTGATCTCTTACTACATCTATTCATTCATAGATTGAGTTTGTTTAGTATGTACAACAGGTTTTTTTCTATTTCATTTCATGTATTTGTATGCTTATTTTTTGGGGGTCATATGGGACCATGGGATAGGTGGTTTGTGTTAAGATGGAGAGCCGACATTAGTGTTCGTGGTATTTTGAGCTTAGGCCTCGATACGGGTGAAGCTATTTGAGTGAGATTAGTATTGTCTCCCAGTGAGTTGGTTTGGTGGTGTTAGGTTATCGGATTTCTTAGCTCTGACGGAATAGGAGAATGAATGTTACCACTCGACGGCGGTGTAGTTTTTTTTCTTTCTCATTTCCGGAGTTGGGTCTACTGATGCGCGTTTCCCATTTGAGTATGGGTTGATTGTAGACAGTCTCCAATATCGATTGCAGTCATTCTGAGTGCCCTATGGAAGCAAATACGGGTGCTTCGTTCCAGCTGCTACAGATTTGCGTGTTTTTTCACACTGTTGACGCAATATTTTAGTGCATATTTTTATGTGAGCATAGTTGAGTGGGGCCGAAGAGCCCATTCATTGTAGTACTGAGGAGATGCGATAGATAGGATGATAAATCGAATGGATCCGGGAGGGAAGGAAGTTTCATTGGACGAAAGTGGACCGTCTGCGGCGGCTATGGTGGTTGTGGTAGGGACGGCGTAGCTGTGTAGTTTGTTTGGTGCAGTGTCTTCCGTGGAGGTTGCAGGTGCACGATCTGCAAATACAGGAAGAAAACTCGGTGAGCCGGAGCTCAGTAAGTTCGTAAGCAAGCGTTGACACTTAGACCGATAAAGATGGTTGTGGCGATCTGTGCGAGGGCGTTACAGCTGTAGTGATTTCGAATCTCTGAAATTTTGTCGATTATGCAATCAGTTTAACCACCTAACGAGCTGTTCGAGCTGGTGTATGTGTGTGTGTGTGTGTGTGTGTGTTTGTGACTCGGATTTTTCCACGTACTATGAACGTGTTGTGTGATGGATGATTTGAGCACAATTGTTTTTTCTTCATACCTTGATAGTAATGGGATTTATCAAGGGCCCACTTTTATTCTTTGTTCATCTTGATTGGTCATTGTTTCCGTTTGCGTACTTTATCCGAATCTGTTCAGTATTTTTCTCTTTCCGGCGCATATGTTGGTTCGATACTGGTTATTGTTTTCCTCGTAGTCAGTGTCTGCGAATTGATATAGGATGGAATTTCTTTCAACATGAGTTTGGCAATTGACTTTCAATCGTATTTTTTTCACTTTCGGTTGGTTAATCGTTGTTCATCTAATGTGTTTTGTTTGCTGATAGATAGAGGCCATATTGGAGGAGAGTTTTCTTTTGAATCCGAACTGTTTGGGAAGGTAACAGAAGTCGTTCGTGGTATGGTTTTACTGTTTGGTACTGTGTCAATTTTGTCAATGGATATGAAATTGAGGGGAATGATGAAGATCCGTTGCGAGTAATTTGATAGACTATGTTTTATTGGAATGACCACTGAACGTCTGTTGTCACACCAAGATGAGTGATGTTTTGCCGTCCAATAGACTGGGATTGGAAAATGTATTGACTGTTGTTTTAGTCGATGAGGGGGAACAATTTTTGTGGACGATGGTTTCTTGGTTATTTTGTTGTTTGATGAGCACGTGTGGCATTGATTTGTGTAGTTTTTCAATGTGTTTTATCTATTTGCTCGCAGTGGTGAATGATTGAGAAGTGTTTGACGTAACATGTGGGTATTATACTGCTCGACTTTGCTTGTGTTGCGGCGAATGGTCTGTTGTTATCTTTCGTTGTACCCATTCGCTACTGTTTTGATGTTGAAGATGGTGGGCTGACGAGGGCGTCATTGGTTTCCGAGGAGCGGGCATCCAATTGAATTGTATTTGTTTACGATCAAGCTTTGGTGCGATAGAGATTGGTTTGCATTCGGTTCCTATCTGTGGGGATTATTCGCATCGCATGTGATGTGGTTTGGAGGTGTGTGATAGTGAGTACGATGATTGTTGATGTGATTTAATGATGAGTCGAGTTGTCATTCGAAGATGCCTTAGCTGGAATAGTTATCTTAACGCAGTCGTGTTTCCAGTGCACATGACGAGCACCGAGTTCTGGATGCGGAGGAAAGTGGTCGGTGTTGGTGTTCTTTTGTTTGCTTGTTTGTCTCTGTGTGTTTCAGACCCGGTTGTGGTTGTATTGACCAAACGTTTACTTTTCGGCAAACCTTAGAGTATAGATACATCTTTTGTAATCCCACAATCTCCGTCATCCTTGATCTGAAAGCGGCGTTCGATTCAGTCGACCGTACAGTTTTTTCTGGCGCTGCCTCTCGTTAAGGGTATGCCAGTGTGCCAATGTTTGTATGCAAACAGCCGAATCCGAGTTCGTGCTTACGGCGATGTTTCACTCGAGTTCACCAGGGAAAGTGGTGTTGGTCAGGGCTGCCCCCTTTTGCCCTTCTTTTTCAATTTTGTAATTGAATTGATTCCTTAGGTAGCCCTATCCTCGTGTGAGAATAGCGGTATCGATCTTTGCCCATGTAGTAAACTGTGTTAATTGGAATATGCGGACGATATTGTTCTTCTGAGTGAAGATCCAGGTAAGTTGCAAGCTTTATTAGATAGGCTAGACAACAGCGTAACAATGTCTGGGATGCGTTTTGTACCTTGAAAGTGTAAAATGCTGCTGCAGGACTGGGTTGGCGCTATACCAGACCTGTTCTTAGCAGGGGAAGTCCTAGCTGAAGTGGATGAGTTTTGTTACTTGGGCAGTTACATCTGACCAGATGGACAGAAATCGGATGAAGTGTCGTCGCGTATGCAGAAGGAGCGTTTGGCTTTTGCCAACCTGAGCTATTTGTGGCGTCGATGTGACATCCAATTGTCTGTCAAGAGTGGAATGTACAATGCGGCGGTTAGGTCAGTTCTTCTATATGGCTCAGAAACATGGCCGTTAAGGGTAGAAGGTAGACGAGGACTGTCGGTGTTGGAGCACCGATATCTGTGTAGCATTGTTCGAATATGGTGGGAACACCGTATCAGGAATGTTGAGGTTAGACGTAAGGTGTTGGGAACCAGAGGTGCATCTGTGAATCACGTACTGAATCTAGACAGATTAAGGTGTCTGGGACATGTATCACGCGCACCCACCGATAGACATCCTCGGCGTACGCTGTTCTCCGAGGCAGGTAATGGTTGGAAGGTAGGTCGAGGTGTTCATTCCATGACATGGCAAAAAGGTTAGAAAGCCTTGACCAGTGGATTTGGCCAAGTAGGACGTGTTTGGGTCCACGAGATCCGCCTACCAAGAGGTTGGAAACATGAAGTGATATGGCTATATGTCGCAGCTAGTGGCGTAATTGTATTCGGGCTCTTTCTTTGTCTTCGTGATTTCCACTTAATACTTTGATTTTCGGATCTTTTTCACTTTATGCTTCTATTCGTTCTGCTCCTGATTGGACGATACTGGAAGGTAGTAAGCGAAACTAGAGCACAGAAGTGCGAGGTTAGTGTTTGGATAAACTGAACTAAAGTTTTGTGTGTGTGTGTGTGTGTGTGTGTGTGTGTGTGTGTGTGGTGATAGGAAAAGACCAATAGGTCAAGAGAGAGAGAGAGACTGATTTGAGTTGCGTAGGGACTGATGATACTGTTTGTTCTTGCTTGCGTTTCGAACCGTATCGCGTAACAAGATCCGGTGACATGTAGTTTTGGGTTTGAATCCCAGTGGGGGCTCGATAGATGTTCACTGTAGCTGGTGATTGCTAACGAGGACGATACGGTTGTTCGGTACTTCCATGGTTTTCAGTGATGAGCTGTTCGCTCCTAATGCATGATGAATCCTATTATGCCAGAATCTGATCTCTTACTACATCTATTCATTCATAGATTGAGTTTGTTTAGTATGTACAACAGGTTTTTTTCTATTTCATTTCATGTATTTGTATGCTTATTTTTTGGGGGTCATATGGGACCATGGGATAGGTGGTTTGTGTTAAGATGGAGAGCCGACATTAGTGTTCGTGGTATTTTGAGCTTAGGCCTCGATACGGGTGAAGCTATTTGAGTGAGATTAGTATTGTCTCCCAGTGAGTTGGTTTGGTGGTGTTAGGTTATCGGATTTCTTAGCTCTGACGGAATAGGAGAATGAATGTTACCACTCGACGGCGGTGTAGTTTTTTTTCTTTCTCATTTCCGGAGTTGGGTCTACTGATGCGCGTTTCCCATTTGAGTATGGGTTGATTGTAGACAGTCTCCAATATCGATTGCAGTCATTCTGAGTGCCCTATGGAAGCAAATACGGGTGCTTCGTTCCAGCTGCTACAGATTTGCGTGTTTTTTCACACTGTTGACGCAATATTTTAGTGCATATTTTTATGTGAGCATAGTTGAGTGGGGCCGAAGAGCCCATTCATTGTAGTACTGAGGAGATGCGATAGATAGGATGATAAATCGAATGGATCCGGGAGGGAAGGAAGTTTCATTGGACGAAAGTGGACCGTCTGCGGCGGCTATGGTGGTTGTGGTAGGGACGGCGTAGCTGTGTAGTTTGTTTGGTGCAGTGTCTTCCGTGGAGGTTGCAGGTGCACGATCTGCAAATACAGGAAGAAAACTCGGTGAGCCGGAGCTCAGTAAGTTCGTAAGCAAGCGTTGACACTTAGACCGATAAAGATGGTTGTGGCGATCTGTGCGAGGGCGTTACAGCTGTAGTGATTTCGAATCTCTGAAATTTTGTCGATTATGCAATCAGTTTAACCACCTAACGAGCTGTTCGAGCTGGTGTGTGTGTGTTCTTCGGGTTTTTGGTGAATATATTTCCCCCGCTCCTGGATCGGTTCGGAGCTGCATTTGTCAACGTCTCTAACCAAAGTCAGTCGTTATCTCTTGGTTGTCAACCATGAAGGCGGGATTCACCAAGCGTAGCGGAAGCTGAAGTCTACGTTTTCGTGCCGCGCGAAGTTACAATCTGACCGTCACGCCTTCTCTTCCAGACTTTCCCAGCACATGCGAAAAACGCGCGAAAATGTTGACGATGGGCAGACACTCGCAAAACCCACCCGAGCCTTCGGATGCGATGTAGAGCGATTATCTCTTCGAGGGTGCGAGTATCAGCGCCGAGCACAAGACGACGAACCTCGTCGTTGTCACCCGAAGTTCCTGTTAGACACGAGGATTGCTTTGAGACACTGGTGGTCGAATACAGAAAGCCGCCGGGCATTCTCAGCACGTAGGGGCCAGATCTTAAATAAAGGATACTGCGAACTGTGGCACTGTACACCCTTCTCTTGAGGGGAAGCCGGGTGTCTCGGCGACGCCACAGATGATGCAGGTTGGCGAAAGCTGCTCTGGCTGTCGCAGTTCGTGATGTGATCTCTCCAACACCAATACCAGCTCCGATCAAGCTGTCTTGGTACTTAAAGCTATTGACTACCTGTAACCGATCACGACTCAAGGTGTGCGCAGGCACAGGCTCCTGCCACCCTTGAACGAGTTGTTTTCATCTTGAAGGTGCAAAGTACATACCATACCAGGACACCTAAATCCTCCATCGGTTCAGTGCGTGTTGAGTCGCCTGTGCAATATCGCTCAGCAAGGCGATATCATCGGCGTACTCTGAGTCAAAGACTTTGTTCTTTGGGAGGTGTTCAGCCCCACCTTTTGGAGGACCAGATCAAACAGTAACACTAGTCGAACTGCCATATTGAACAACTTCAGTTTGGACTTAAGACTAATCTCGTTCCGTCGTCAGAGGGTGTTCCGGAGCTGTAGAAACGCCGTTCGGGCCACGTCAGTAAGCCGTTTGACATCATCTGCTGCTTGTCCGATTGGTAAAATAGTGGAGCCAAGATGCTTGAGATCCAAGATAATTTCTATTGATTGGCCATTCACGGGTATTAGGAACATCTTGGTTCTTCTGGTATTGATCTCAAGACCAATCTCCGAAGCTTATTTATTTGCACGATCACGGACCGCTATCAAGGTGGTCTGGTCCTCCCTGATCACCACTACATTGTCTTATAATTCAAGATCCGTAGTACTTCAACCTGGGAAAAATTGGAAGCCCCCATAGTCCTCGATTGCGTTGCTTTTCTCAGTCCACAGGTGAGTTGAACAGCAATGCAGATAAAGAGGACCCTTGTTGTACTGCTGACTTCAGTTCGAATGGACAAGACTCTCCGCCGTAAACTCGAACACGCGCTTTTGTTCCAGCATAAGGCTTTATCAGACTGACCAGTTTGAATTGGACTCCGTCTGCAAGCACTATCTTCCACAATGTTGAGTCGAAGGCGGTGCGAAAGTCTGTGAAGCATGCGACAACAGGAAGTTGGAGTCTTTAACGATGTTCCAGAATCCGGAGGATGTATATTTGGTCGACGCATCCACTACTTGGGCAGAAGCCTCCTTGATTGGACCGAGTACTTGCATGCTTCTATTCAGTGAAGCGATTCAGCAATTTCCGGGCGAATGCTTTTGCAACCACGTCTAGCAGACTGATGCAACGGTAGTTGCTACACACCGTTTTGTCACCTTTTTCGGGAAATGTAAGTAGGACTGAGGTGTTCCAATCTGATGGGCATTTTCCACTTTCCCAAATCAAGAAGAATGGAGTAGCAAGTGACTCGGTGACCATCAGAAGGCATGTCTTGCAGATTTTCACAGGGATTTTGTCTTCATCGGGGTACTTGTCCGATTTTCAACGGCCAATCGCATTCGCTATCTCCTTTTATGGTGGAGGATCACAGTTAATGCTGTATGGCGAATTAAAGCCGAATCGATACCTATCGGTATATCTAGTGGACTACTAGGGAGCTAACTCAAATGTTCTACCCATCTAGTTATGTCACCATCCATATCAGGGATGGGTACCCCAGCGGAATCGCGCAAGATAGGTTGAATAGACTGTCTTCTACCCGACACTGATAGTATAAGGCGAAAGAGGTTTACGAAAGGACAAGCATTGGCCGGAGTTTCCGTCTTGTTTGTGATTTCAGGCCAATAATTGCGTCGGTCTTTCTTTGCGGAGCAGGTCGCATCGCCTCTCAGGGGCTGGTGTTCAGGACGGCCGGATAACCGGGCATCTTTAGCCAAGGTGGAGAGACGGATACTATCCTAAGGTATCCAGTATTTATAGCGGTATTTCGTGAATCTCAACTTACCTGTTGCTTCTTGATGTACTGCTACTTTCAGTTTAGCCCACAGTAAGTCGACCGAGTTTGTTGCGTTGTGAGGCTGATGCATCGGTTGACAACCGCAGTCCAATCTCCTTCGTTAGAGCTTCCGTTTTCTCCCGGGAATACACAGTTCCACGTTGAGGCGATTCGGGGAGTTGTCTTTATTTGGGTCGTTCTTCGGGAGATTTGCCAAACTCGCAAATACCATCCACGCAAACTATACAGCCTTTCAAATCTGTGAAGGAAAGTGTCGTAAACTCTTGCCAGACTGCTAGTGCAGTTGCCAGCCTCGTAGGAAGTACTTCGTGTTGAAAGAGTCCATCCTGAGTTAGAAAAGCCGTCAAAATTCGCGAATCGGTCAGTGGCATGTGAAACTAGGCCCTCCTCACATCCACATCACAACTTCGAAAATACCTTAGCACCGACCATTTTCATGATTAGTTAATCCGCAGTTGACAACGGAAATTGTCTACTATGGCATGTTTGTTCAACATGCGTAGATCAGTACAGACTCGTATATATCCATCTTTCTTGAGAACTGCAACCGAAGGGTGTACCCACTCAGAGCATCGTATTGGTTCAATTAAATCGTTCTCAAGCATTTCCCGAAGTGCACGAGTAACCACCTCTCTTTTAGCAAGTGGTGTTGGTCGAGGTTGATGTGTGCTGAATGGAGCTACGTTGGAAAGTAGTCATATTCTGTGTTGTCCAGTTAGAATTCGGCCGATATCATCCTTGAACAAGTTCGGATGTTTCGCCTGGAAACCATGAATTTCTACGTTTGCGACAAGCATTCTGTCAACGCACAAAGCTGCTCGCAGGGGTACCATAATGCTTCGACCTAAGAGCGGTTTATTGTTATTGCTGGGAACGTACTCAGTAATCCGGCACTTACAACTTTCGTTCAAGAATAACATTACATAAACCAAACCAAGAATGGGCATCGCATAGTTTGAATAACTGCCAAAAGTGTTTGATGACGGGTGTATCGGTAAAGTGGTAAAAGATTGCGGTGAGGATCGTATGATATTACACTCGTAAGTTAAGCGGGGTCTAGTTCCATTTTTAAAGAATGTACGTTATCAGCTTGTTCGAAATAGACCGTACGGATATCAGGCAGAGGGAATTTAGGTTCAATATTATGCAATGCTGTACGAGATGAACGAGCATTTAAGGCGTAAATGTTATCAGAAGGCTGAGTTGTGGAACATAGGTCACTGGAATTCATATCACACTCGTGAGAAACAGTACGTCTGCGACAAACACGAGCCAAAAGATCATACGTATCGCAAGTGCGGCAATGGACGTTTGACGCGGGCCAGAGTTTGTAGTCAGCGTTATGTAGGGTACTTCCGCATCTATGGCAGCAACCACACGATAGGTACTCAGTGCAACCGCTCTGATACGAATAATATCCGTATTGACTGCATCGGTGTGGAATAGTTTCCCCTGCTCATGAATATCACTTTTACTATGTGCAATCTCGCATGAAATATCCCAACTGGGCTTGAGGGAATTTTCTGCCAGTATAGCCTCGCAAATTCTTTGGTCACAAACGGCCGAAACTAGTTGTTGAACCGGAAGCACCTCTTCAACTTTCTTTGCTGGTAGGGAGTTGTAGTCACAGCAGAGTACAGCGCAAAGAAGCCCAGGTATGAAATCATCAATTTTCTCTCCGGGCAATTGCTTCATAAATGAAAGTTTTTAACGTCCCACACAGGCATTTATACAGGTTCCCCGATGTTTGTCTAATGTTTCCAGCACATCTCTCAACGATGTTTTCATGCTCAGACCCAAGGCGTCCAAAAACCTTCATGCTATATCCCCTAGACCTACTCGAAAAATTTTCAGCTTATGTTCCTGTGAAAGTTTGATGTCAGTAATGAAGAGGTGCAAAATCTCCACACAATGGATGAAAGTAGATTTCCACGAATCTAAGGATGGTTTGACAGTACCATCGATCCAACACTGATCTGGAGCAGGAATTGTAGCAGTCATTTCGCAGGTTTGAAGCTGTAACGCAAAATGCTGTGTTCGCAATTAACGAAGAACGCAGTACGCAACAAATCCGTTTGTTAGCGCATCAGTAAGCACGTATTTAAGCGGGCAAGCAAACAAGGGAATCATCGATAGGCAAGCGCAAACAGTACATGAGATCGACTGCTATCGAGCAGGGCCGCTGAGTAGCAACAAATCAATAAGCACGTTGGTTGGGGGAAGCCGTTCGTGGCATGGGTGAAGTCACAGTGATGTGCGTGCATGTGTGATAGTAGCCGAAATTCAATGTCCGACCAATAAGTTCGCCGGCATTCTAATGAAGCAGTCAGTAGCCTGAGTACCAATAGGACCACACAACTGTGTATGTATTCGAAACTGATGCATGCAGCTGTCCGATGAAGAACATTTTGTGCTCGTACACGACAGCATTGACGTAGAACTACATAATTTCGAATGTATCATTGCTAGCAAGTAGTGGAGAGGTTTTTAAACAATAGCCAATGTATGGGGCATTTGAGAGGACTTGCACCTCTGAGTTGGTAGACTGTCGAGCCCCTTAGGGTATCTTCCGTCTCTTTGGTCTCCATCACCTCCCCCACTCTCACGTGTGGCTGAGGCACGCATCAGCGGCCGCACTCCGGCCAACCCCTCGACAGGCGGACCAAACCAGGTTGAAGGTAACCGATGCCTAAGTATCTCGGTGTGACGGCTCCCGGCATGCGATGATGGATACTCCTGCATAGGCGGATGGGGTCTGCCGGCATCCAACGGCTGCCAAGGTAATCCGCCCAATCAACAAGGTTGCAGGAACCTTTGGGTCTAGGTGACTTCAACCGAATTGCGAACGAGCTCCTAGGGAGGCACCGGCAGCCATGCACCAAGATCACTATGACGATTGGTAGACCCACATACAAAAGGCGTATGAACAGCTCGTTCGGTCACCGGCTCCCAACACAAAAACGTTTCCCAACAGGCAGCACTTGGCTGTGCACGGTCTGGAGTTGCTACCTCGAGTACAAAGCCGAGTGACGCTGGGGACGCCACTTCGTACCGAATTCCCAAGACTTCATGACAGATTCCCTTCCATTCGGGACATGCGTGAAGCCGGCTAATCCTCCCGCAGGAGCTAGCCGCATAAAAGTGAAGTGAGTAAATGACAAATGTTCATACACAGTATTTAACATTTGGTCTGTCTCATTATTCAGGATTTTTCACAATCTCATCGACTTCGCGTTCTTGACGTTGGTGATGGAATACTTTTCGATCTTAAGCCCCCCACATGTTACACGTTTGACTCCAGTGGCTGGTATGCAGGTAGCCCTTTGATTACTCTTTTCAGAAACGAGTGGTTTTTACAATTACGTTTGAATCTGCGATATTTGACGGTATTTGTATGGACTGCACCTTGAAATTGCTCATGCTTTTACTGATCTTACAGCGAATAATGAACAGACAAATCGTTTGTGGGTCCTTATTTACACACCGAGAGATATAGCATGACGGTTTATTCTGAAAAAAGATTACCTACCCAGGTGACTTCTTTGTGTTGTGTTCGGCAAATATTTCAGTCATTCGGGGCGCCTCTAGCTGCGCACCAGCTAATTTAAACACATTTTATTCCGATCCAAATCAACAGTGTTGGTTTTTGTGATATACCAGCATCCGATGGGATAATACTTCAAAGGAAATTCCTAAGCTATATGATTTTTTCTGAGCCTTTCACGGATCGATTTATCCAAAACACGCATGAGAAACAAAGCCATCGTCAAAATGATAGGCCTCGTGAGTTGAATCCCCCAGTAGGATCGATACATGTTCTCTTTTATTGGGCTTGCAGTTCAGCCTTTATGCAACGTGATGCCAGTCGCATTAGAAATTGCCACTGCCTTATGTTCGGGGGGCCCCGGAATGTTCTCGCGCTGGATTAAGCACAGGGGTTTCCGGCACTGTTATTTGAGCGTAATGCATAGAGCATCTCTTTTTCATTCGCCTTGCTAGGCAATCTACATCTGAATCGTGTATTTGTGGCGTTTTTTCTGTGATTTATCAGATAATTGGTGGTGCTGTTTGCATAAATACACTGAGCAAGACATGTCACGGAAGATTCAAGCTGATAGGTCTTTTCAATTCTACTTATATCCCCGTTACTGGTAAGCCGAGTACATTCAGTTCTAGTGGATGTTCCCATCGCTATCGCGATGACGCTATAAGCGATTAACGAGGCGCGCTCATATGACCCTGATGCCGGTGCACACACTGATGTGAACTGAACTTCCCAGTTTTCGGACTGTTTGACGGTCATCGGTGAGGGGCATATAACGTCAAATTTCCGAATTGAGAAAGAATTTCTCTCGACTTTTTCATCAAGGGAACAATTATTAAGTGTACATTGACCAAAGGAACGGCTTCAACTAAAATATTCATGTAGTAACCCAATCTAGATATAATCAAGAATAGTTTATGTTATCTTGTTGATCATTTTAATTATATTTCTATACCTAGTCACATTTCGGCTTCGTTTGCTCAGAGCGTTTTACTCTGACAACCAAGGTCACAAACATGCAACTACTCATAGCGGAGCGAAAAATCAACGTAAATAAGAGAACAATTTGAATTAATTGGTGTCGGTACTCAGTGGCCTAATATGCCTCAATAAGATCACGAGGCTCGGACTTTATACTGAGAGAACTTTCGTATACATCACAGTTGACACCACGTATATATATATATATATATATATATATATATATATATATATATATATATATATATATATATATATATATATATATATATATTCTCTTCCGGAGTTGGGTCTACGGATTCGCGTTGCCCATTTGAGCTTGAGTTGAGTGTAGACAGTCTTCAATATTGATTGCAGTCATTCTGAGTGCCCTTTGGAAGCAAATACGGGTGCTTCGTTCCAGCTGCTACAGATTTACGCGTCATTTCCCGTTGGAAACATATGAAATTTATCATAATGTTCCACCAATATTGTTCCCGCCGTTTTGGTTAACTATTTGGATTGGCGCGCTTTGCGTCGGTCCTACTAGTTGCGTATACAATCGGAGTCTTACACGCACGCACCTTTACTGATTGTCTGTTGACTGATGCCTATTCGGTTCTACGTACATACGCACTTGGCACCCCATTGTACCATTGATCCTGTGACACTTCGCCGCGCACCAGACGGCCTTCCTTGGCCGCGCTGATTGCATGTACAGCTTGCGCTTGCTCAGTTTTCCGTGCTTACTGGAGCATGCGTAACGAACGGGTTTCATGCATTCTGTGTTCTGCAATAATGCTGATTTCTGAACACATTATTTTTGGCGTCACGGGTATCATATCCGTGTTATGGATTTGTACATTGAGCCAGAGTAATCGTGTGAAGGATTTATCTTCTACTGAATTTTCGGCGGAATGCGCGAATGCCTTGGAGACCCGCTGACAAGTTTATTTGTGGAATCAAGTGGATATTATCTAGTCTGCTGATTTAAATGGTAACATGCAGGTGACCGGAGGCTTTAGTGACACTTACAAATACAGGCCATTATAATCAGTGTGCCTCATTTCTGCTTCTGACAATTATTTTTTCGTTGATGACATTTTTCCGTCAATGTTGATTGTCTGACAAGTGTTCCACCTTTTTCGGTCGCGTGTGTCTTGTGTGTATCCTCCATTATAATCGGCCTAGTATAATCATCGTGAATTGTGCCATATTCAGCGCGTATTTTACTGTTACTGGTAAGATCACCATGTCTTCTGCTACTGCGAATACGATTGCTGTTCCAGGTTATGCTGTTGTAACTGCTACCACCGCTACTACTACTACTGACTGCTGCTACCGCATCTACTGCCACTATTCCTGCATCTACGACTGCTATTGTTGCTGCTGCTACTACTGCCATTGCTGTTAATAATCCTACCCATACAATGAATAATACCGCTGCTGGAAATACTACGACTACCCTGATGACTGCATCGTCACTCTGTGCGTCACGGAGTTCCCTCTCCGAAAAAGGATGTGTCCGTTCGGGTGGTCACGTACGCAATCAGAGCCTCGCACGCATTCACCTTACGGACTTCCAATCGATTCATGTTTGTTTGCCGCCATGATTAGTCACACGCACGCACATCACTGACCGTCTATCGACTCACGCCTGTTCGCTGCCATGGTTAGTTACACGTACGCACCTTGTATCTGACTACAACACCCATCCTATCAAATTTCGCTGTGCACTGGTTGGTCTTGCCTGGCCGTGCTGATTGAACGTGCAGCTTGCGCTTTCTCGGTTTTCCGTACATGCCTGTTCGTGCATTATTAACGGGTCTCCTGCATTTTATGCCCTGCATTACCACTGATCTCTGAACACAACGGCGAGCACAACGGGCATTTTTGTATTTTTACATAAAACACGGTCGTGGTTCTGTGTCGTTCTTTGGGATTCAGATTGTCTTGTGTGTGAACATATACTTCCTACATGCTTGGTATTCCACACTCACCCTCGTTTTATGCACAGGTGCACAACGATTTGTATTGAGCTTATCGCTGATCGATCGGCCGGCTTGCTTGCCAACTGGCTTAGTGTCATGGGCTCACGATCGAAGGGAACCGTGCACACATTGCGGGTTGCCGTCGTTTTGACCGTTATCTTGTTTCATCGCTGACAAATTGGTAGTTGTTGGTGGATATTCGATATTCTCGTCCTAGTCTGATTGGTCGTCAAAAATACTGGGTTTCCCAGCAATCTTATATTGGGTAACTGGAATGCACTAATAACGGCAAGGTCTACTTGTCATTGGATTACAGTTGTTGCACTCTGTATCACCGGTGCATGAGTTATAGATTTCCTCCCGACAAAACAACGTTCTGTTTTCGGTCCCCACAGAATGATCTACAACAAAACCCTATTGACCTTGTACGTGATAGCAGCGAAAGATGACTTACGCCCGGTACACCAATTTCTGTACAATATATGCCCATGAACCAAATCAACTATCACGTGAAAGTGGTTTAGTCCTGTTCTTCATCATGTATAGTGTACGGAGGGCTGACAAACCTACGGCGTTTTTTCTGTGATTCTTTTAAAATCAAACCTCTCGGCTATACCGTATTTTGCTTGAGGATGGGTCAGCCCACTGATATATTAAATATATTCACGTATTTGAAACACTCCGGACAATTCGATTTACCCGAGATAATGCACCTCGGTTGCGAAATCGACCTTTGACTGTTGCTTCATTTCCAGTATTCGAGGATGCTTAGTGATGTTACTCAAAAGTGTTCACTTAGCATGTGTTTCTTTAATAAAGTTCATTCCGTATGTGCGTTCTTGTTAGAAGTAGCGACCCTTGTTTACCAAAGCAAGAGGTTAGCTTGAGGCCTGAAGCCGACCGAGCATAAGCAAGAACAAACTACAGTGATTAGAGTTTGAGCGTGCCCCAGATTTCCAGATCGAAAGTAGTCAATGCAGCTGTTTGATTTATCTGAATCATTATGTCTCGAAAAGAAAACGCGGAATTCGAAAAAAAATCTCCAAGCAGCCAGTGAGAAGACTTGGTGACTCGAATTAACTGGTAAATGCATCGCAGCTGCAAAGATCCTCGAATACAAGCGTTTGGTGTGTACAACAACTACAGTCCACACCACCAGATCAGAGCTTTGAATGGCTGATCTTCATGTCCAATATTGAGAGGAATGAGATAGAAATTACACCCGGTGGTGCGGACTGGATCAATGTGATATTCAGCAATGGAGATAAATTTATTTTCGACAGCCCCGAGGGAATCATTTTATACTAGTACGAACTTAAGAAGATCCAGCTAGACTTCAGTGCGGGCTGTTTGATAGTCTGGGGTTCGATTTTCTAGGGAAGGAAATCTCAGCTAGGAGTTCCAGATGCGGAGATGGCTGACTTGTACATCAGAACATTGTATAAAGTTCTCCCGATTATCCCGTGAAACTGACCGAAGCCCGTGGCCTTTCAATCAGACTATATGGCTATACACACAGTCGACCTCATCAGAATGTGACTACTGAGATATCATGACCGTGGACTGACACGCTGACAGTTCAGCATTTAGTCCAACTGAAAATATCTGGGATGTTCCGTTGTTGATTGAGCTAGACTCGGTTTCACCACAAGCTATTGTCTTATCCATGTTTCACTACCGGCACCTTGTAATACACCGATTCCACCCTTCCACCTATACGCTTGTCAGGTACACTAAGTAAACGCTGAACATACTTGGTTACGTCATTTTACAACACTTATCGCAAATATCTTGCACTTTTGTCGTGGTTTACGTACCCACATAAGATAACATGTCTCTACCAGATGGTAACACCATGGTAGCCTTGGAAACAGTTCTGCGTATGATGATATGGCAGCTCGATTAGAAAAGGAGGCAAAATCAGAATATATTAACAAATGCTGGTAAACAAAAATATGGTGTAATAGGAATATCACAAAGATACTCACAGTTCTACAACGATGTACAGCCAACCGATATCAAAACGACCACAGGAAGTCGCTCATCAGGATCAGTTCAATGCAACTTTTGGTCAGGTGCGTTCTGTGGCTTCACCAGCATTTGAATCGATAACAGAATGACTCTAATCTGATTGCCCTTTGACTGACGCCTATTCGCTGGCACGGTTAGTCACGCGCACGCACCTTGCATCTTGCTGCAGCACTCATCTAGGGACCGTTCGATACGCACCAGACGGCCTTGCTTGGCCGTGCCGATTGCGTGTACAGTTTGCGCTTGCTCAGTTTTCCGTACTTGCTTGAGCGCACGGTAATAAACGGATTTCATGCATTCTGTGTTCTGCAATAACACTGAATAAAACAATACGATCATGCGTCGTCCGAAATGGACCCCCCAATAACTTCAGTGCGGAGTGCTACATCGAGGTAGATGCTCTAAAAATATCGTTTGGAATTGCACGAGTTTGCATTTTTCATCTACCACCGATCTCAAGATCTCCACCGTGAACACTTGCGAATGCGTTGAAAAAATGTTCGCTCATTATTTGATAAAACAACTGAACGTTTTGTACAATCCAATGAAAAGATCAAGCGAGATTTACAAGGTGCTACAGAACTCCTACCCCTAGAGCGTAAGGACAAAATAGACGGAAAGTGCTCGATATGAAGGTGATTAAGCTTCATAGTCTTCGAAGTGAGGTGTGATGTCTATAGTTCTCCAAAAACGAGTCGTATGGTGTGGAGTTTGAACCTCCTGGGGGTTCTGGAGTAGTAACAATCGTAATTGTGACAGCGGCGGTTTTGGTTGTGTTGATGAAGGCGGAAGAGGAAGTCCTAACGGTGTGGATGTGGAAGGTACGATGATGCAATCTGGTGCTGATGTAAGCGTAACATAAGCTTTCTCAAGACTGTCTTGTAATCACTGATAAAGTACTGATCACAGTGTTTGATAACAATATGGACCGCCGTATGTTGATTGTAGTGGTTTGCGCACAGAATCAACACGAACGAATATAAATGAACATGATAATTCACAGTCTGTTTGTATTGGACGAGGGGACTGTCGCGTAATCGTTGGTTGAATTCCGAGGATGTGATCGGTTGAACTTGATACGAACGACTCTGGGTTTAGATATGAAGCAGCAGAACTACTTAACATATTGCCTAACAGAAACAAAGTGGTGCCACCAACAGGTTCGCACACAGTATAATGGTAATCTTGCTCGATCGTGTTGCAAATGCCGAGGGTTATAACTAGAATTTTCTCCGTCCACTTAGATGACATGGTGGCCATGATGGGAGCTTTCAGTTGACGGTGGGAACGTTCAACCAGACCGATGGATGCTCAATTATACGCCGCAAGAATCTGATCGAGATCATGGAAGAGTGCGGATGTGAACTGAGCACCGCGGCGATACGTAATAGTGGAAGCCAATCCAACTGTCTACAAGAGTCTGCTCCGCGATTTCGGGAGCAAAGCCCTTACAAAACTGTGAGACTAAAACGTAGAACACGCAACGCACGTTAAGATGCAAGTAAAGCTATTGGAAAGAGGAAAGGGGCCTACGAACGATCGTCAGGCAAGGTAGACGTACCGGGATTAGTGATTGTATGGCGATGAACCTCACCACATGACAAAAAAACTAATTCGCCGGAGTTCGAAGTCCTTATGTATTTTTAGCCAAAGGAAACGATCGGTGGAAAATTTCACTCAAAACCAACATTGAGATGGGAAATAGGATGGAGTCGATCATAAATGGCTCGCCGAAAATCGCGAGGAAAAAAAAGGGAGGTTTGTTTGCGGGAAAGCCACAGAAAATGGTTGCATCAGTGTGAAACGGGGATACTCTAAAAAAATGTTGAAAATGGGTAAAAACGGAGCTACTGGAACTTTTCATTTGATTGTTGTGTGTCGGCTATGCTCGCCAAGTCTGGTACTGATGACGAAAAACGAGTGACACGTACGTGAGACAACGGGCCAGCCACGATGTTATCGGGACCAGATATGAATCGTATATCCGTGGAAAATTGTAAAATGTAGTCCGAATGACCGAAAATGAGCAAGTTGTAATCTCTCGGGGGGAAAACACGGAGTCTCGGGACCATTACTATCAGCTTACCGTAACACAGCACGGCCTGTTGTGTGAGAGGCATTGGTCATCAGCACAAGATAGGATTCGTTGTCAGAGCTCAAATGCGCTGGGGATGTGACACGTGACAGGACAGATTTCACATTTACAAAGGCTTCCTTTTCTGCCTCCGTGATGATGATTTTTTTCGGACTACCTTGGAGGAGGTTAGCGGGGGGTCTTACGACGTCTGCACAATTCGGAAGGAAACGGTGATAGTAGTTCACGATGCCAAGAAACCTGCGTAAGCCTTTTGTGGATTCTGTGAACGGCTTTTCGGATATGGCGCTGATTTTCTTGAGCAGTGGTGCGATACCATGACTGTATATGCGGTGTCCTAGGAGGTCGAGGCTCGGAACTTCAAAAACGCACTTCGCTGCATTGGTTGAAATACCATTAGGTGGGAATAGCCGGAAAAAGTTTTCCAGATGACAGGAGTGTTCAAGTTTATCTTTACTGGTGATCAATAAATTGTCAATTTATGCGAACACAAATTCCAGACCTCGAAGAACGTGGTCGACAAATCGCTGAAAAGATTTTGTCGCGTTCCTCAAACCAAAAGACGCGTAGGAATTCGAATAGACCAACTGGTATGGTAATAGCAGCTTTTGGTATATCTTCTGGGGTCATCGGAATTTATAATACGTCTTGACTAGATCGATCTTGGAAAAACGTGCTTGCCCGACAGTCCGAGAGAAAAATCGTGAATTGAAGGACTGAATAACCATCAGCAACCTTGCCGTAGCTTAGTGCCCGAATATCACCACACGGTCTCCAATCTGCAGGAGTCAGTTTGGGAATCAGTTATAGTGGCCGGACCCATGGGCTATTCGAAGGACAAATAATCCCAAGGGTTAACGTACGGTCGAAATCCGCATTGATTATCTCCAGCCTTTCCTGAGTGAGGCGTTGATACAAGTGGGGTTCCCTTTAGTTGTGATATGGTGAACCATGCTGTTTCGGTTCCGAGATGTACCAGATTCGGTGAGTGATTTGAAGATATTGTGACAGTACCGACGCGTAAATGTCCGATGATGGCACAAGGGAGTGGATGCGGATGGTTGCGGCTTTGCCTTGAACCGACAATGTAGTCACATTATCACACAGTCCTACGTCTCAAATCAACCGTCAGACCTAATCGTGCTAGAAGTCGATGGCCAAAACGGGGTGACGGATGTCGGCAGCTGTGAAAACCCATGGGAAGCATCTTGGGAGACCGAGATCGATGGTAGCTACCTTTCTACCGTATGTTGGAATGGTGGAGTTGTTGGCCGACTGTAACGTGAAGGGTGGTGGCCGCAGCTGGCGTTCTTCAGAAGGTGGGATAACATTGTTCTCCACACAGGTGTCCACAAGAAACCGGAGTTTGGTTGGTTTGTAATATATGAAAAACAGACGACTTTCGGGTTTTCCGGCTACAGGTATCTCTATTACCGGCTGGATCGGCCGTTTCCCTGCGTATGAAAACGTTTGCATGTGAGTTTTCGCATGCACAAGGCTGAATGCATTTTCGCGCATTTTCCCCAAAACGACAATGATGTTAGCATATGTGATCTTCATCGGATTGATCAATTTTAGGTCAGGATTGAGAAGTGGACCTGGATCGTGGTTAACAGCGTATTTTCGAACGGCTGATGGTGTGGGTCTGAAACCACATCTCGTGCAAATGCTGTGTAAGACCATCGATCTACTCAGACGTGCATGACGTGTGACATCTTCATGGTCCACATATGTCATTAAAAACAACCATGTATTTTGTCTGCTGTTTCTGCCAGCTTTTCGAGTGGATCATCGGTAAGGTGTTCTGATGAGATAGCTCGGTATTTTGCGGCAGTCGGTTTGTCTGCAGTTACCGGAGTAATGTCTCACTGACCCAATCCCGTGCGTCTCGAAAGAGGTCGGCCAACTATGCTCCGACCAGCAGTTGTAGCAGAGGAGCTTCGTCTGACGATGCTGTTCACTTTAGTATTGCCGCCTTGTCATATGAAGAATTGGCAGGCATCGGGTCAGTATGGTCATTTATCTTGGAGGCCATTTCAGTCGGAATTCGGGTGACAACATTAAAGAACATTGTGACCTGAGAGGTAAACTTTTCTTCACCTGGATGCACCTTACATAGGGATTGGTGCAGCCCTCAAAGTCCGTTGTCAGGTTTTAACGTGGAATCCACGAGAAAAAGGCGTAAAAATAATGACAACCACTAATATCTGCTGTGTTCGGCCTGAACAAGCATGTGCTCAGACAGACGATCTTGCACACACGCACATACACAGCTGACGTTTGCCGTGCTTCGTCCCGGACGGCATTGACCAATCAGATTGTACCATGTGTTGCGCGACCTTGCACGGCGTGGTCCGATTCTACCGTTGTCTTACACTTCCGATTATGTGCATGACTGACTCACGCACTTGCAGACTCGTTTGTGTTTTCACGTGCTCGCGTGTGCTGGCGCTTACTGTATGTTGCTGAGGCAATATACGTTTATCCATACACGTGCGCCTTTCTTCTTTTACCGAATTGTGAACACAACAATATCTTAGGAGCAACAGTGGGTATCTCAAGAACAAACGAATCACCAGTTCACTCAAGAAATTTATTCACGGTTCAGTCCGGCAACAACCAGACTTCTCCAGTGAAAAAAATGTAACTGGTCCACCACCCATGATCGAATCACACTAAAAAACCAATCTTTTGCTTCCAAACTTAACACTTGATTCTATGGATGAGGGTATGTTGCGGGGCTACCGTCGGTAAAACCACTGGAAGCATCATGTCCATGCCGATAAACATACTGCTTGGTTAGCATATGCCGACTCCTTTCACGTGCACGCACGCAAATCAGTTTGAGTTCACGTATACCACAACTTGCTTGCCCTAATCAGTCAGATTTCATTGTTGAGTCGTACACGCTTGCGATTCGTTGACCGAAAACGAATGCATGTACTGCTTGTGCTTGTTAAAGCCGACTCAAGTGAGAATGAATGGATTCCTTGCTTATCATGTGGCGATTTTGTTTCCCACTGGTAAGCAATACGAGAAATCCCGTTTGGTCCAATCACTGTTCCCATGTCCGGCGTACATTCCAATCATCATTCATGCATTTTCATACTCGACCGAATACATGATGCGCGTATGACTCATCTTAGTACAACCTTGGATATTGAATAACGCAATGCGTATGTCTCGCGCGTATGATCCGCCTGCACCTCACGTGACAGCATTTGGCAAGTTTGTGCCTACCAGTCATATTTCACTACATATGTTACCAATAAGTGCGAATACAACGCGGAGTTTATTAGCGAGGCGAGTCAGTGTGTATGAAAGTATTCGACACAGCATTGGTTGAGGTCGGACACCATCGGCGAGTGGAGCGGCATAGAAAATGAGACTATCCAAGATATTCTAAGCATACCTGAAAGTTGCTTCTCAGTTCTTGCTAATAAAGGCTTAAATTCTTCGTAACCAACTGCTTTTATGTCGCTTGCCCAAGGGGAGTTTTAATGGAATTTCACGCCCTCTTAAGCATATTATAGGGGATAAGTCGGTTCCTCTGAGTCGTGTTCACTCTTCGTGTGCACAAATAAAGTAGTGATGGGTTGAAAGGTTAGCACGCTCAGTTTGTCGCCGCAAGTAAACTGATTCAAAAAGGAATCGCAAACGAACAGATTGAATATAACAGTATTTCTTGAACGATATGCTAAAGATCTCCGATAACAGTTTGGTAATGTCAGTGGTAACGTATGATTTTGTTGCTTCGGGTTGTCATCTTTCTCATAAGTTCAAGATATACTTAAAATGGGTGGTCCGACTTTACGAGTTCCGTTCATTCAGTTTTTGTCATTTCTCATTTATTATTCATTCGTCCGAGTTTTGCTTATCGACCTTTGGTCGATATACAACTGTGAACTAACTATCAGTTGTGTGTATTGTTAGCCCGATACTGGAAAGTTCACGAAGTCCAGATCGCGATCAGCCGTCCTGCTTCCGATGTTAACGTATTCTGTTATGCGTTTGAACCGCGTAATCCAAGACTGGCGGTGGGTGAACAGTCATCATAGTCGGCTTCTAAAATTTCTGTTGCGGGTTCGAATCTTCGCGAACCCGACGGTCACTTCCCAAATTCGCCGAGACGCCCCTCCTGGGACATGGTACTAATACCACGTGGTATCAGTAGTGGCAAATTAGATTTGATTAACAAATAACGCATCAATGTGTGATAACTGACTTGTTTCTGACTTCCGAGAAAAATGTAGCAACTCCGGGACTGGTGTTACTGCGGTGTACTCGATATACATTTCACCCAGCTCTAAAAGGCTCGACACTGTATGAATACGTTAACCAGGACGGCACTATGCATGACCCGTGAGGAAGAGAAAGCGATCGGGAGAGATGCTGATCAGCGTGTATTTGAGAGCGTGCGCAAGAGCAATTGTTAAAAGGTCACCGTGCTTGGCCGTCAGGGTTCAGCTAATCAGTAGTGTCTTCAAGGCAAGAACAAAGATGACTGTCGACACAATGTGGCAGTGGTCACAACGTCTTATCTACTTTCAGAGGCAGAAGTTTCGTTGCCATGGCGAGTGGTTGATAATACCTCCTTCCCTACGCAGAACTGTTCTAGAAGATCTGCATAAAGGTCTCCTGAGGGCGAAGATAGTCTTTGGCCCGGCACATGTGTTGGTGGCCTGAAGTGGATGCGGACGTACGTACAACAACCAAAAACTGTGCCGCGGGTCTGCACAAAACCAAGTCTTAACCAAACAACTGGAGCCCGTGGCCCGACAGCTACACACCATGGCAACGTATACACCCCGATTTCTGCGATCCATTCCTGAACAGATGCCATGCCCTCTTACTGATCGATTCATACTCGAAATGGCCTGAAGTATTTTTAACATCAACGCCAACGCCAACCACGTCGTTCGTAATCCAAGCTCTAAGGAAAAGCTTCAGCCTTGAAAAGAATTCCACTAGTGTTCGTCATCGACAGTGGTTCCTAATTCTGTAGATCTGAGTTGAAATGTTGGTTAGATAGCATTGGTTGTCGACGTCTTCGGATGGCACCTCGTCGCCCATGTTCCGACGGTGCTGCGGAATACTTTGTAAACATTGCTCTCGTATTAACCAATTCGAAGGCACTGTTGGGATTAGAGACGTTTCTGGTACAATATCGGAAAGCAATGCATTCAGTGATGAAAAAACTCCAGCCATGTTGTTCAAATCGAGAAGTCTCAAGTTGTCGCTTAGATGCCTAGATTCCAGCAATAAAACATACTTTCGAGGCATAGATCTTGAACCAGCCAATGGGATAAATACAAGGTAACTTGGTTCACCCATTGTCGAGATCGCGGACCACGAAGAAGCAACCGCACACCTACACCACATCAATCAACTTCACCTCAGAGAATCACCTAAATTCGCAGCAGAAAACATGGTCGAGAATGATGATCCTGCTGGTTCGGTCGAAGAAGACGAAACAGTCGATGAAACGCAACTACAGCCTATTGTCCTAGTTCGAAGACCTGTACTTCCAGCAAGCCTAACAAATGAGGAACATCTGAGGGAAGGAGGTTCTAACGATTCGAATTTCTTCACACGTGGTCCAGTGCACTACAGCTTCATTTCCAGTGTCCAACCAGTCAGGTGAAGCCGGATCGCACTGTTAGATGGATACAGCAAAATCGCCTTGTGATTGGTTGGCGCTCGTTATCTTTCAATAAGTGCATACCCACTTTTGTATATAAACGAGTTAGTACCAATCGAAAGATGACGAAATACATTCTTGCTAGTCTTGTGGTTCCCAATGCGTGTAGTCCGGTTGTGAGTTATTGATTTAAGTACGATTGGCCGGGTAGATATTGCTATGCGGTCCCACCAATGATCAGACTACTGACTGCGTCATTATAATGCCGGCAAACTTATTGATCGGACATTCGATGTCGACCACTATCACACCCTCGTGCGCGCACCTACGCACATCATTGTGAATTCACCCGTGCCATGAACGGCTCACTCTAACTAATCATGCTTTTGTCTTGAGCCATACATTCTTGTTGATTCGTTGCTGCTGAGAGGCCCCGTTTGAATGCATGTGCGGCTGACGCTTTTTATGGGTGATCCACTAACTTGCTTGCTCGCTTACATGCGTGCTTACTGATGCGCTAATGAACGGATTTGTTGCGTACTGCGTTCTCCGTTAATTGCGAACACAACATATGCAGTTCCCCCAATACCCCGGGTAACATAACACAACTCGATGGGACGAATGCTCCACCTGACAATTCGCCTGTATGTTATCAGTTGTTCTTCTCTAATAAGAGCGGTCGGTGGGAGGGGTTCAGTCTCCTCTGTGTCGGTATTTCTACACTTCCACTTCACGGTCTTCCTAAAGCCTCATCGATGGAAAGGAAAAAAAGTCAGAAGATACTTGAATAGCAGATCGAATGAGTCCGGGTGGACAACTCAGATGGACCTAGTAATAGAAATGCTAATATCCCGGAGAAGGAAGAAACCTTCGTATGAACTCAAAAGAACAAAAAGTGGGCGTTCGTAATAGTCTTAAAAAACTGCGTTGATAGTCCGTATCGAAATTGCCCCCACCCAGAACTACGCGAACGGAAGTAGCAAGGAGACCAAGGCCGTGAAACAGCACTTTTTTCTATTGCAGAGTGAGTTCGTACACATGTTTAAATTAGGGAATATTATTGGTACACTCGAAGATGACCAATCACAAGGAGCTTCCGTCGGAATTGTCCGCGGCGATCCTTATTGGTTGATGTTCATCCGAGTACGTGGGTACGAAGCTGTACCAGGCCGTATCACGTGTGACAGCTGCTGAATCACTACAACGCACTTTTCATTGAGTGATCATACGGACCCATGTCATAAATGTGATTCATGTGACGCACAAGAAGTGCTTGTCCAGCATCAAGGTCAAGGCTTTTGTCAAAAGAATTAAGAGGTACTGGAGAGCAAATCGATAAGTTGAGAAGAGAGTCCAGTCAAACTTAGGTTGGCCGTGTCACGAAGCAGCTGAAAGAGGAGGCGCATGATGTTAGTTGAACCTATTCGTTTTGTAGCAGCAATCGACTACAGTGACCCGGCATCCTGTACAGACAATATATTTCGTCAATAAACTGAGGTCGTTCGGAAGCAGGGAAGTGTTCTTCCCAGAACTAGTGGGCCTTCACAGATCGAGTAATGGTTATGAATAATTGAGTCCTTTTTGATCAACTATATATTCCTCACAGTGACAGTAATCTTTCATTACCACATTCACGCGTGTTTTTGACGAGCCAAAAAAGGACTGTAGGCGAAGGAATCATTCTTTGATAGGATCAGTAATTCGAATCGTAATAAATAAACACATCTACGGGAGATTTGCATCCTAGATAGCACTCATCGTCAAGCCTCACGAAGTTCATTCGAGCGCACGAAGAAAAGAGGAGTATTGTACTTAAAAAGTTGTTATGTAGTAGATAATGGAAAATCCAATTGGATTTTCTTACACCGGGAGCCGGGAACGAGCCGTCGACCTTCCGATTACCGAGCAGAGGCACTACCACTCGAGCTACCGCCGTACGGTCAGCTGAGCGTGAATATCCAATGACGTGCAAACAATGATTCGAACAACAAACAGTAACAATCCTCGTTTTAATCACTGCACCAGCTTCGTAGGTCGCCACTCAAAGGGGCGAAATGCGCACGACTGAACGAGATTATAAGGACTTGTGATAAAGCTGTGGAATTTATTATTGATACGTGGAGCCTGGATCGTTATGTTACTGTTTATTTTCTTCAAATTTATTGCAGTCAGTTGGGTTTTAAAACGAATTTGACCTCCTTACCGTTTTCGTCCGTCAAAAAAATCGACCCGTAATCATAGCTGCAATGTGCACTGTTGTGTCCCGGACTCGATAGGCAGAATGAAAGTACGCTTGCACGGATGAAGGTGTATTCAATGCCAACATATAGTGTGCACAAGTACATTTTTTCACGGAATTAGTATCGATGACGTTAACTTACAACCGCATGCAATAAGGCTGTCGGTAAGCAATCTGGGCCGCTGACTTCATAATTTTCTAACTAGATTAACTTCTTGTGGACTTTTGAGGAACTAAATACGTGTTGGTACCTATCCGTCCATAATCCTGGTTCCACGGTAGCTTATGCTGTCGTGCTTTGCGCCACCATGAAAAAGTAAGGTCCAGACAATTATATCAGATTCTCATGGCCTGGTGGATTTTTAAATAATGTGCCTACTGACAAAGATAAACGTAGTCGGGTGCAAAATATCATCTAAGTACACCTGGACAAGCGTCCGAAATTTTTGCACGACAAAATATACTGTTCAAGCAAGCAGGTGAAAACGCAAACGCAGGCGAGTACGTGAGTCAGCGTTGTGCGCAAGCAAAGGCGTAATCCACATGTACAATCGGATTAGGCCACGCAAGGTCGTTCGAAATTATAGAATTTGATTGGTCAGTGCAGCCCGGGGCGAGGCACGACTAACGTCAGCTGTGTACATGCGACTGCATACGTGTGGCCATGGAAGCAACGGATTTGGATCAAGTGTACGCAGTGCGCGTGTGCGTTCGAGAATGTCTGTCTGAAAACAGAGCCTGACGTGCCGTACTACCAAATGGATATCTCGCTTTTCGATCGATAACTTGGTGCACAGGGCACGAAGGAGCAAAAAACATTAGTGTTCAGTGTGAACAGGGAATCTAGTCGAACGCACATTTTTTCTTCAGCCGCCGAATTTATACGGGTCTATTCAGGTATGATTTGATGTGGAATGAAAATTGGGATTTTCTTAGTCAAATGAAGGCGATCGCGTTCTGAGATGTAACCTCGGCTATGCGTGAAATCACATGAAAACAGTTCTGACATATGTAATCAAAATACTCTTTTCAGACGCTCGACTTAACCTTCTGAAATTTGTGATTCCAAAAATGGACTTTTTTTGGGCACGCTGCGTGCGATTCAGATGAGACTACAGTGATACATATCGTGACAAAAGTATAAGAACCCCCTTATTTTTCAGGCTCTGTTTATTCTAACAAAACCATATCTAGTCAGTACGACCGAATGCACAACGCTATACGGCATACCGAATTTCGGTGCACCATGTGCTAATAAGAACAGAAAATGTAAAAATCGAGAGTGACGAAGGTATAGGATCCCCAATCCCTGTGCGCTACCCCATGGAAACCAGACAGATCATTGAGCCTGACAACAAACTAGTTTGTTCGGACTGTGGATTTGACGACTTACAAATCCATGAGAATCGGAATCACGTGACTCGCGCACCAAAGCACGTGATGCATCCTGGTGACCTAGGTGATGTTCATTGCCTTTGGTTGGACGTATGCACCTCACAGAACTCCAACCGAATTTCTGCGCAATGCGCCACGGAAGGGTGAAACTTCCGCATTCTACCAAAGGGGACCCAATTTGGATGAGATCTCCGGGCAATGCCAGAGACCGAGAAACGTCGTACGACGGTATCTGGCACGTAACGAGCAACGACGAAATGGGAAAAATTCAGATTTACTCGTCCAGCCTCCAGTAACACATGCTGCTTGTTAACATTGAAAGATTTGATCTGATTCCATGTTTCGAAAAGAACGTTACACAGAGCACTCAAAGTTGTGCCACGGATGAAATACAAAGAAATGGAAGTATATATTGCTCTCAAACCGCTGCCCAGGGAAAACACTTATTGTAGACAGAAACACACTGAGCGAGATCAAACAAAAGGGAGAAGCTATGCTTTGGTGACGAAAAAAGTAAATTTTGGTGGACTGAATGCTTGGAATTACTACTGGCATTATACCAGGAGGGAAGAGAGAATTACTAGTCGAAGAAGCGACGACAAGAGTTCACTGGTGGTTTGGGGCGTCTTCTCAGCCAACGGCCAAAGAGAGCTACTCATACTTGGGGGTATACATGACTCATTCGGGTATATTCGTACTTTGGAACCGTTTTTGATCCGTCTAGTGACCAACTGATTACAAGGCAACGTCATATTACAATATGATAATGCTTCTGTACATTGCTTATACGCTGCAAAATGTTGGCTGTCGTTCTGTAGGATCAAGGTTTTGCAGTGTTCGGCTTACAGCCCAGGAATAAACGCGATGGAGAACCTATCGGGCATACTTGCTCACCAGGTATTCAAGGATTGCATTGTTTGCCCTTCAAAGAGTGAATTTCTTACCGCCCCTAAACAAGAATGGGTGTATACTGGCCAAAGAAAATCAGGTGTGGTATGAAGTATGCCGAGCAGATGTATCAAGGTCCTCAGGTGAAATCGCAGCTGCACTCGATTTTGAGTCGGTACTACTGAAACCCAGCTGAGGCATTCCTATACTTTTGTCACCTCATTCTTTTCGCATATTCTGATTTACCAAGCTCAAACCAGGTTATTTTGTTGGGAAATTTTGTATTCCGCATCGAAATGGGTGTAGACGGCCAATCACTTGTTCGCGATCTACGTTGGCTTGTCACCCGAATAGATGCATGCGAGGTCGATATACTGTCAGGAGACAATCAAATTCCTCGGTAAACAGTACGTATTGGTGGTTCTGTAATGATAAAATAATGAAATCAGTGATGTATGGGGCAAAAAGCTAGAAAAAAAACTGGTAACAGGAGCGAAATCTACATTCTAGGTGAATTACCAACTGTCTCTAGTAGAAAACACTGTCTCATGGTGGTCAAAATGACCGGATTCAAGATAACCGACCGTTCTGAAGATTGGCCGTGTCAACCTTTGGAAGAATCGCCTAGTTTTCCTAAAAATAGACTACCCTCTATGCACACTCCATACAATTCAAATCAGATTGCAGCTGTAAATCAACTGTGGAGTGCTCAAGTACATGGATGAATGGACAGAGAGGTACTTGGTACGCATACCTCATGAACGGCAACAAATGCAAGTACAGTCGTGTGCTGCCGAAGAAATTTTGTTATCCAGATACAATACCGTACTACTCCTTTTGAAAATCCGTAGTTCATTAAGCCTATGAGGTCAGTTTCTTAACGAGTTACCCGTAGCTAGCTGTCTAATTTGATCGACTTAACCCAGCACGCAATAGGCGGAAAACGTTGCCAATGTGAATGAGCTTGAACATCTCCTCACGTGCGGCTCATTGAAACACAGAAGCGTTTCGTGACTGTTCTCGGCACGTTATCTTTATTCTGTCGAATCAAATTTGAGAACTGTTCATGAGAAATGGTACGAAGAACCAGGGTAAAAACAATCAAAAGCCTTGAGGGCAGCATGTGCAAAACGCAACAGTGGTCATTATTCCCGACAGACACAAGCGCATTTATTCACAATCTTTCCGGTTGTCAGTTGACTACAGCGCAACGTGTGTTCTTGTCGTTGGGATTAAACTTCAAAGTGCCGCCCAAGCAAGTAAGCCAGCTACAAACACGCGTTCAGTTCGAGAACCTTTATGACCAAGTTAGAGATCTAGTGCTCACATCATCCGACAAAGCCGGCTGGTTCAAGGCCAAGCTGGTTGATATTTCTGAACAATACCTCTCTGCTCCCATACGCCAGTGGTGTTGTTTATCACAAGAACACCGGGTGGCGGTTAAACAACTGAAACAAATGAATGATTGTTGTTTCTACGACCGGACAAAGGATCAGGAGTCGTAATTATGGAAAGGAAATAATACATGGAAAAGATGGAACAAATACTTTCCGGTGCGCAGCGCTTCAAACTGGACACTACTCCAGAGAACAATATGCTGGCAGAGAAACAAATATCAAGACAACTCCAGATTTTACTCCTACATGGTTTCATTTCTGAAACTACATACAAGAAGCTAAAACCACTTGGAACACAGACGCCCTACTTGAGAGGATCACCCAAAGTACACAAGCCTGGAGTCCCTATTATGCATGCAAAACTCGGCTTATCACAAACTTGCCCGGTGGCTCGTCGAGATTCTTACCCCCGTTCGGAAACACATAACTCCATTTTGTCTACAAGACTCATTTGAACTCGCGAATTTGCTAAACAGTATTGCAGTGAGTTCGGATAGGATGTATTCCGTCGATGTTGAGTCCTTTTTTACAAAGGTTCCTCTTCGTGAAACAGTAGATTATCTATGTGATTTTATTTCTTCGCACAACTTCCACTTGCCTATTCCTGTTGAATACCTTAAAGAACTCATTCTTTTATGCATAGAAAACATTCGATTCAATTTTGAAGGTAAAGCTTACAAACAAACGGATGGTGTGGCCACGGGAAGCCCTCTGCGCCCAACCTTGGCAGATGTATTTTTGGGTATGATCGAAAAACAGCTCCGTGATAATATTTCCCAATTTTTATTTT
Source organism: Fasciola hepatica (assembly GCA_948099385.1). Lineage (NCBI taxonomy): Eukaryota > Metazoa > Platyhelminthes > Trematoda > Plagiorchiida > Fasciolidae > Fasciola > Fasciola hepatica. The sequence continues at coordinate 1,164,552 of CANUEZ040000104.1, read as the reverse complement.
ACAGACGATACGTGGATAATATTTTAATTTTTACGACTGAAGAACGTTTTATCCCTTTTGTTACCGTTCTTAACTCTGTTCACCCGAACCACAGTGTATCTCACGAAGAAGAACGCGATAACAGTTTGTCCTTTCTAGATATTCTATTAACCAGGCGTCAAGATGGGACTCTACAGCGCAGAATCCACCGAAAAGCAACGTGGGGTGGACGTTATTTACAATTATCCAGCTTTGCCCCAGTGGCTTACAAACGTGGATTGGTCAGAACTCTCTTCAACAGAGCCCAGAAAATCTGTACAGAAGATCAAATACAAAACGAGGAAGAGTTCATAAAAAAGAACGCTGCTGGCTAACGGTTATCCGGAGAACTTTATAAGACAACATCAGAGGCCGAGACTTGTGCGCGCGAAAACAATGAACGTGGAAAAGAAGCAAGTTTTTATCACTTTGCTTTTTAAAGGAGATCACTTATTCAATCAAATAAATTGTAATCTCAAGTCAGCTCTAAGGCACATATACACAGCGGCGCAGTTGCGTTTGCTGCAGACGACCAAAAGGTTATGTTTTCAAAATCACTCAAACAGTCTTGCTGATCCCAATGTCTCACATATTGTCTATCAGTTCACTTGCAATTGCGGTGACGTATACATTGGTAGGACGGATCGTTGCTTGACTCAACGAGTGTCAGAACACATACCCAAATGGCTGTCAAACTTGATGACGCAACCTGCTGGGGCAATACACAACGACGTGAAACCGCCAGCTTCTTCGATTGGAAGACACTTGATTGCATCAGGTCACAAAGTTGAGCTGACCCAGTGTTTCAAAGCATTGTTGCGCAATCCAACACCGAAACTATTAGCGTTCAGTGAAGCTATTCTAATCATGATGCATCAACCAGCACTCTGTGCACAAAAACGATTGACCCAAAATGTTTGTTTACCCTGGCGTTAACACGACAGACTTCACTCTCCCCAAGTACGTACTGTAAGAGCTTGCGATCGTGTCTACTTTACTGTTGCACTTACCCCCCTACTGTACCATGTATATATACTGACACGTTTTACGTCCGCGGTTGACAAGAATAAACGAAATGCTTGCTTCTCGCGACTTATGTCTTCTCTCTGTTCCCATGAATTGGATAAAGGGGACCCAATGTTTCAGATGAGATAAGCGTTCGTACTACGCAATACGGATGAACTGAATTGAAATGTAAATATTTGTCTGAGTTTGTTGGTTTTCGATGAACAGTGGTGGTGAGACTTTTGGGAGACGTTCATCTTCAGACGACAGTCTAAAAAACTTATTACCCTGTCAGTATCTTTTGTCTAAATCGCAAAATTAGAGCAGCTGCGTTGTTCATTATCGCATTTGTTGTGTTCGGCCCGAACAGGCATGTGCTTAGACAGACAATCTCGCACGCACGTACCCAGTGGACGTTTGGCGTGCATCGTTCCGGAGAGCATTGATCAATCAGATTGTGTCACGTTGCACAACCCTGTGCAACTTAACCCGACTGTACAGTTATCTAGCTTTTCCGATTGCATACAGCCTTCCTTCAAGTACCGAATTTTTAAACATAACAGCTTTGAAGGAATTTATCCTTGTGTTTAGATTTGATAACTGCAAAGGTACCGACAATGTATCTTACATATAAACGTGAGGGTAGGGCGGTTGGAAGGGAGGGGGGTAGAAAGTAGCTGGGTCTTTGGATTCGATTGAATGTGGAGAAAAGCCGTTGATAATTATCAATGGTGCGGAAATTTGTTTTAATTCAACTTACTTTACCTTCAAACAAGATTCATGCAGACAAACCGATGGTGTTACCATGAAATCTCCTCTCCTCTCAGTTGTTGTCAATCTTTTTCTAATTTTCAAACCTCCTCAGATCCTGACATACTGATCATATTGCCACCGTAATTTTGATTATTCTTCCTATTTTGTCCTTGTTGTGACTATCCCGATGTCTAGGGCTGTGAATCTAGCAGTAACTTAGATTCACTAGCTACACGCACGATATGGGCAGAACACGATTACGGGCAGCAGAACAAATTCCAATCGAATAACCGTGTTTATCGATGGTTCGTGGTTAGCCAGGTGAGAAACCAAGAACAATGGGCAGTAAGCTTCCGAAAATCGGGACAGCGCAGAAAATAAGAACGGTCCACTTAGCAGGCAGCTGAACGAAACTGTAGCGCAGTTCGGTTGTGGTACAATCGATAAATCGAGAACGTTTATCGTCAAAGATCAATAAATCGATTACAAACGCGTGAATTGGACTGTGGTTGCAATGGTAAAAGGTGTCATTAACAAATAAGTACAAATAAGCTAAGTCTGTGGAGTAAACAAGAGTACGTGTCAACATGAATGGGCGAATCCGGCAATAGATCTGTTAAAGCTGTTGACGTGTGACGGCCAATAGTGGAGTGCACTGACAGAACGCTAAGAATGGGAGTTCGAGCCTCCGCTCGGCAGTACAAATGAAACACTGAGAAAGACTATATAACAGTAGAAGTGTAGACCTTCGGGAAAACAAGGTTACGAACAAATACGTGAACTGTTCATGTAATAAGCACCATGAAACTCAAGTATAAACTGATGTGATACCTTAGAAACAGGGAAAATACATTACGAATGTCCGGGGTTCACGATGCACGTACTCACTACTAATAAGTAACTAAACAGAAGGCAGAAGGACAAACTCTAATTACGATTCGTAATTAACACTGCCCCCGGGGTGGGGGAATGTCACGAACCACTCTCATGAGCATAAGTCCGACTCAAGAAGACACAGTTGCCGTATGTCTCTCCGGTGAACACCGTTGGCTGTGCGTACTGCAACTTCTCTGATTCGTCCATCGCTTCCCATAACCGTTTCTTCAATTATCCCTTTGGGCCACGCCCCTCTCCGTGCGTGCGTGTCAGCTAGGAGAACCAAGTCGCCTGCGTTCAGCTTTCGGCTATGCTTATTCCACTTTGATCTTGTCTGTAGTGTTGGCAAGTATTCCTTCAACCAGCGAGCCCAGAAGGCATCTGCCAGCCTTTGCGCCCCGTCGCCATCTTCGGTTCAACCGGTTGTTTGATAGCTCGGAAGGAAATGTCGCTGGTATACCTCGTAGGAGAAGAAGGTGATTGGTTTTTATCGCCCTGAAATCATCGGGATCATTCGATATTCTGGTTAGAGGGCGATCATTAATTATTTTTTCTACCTCGCAGAATATCTTTACTAACGCCTCATCTACGACCAACTGATCAGCTAGAAGTGAAAGCAGAATTCGGCGGACAGATCGTATGATACGTTTCCATACACCTCTGCGATGACTTGCCTTTGGTGGAGAGAAGCGCCATTCACAGTCTCTATTCCCAAGTGTCTTTAGAATCTTGTCCTGGTTCCAAGCCTTCAGGCATCGCCTCAAGTCTGCTTCAGCGCCTCGGAAATTCGTTCCATTGTCACTGTAGACAACACTGGGATATCCTTGTCTTGCCACAAACCGAGAAAACGCAGAAAGGAAAGAATCGGTGTCTAGGGTGTAGGCGACCTCTAGGTGTACTGCTCTCATGGACAGGCAAGTAAATATACACCCGTAACGTTTCTCAGTGGCTCTACCGCGCTTCACCAAGAAGGGACCGAAGTAGTCTACTCCGACAGCAGTAAACGGATTCTTGCCGAATAACATTCTGTCCTCAGGAAGTGGTGCCATTACTTGACTTTGTGCCTGGGAATGCCAACGTTTACAATGAAAACATTCCCGTAGCATATTTTTGACTGTAGAGTATCCGTGTGTAATCCAATAACGTTCCCTTGGTAGTGAAAACACATGTGCTGCACCAGCGTGGCCATTCGCTTCGTGATAATGTTGCACTAAAAGTTTGATGATGAAGTGATCCTTCGGTAGAAGTACAGGATGTTTTGACTCGAAAGGTAGAGGTGCCCATTGTAGGCGACCTCTCACTCGTAGTAAACCACAGTGTTTAAACGGATGGAGTTTCTGCAATCGTCCTGAGACTGGCCGGGACATGCGCGGGACCTCTGATCCTTCGGAGTTTGTTCTTAGCTCCTTACTAAAGCAGTTCTTTTGCACCAAACGAAGTAAGGCTAATTCTGATGGTTTCAACTGCTTGGCGATGTTCAGCTGACTAACACCTGTTTCATGTCGTTGTCGAATTCAAAAACAAAACCGCCTCAACCAAGCAATCTGTCGCAGCAAGCCTAACCAAGATTTGGCATTGCAGAATCTTTGTATCTAGCCGACTGTATCTGATGTTTGCATTGCGTTCACGCGAACCGTTTTGACCAATTCGATATGAGTGGATACGGTGGGACTAGGCTGTGCAGACCACGAAGACACATTCTGCAAGAGAAATCGTGGGCCATCAAACCAAAGTGCATCTAGCGGCCTTCTCGGGCTGGTACCTCTCGAAGCTAAATCAGCTGGATTGTCTTTGTTGTTCACGTGTACCCACTGTTCAGGCTCCGAAAGTTCACGGATCACCGCCAGACGGTTGGCCACAAAGGTTTCGAAACGAGACTTGGTATTTCGTATCGACTGCAAAACAATTATCGAGTCTGTCCAGAACGTAGTCGAGCAGATAGGTACGGAAAGTTCTTCTTTGGCAAAGGCGACTAATTTTACTGAGACAACAGCAGCCGCAAGCTCCAAGCGCGGGATGGTCACGGATTTCAAGGGGGCCACACGAGACTTCGCCAATATTAGAGAACAGTGTATCATTCCATCTTCGGTAACAGATCGTAAATAGAGGGCTGCTCCATAACCCAGTTCTGAAGCGTCACTAAATGCATGTAGTTCCAGTCTTGGATCCGTTTTCTCATCCATCGGACGTATACAACGGTCGATTCGTAGATTGGATACTGCTTGAATTTCACTGAGACACAAAATCCATCGGTCGATTTCTTCCCAGGTCATTTCCTCGTCCCATTTGGCCTGTCTTCGACATAGGTCCTGGAAAAGCAATTTAGAAGGCATCAAACTTGGAGATACAAGCCCCATGGGGTCATAAATTGAAGCGATGTAGGTAAGTAAACCTCGCCGGGTATATTTTTCCTCCCAAGGTGGATCCCATGGTACTCCCAGAGTTCGCTTTACTTCAGCTGGCTGTCGATCAAGGGAAATGGGTTTGGTTTCTGCTTTCGGCAGTTCTCCCAAAGCATGTGGCACATTACTGAAGAATTTAGTCAAGTTGAAACCGCCTTTCAGTAGAGCGTGCCGCAACGTTCTTCCCATTCTTCCAACGTCCTCCATTTTAGGTAAACTCATCAAACAATCATCTACGTAGAAGCTTTTCTTGGCATGATTGATCACTGCATTGCCGTAAATTGCCATATTACAGTCGATAGTGTTCTGCAAAGCTAAGCTGCAGCATGACGGCGACGAGGTGGCCCCAAATGGATGAGACGTCATACGATATGCTTCTGGTTTGTTGGTCACGTTACCGTTAGGCCACCAGAGAAGCTTCAGACAATCGCGGCCGCTTGGTGGGACCTCCACCTGGTGAAACATAGCTTCAATATCGGCTACCAAAGTGTACCTGTACTCATGAAACCTCAGCAGCACCTGGCACAAACTATTGACAAGGTCTGGTCCCGTTAGTAGTTGTTCGTTCAGTGATGTTTGATTGACCTCCACAGCGCAGTCGAACATCGCTCTAACCTTGGTTCGGTCGGCGTGTTTATATACGCCGTGTTGCGGAAGATACCATATGTGGGGGCCAGTTAGGTTTTGCTCAGTCCCAGGTACTATCTCAGCGTAACCTTTTGATATATATTCCTTAATCGTTGCGCAGTACTTTTCCTTCAATAACTGATCGTTTTCAGAGACCTTGTTTGGCACTGGTTGTTTCTGAGTCAAAACACGAATTCCAGGTTCCTTGATGGATATCTGGTCGACATGTTGATCATTTGAAGTTGGGAGAGACTGTACATAGTTTTCGACTCGTTCGGGCTTCTCAAATGGCTGCGGAGTAGGTGGTCGAGAAGTCTGAGCCGACAGTATTGACCGTTCTTCCGCTTCCAGCTCACTTATGTTCTCTGCGAGCCTCATTCTGATATCACTGATACGTCTTTCGGTTTCCAGCTCAAGCTCCAACCTTTTTATCTTTAATTTTGCCAATTTCAGCTCTCGATTCAGCTTCCAGTCGGGGGATGGGCCTTGTGATAACTGACGTTTACTGGCGGAATCTTGACGGGGCTGCATTTGACAGAATTTCCTTCAATTCCGATTCGGGCAGTATATCAAAGCAGCGGTTTGGTTACCTGGCTAACTGTTGCGACTATCCCGATGTCTAGGGCTGTGAATCTAGCAGTAACTTAGATTCACTAGCTACACGCACGATATGGGCAGAACACGATTACGGGCAGCAGAACAAATTCCAATCGAATAACCGTGTTTATCGATGGTTCGTGGTTAGCCAGGTGAGAAACCAAGAACAATGGGCAGTAAGCTTCCGAAAATCGGGACAGCGCAGAAAATAAGAACGGTCCACTTAGCAGGCAGCTGAACGAAACTGTAGCGCAGTTCGGTTGTGGTACAATCGATAAATCGAGAACGTTTATCGTCAAAGATCAATAAATCGATTACAAACGCGTGAATTGGACTGTGGTTGCAATGGTAAAAGGTGTCATTAACAAATAAGTACAAATAAGCTAAGTCTGTGGAGTAAACAAGAGTACGTGCCAACATGAATGGGCGAATCCGGCAATAGGTCTGTTAAATCTGTTGACGTGTGACGGCCAATAGTGGAGTGCACTGACAGAACGCTAAGAATGGGAGTTCGAGCCTCCGCTCGGCAGTACAAATGAAACACTGAGAAAGACTATATAACAGTAGAAGTGTAGACCTTCGGGAAAACAAGGTTACGAACAAATACGTGAACTGTTCATGTAATAAGCACCATGAAACTCAAGTATAAACTGATGTGATACCTTAGAAACAGGGAAAATACATTACGAATGTCCGGGGTTCACGATGCACGTACTCACTACTAATAAGTAACTAAACAGAAGGCAGAAGGACAAACTCTAATTACGATTCGTAATTAACACTGCCCCCGGGGTGGGGGAATGTCACGAACCACTCTCATGAGCATAAGTCCGACTCAAGAAGACACAGTTGCCGTATGTCTCTCCGGTGAACACCGTTGGCTGTGCGTACTGCAACTTCTCTGATTCGTCCATCGCTTCCCATAACCGTTTCTTCAATTATCCCTTTGGGCCACGCCCCTCTCCGTGCGTGCGTGTCAGCTAGGAGAACCAAGTCGCCTGCGTTCAGCTTTCGGCTATGCTTATTCCACTTTGATCTTGTCTGTAGTGTTGGCAAGTATTCCTTCAACCAGCGAGCCCAGAAGGCATCTGCCAGCCTTTGCGCCCCGTCGCCATCTTCGGTTCAACCGGTTGTTTGATAGCTCGGAAGGAAATGTCGCTGGTATACCTCGTAGGAGAAGAAGGTGATTGGTTTTTATCGCCCTGAAATCATCGGGATCATTCGATATTCTGGTTAGAGGGCGATCATTAATTATTTTTTCTACCTCGCAGAATATCTTTACTAACGCCTCATCTACGACCAACTGATCAGCTAGAAGTGAAAGCAGAATTCGGCGGACAGATCGTATGATACGTTTCCATACACCTCTGCGATGACTTGCCTTTGGTGGAGAGAAGCGCCATTCACAGTCTCTATTCCCAAGTGTCTTTAGAATCTTGTCCTGGTTCCAAGCCTTCAGGCATCGCCTCAAGTCTGCTTCAGCGCCTCGGAAATTCGTTCCATTGTCACTGTAGACAACACTGGGATATCCTTGTCTTGCCACAAACCGAGAAAACGCAGAAAGGAAAGAATCGGTGTCTAGGGTGTAGGCGACCTCTAGGTGTACTGCTCTCATGGACAGGCAAGTAAATATACACCCGTAACGTTTCTCAGTGGCTCTACCGCGCTTCACCAAGAAGGGACCGAAGTAGTCTACTCCGACAGCAGTAAACGGATTCTTGCCGAATAACATTCTGTCCTCAGGAAGTGGTGCCATTACTTGACTTTGTGCCTGGGAATGCCAACGTTTACAATGAAAACATTCCCGTAGCATATTTTTGACTGTAGAGTATCCGTGTGTAATCCAATAACGTTCCCTTGGTAGTGAAAACACATGTGCTGCACCAGCGTGGCCATTCGCTTCGTGATAATGTTGCACTAAAAGTTTGATGATGAAGTGATCCTTCGGTAGAAGTACAGGATGTTTTGACTCGAAAGGTAGAGGTGCCCATTGTAGGCGACCTCTCACTCGTAGTAAACCACAGTGTTTAAACGGATGGAGTTTCTGCAATCGTCCTGAGACTGGCCGGGACATGCGCGGGACCTCTGATCCTTCGGAGTTTGTTCTTAGCTCCTTACTAAAGCAGTTCTTTTGCACCAAACGAAGTAAGGCTAATTCTGATGGTTTCAACTGCTTGGCGATGTTCAGCTGACTAACACCTGTTTCATGTCGTTGTCGAATTCAAAAACAAAACCGCCTCAACCAAGCAATCTGTCGCAGCAAGCCTAACCAAGATTTGGCATTGCAGAATCTTTGTATCTAGCCGACTGTATCTGATGTTTGCATTGCGTTCACGCGAACCGTTTTGACCAATTCGATATGAGTGGATACGGTGGGACTAGGCTGTGCAGACCACGAAGACACATTCTGCAAGAGAAATCGTGGGCCATCAAACCAAAGTGCATCTAGCGGCCTTCTCGGGCTGGTACCTCTCGAAGCTAAATCAGCTGGATTGTCTTTGTTGTTCACGTGTACCCACTGTTCAGGCTCCGAAAGTTCACGGATCACCGCCAGACGGTTGGCCACAAAGGTTTCGAAACGAGACTTGGTATTTCGTATCGACTGCAAAACAATTATCGAGTCTGTCCAGAACGTAGTCGAGCAGATAGGTACGGAAAGTTCTTCTTTGGCAAAGGCGACTAATTTTACTGAGACAACAGCAGCCGCAAGCTCCAAGCGCGGGATGGTCACGGATTTCAAGGGGGCCACACGAGACTTCGCCAATATTAGAGAACAGTGTATCATTCCATCTTCGGTAACAGATCGTAAATAGAGGGCTGCTCCATAACCCAGTTCTGAAGCGTCACTAAATGCATGTAGTTCCAGTCTTGGATCCGTTTTCTCATCCATCGGACGTATACAACGGTCGATTCGTAGATTGGATACTGCTTGAATTTCACTGAGACACAAAATCCATCGGTCGATTTCTTCCCAGGTCATTTCCTCGTCCCATTTGGCCTGTCTTCGACATAGGTCCTGGAAAAGCAATTTAGAAGGCATCAAACTTGGAGATACAAGCCCCATGGGGTCATAAATTGAAGCGATGTAGGTAAGTAAACCTCGCCGGGTATATTTTTCCTCCCAAGGTGGATCCCATGGTACTCCCAGAGTTCGCTTTACTTCAGCTGGCTGTCGATCAAGGGAAATGGGTTTGGTTTCTGCTTTCGGCAGTTCTCCCAAAGCATGTGGCACATTACTGAAGAATTTAGTCAAGTTGAAACCGCCTTTCAGTAGAGCGTGCCGCAACGTTCTTCCCATTCTTCCAACGTCCTCCATTTTAGGTAAACTCATCAAACAATCATCTACGTAGAAGCTTTTCTTGGCATGATTGATCACTGCATTGCCGTAAATTGCCATATTACAGTCGATAGTGTTCTGCAAAGCTAAGCTGCAGCATGACGGCGACGAGGTGGCCCCAAATGGATGAGACGTCATACGATATGCTTCTGGTTTGTTGGTCACGTTACCGTTAGGCCACCAGAGAAGCTTCAGACAATCGCGGCCGCTTGGTGGGACCTCCACCTGGTGAAACATAGCTTCAATATCGGCTACCAAAGTGTACCTGTACTCATGAAACCTCAGCAGCACCTGGCACAAACTATTGACAAGGTCTGGTCCCGTTAGTAGTTGTTCGTTCAGTGATGTTTGATTGACCTCCACAGCGCAGTCGAACATCGCTCTAACCTTGGTTCGGTCGGCGTGTTTATATACGCCGTGTTGCGGAAGATACCATATGTGGGGGCCAGTTAGGTTTTGCTCAGTCCCAGGTACTATCTCAGCGTAACCTTTTGATATATATTCCTTAATCGTTGCGCAGTACTTTTCCTTCAATAACTGATCGTTTTCAGAGACCTTGTTTGGCACTGGTTGTTTCTGAGTCAAAACACGAATTCCAGGTTCCTTGATGGATATCTGGTCGACATGTTGATCATTTGAAGTTGGGAGAGACTGTACATAGTTTTCGACTCGTTCGGGCTTCTCAAATGGCTGCGGAGTAGGTGGTCGAGAAGTCTGAGCCGACAGTATTGACCGTTCTTCCGCTTCCAGCTCACTTATGTTCTCTGCGAGCCTCATTCTGATATCACTGATACGTCTTTCGGTTTCCAGCTCAAGCTCCAACCTTTTTATCTTTAATTTTGCCAATTTCAGCTCTCGATTCAGCTTCCAGTCGGGGGATGGGCCTTGTGATAACTGACGTTTACTGGCGGAATCTTGACGGGGCTGCATTTGACAGAATTTCCTTCAATTCCGATTCGGGCAGTATATCAAAGCAGCGGTTTGGTTACCTGGCTAACTGTTGCGACTATCCCGATGTCTAGGGCTGTGAATCTAGCAGTAACTTAGATTCACTAGCTACACGCACGATATGGGCAGAACACGATTACGGGCAGCAGAACAAATTCCAATCGAATAACCGTGTTTATCGATGGTTCGTGGTTAGCCAGGTGAGAAACCAAGAACAATGGGCAGTAAGCTTCCGAAAATCGGGACAGCGCAGAAAATAAGAACGGTCCACTTAGCAGGCAGCTGAACGAAACTGTAGCGCAGTTCGGTTGTGGTACAATCGATAAATCGAGAACGTTTATCGTCAAAGATCAATAAATCGATTACAAACGCGTGAATTGGACTGTGGTTGCAATGGTAAAAGGTGTCATTAACAAATAAGTACAAATAAGCTAAGTCTATGGAGTAAACAAGAGTACGTGCCAACATGAATGGGCGAATCCGGCAATAGATCTGTTAAATCTGTTGACGTGTGACGGCCAATAGTGGAGTGCACTGACAGAACGCTAAGAATGGGAGTTCGAGCCTCCGCTCGGCAGTACAAATGAAACACTGAGAAAGACTATATAACAGTAGAAGTGTAGACCTTCGGGAAAACAAGGTTACGAACAAATACGTGAACTGTTCATGTAATAAGCACCATGAAACTCAAGTATAAACTGATGTGATACCTTAGAAACAGGGAAAATACATTACGAATGTCCGGGGTTCACGATGCACGTACTCACTACTAATAAGTAACTAAACAGAAGGCAGAAGGACAAACTCTAATTACGATTCGTAATTAACAGTCCTACTGATGATAACTTTGATTTTTTATTTAGGTTTCTGCTAAGAACTAGCAATCAAAACAGCCGCAATCCATAAACGGGTAATAGTTATTCCAATTGAACAAGAATTATCAAAGTTTGTAATATTCCGGAGACCAAGTCAATGTACGAGATTTTCCCGAAAGCAGATTAGCGGTACACGCTGTGACAATGGATGAATTACCGCTGATCCGATACTGCATAAGTTGTTATTCGATCCTGGCGTTCTATGCAAGGCGATGCCCACTTGACCAACATGACCAGTTTATTACCAATGATGGCTCATATACCACTAACAGTTCACTGTATTTATGCAGGTAGTTTTATCCGATCATTATATGGTTGAAAACATCATCTACGAATACATAATTTGCAGATTCCAGTGTCGTTCACTGTTTTCTCAAGCGGACAGTGCCATACAATCTTTCTCTCCTAGTAGGCGGAATGTCGCCAGTTCAACACCCGCTCTCGGCGTTGGACTTTTGGATGTGAAAAGTGCAAGTGGATTTTTTGTCATATGATTCAGTAATAGTATTACCTTGTATAAGACCTGGTGGTCACCAATGGTAGAGTGGCTGCACGTGCTCGTCAGATTTATGTAGGAAGATGAGACATTTTCGAGGGATTGAGGTGCGTCTTATTTGTTGTTCTTTCCCAAGAAAGGAGACATGATAGTGTGTGAAAACTTTCAGGAGTTCAGTCTGATTGATATTACAGTAGATTTCCCATGTACTTCTACAGGATTGCCTCTGAATTAAAAAAGACCCCGCACTCGACCGAACCAAAAGGTTTTCCACCGTGGCACAGGCTATATGAAACAAATCTTCATACTGCAGGGATATCCCGTTTCATTGATTTCCGTGCTGACTTCGACTTGGCATTTAGTGGATGCCTGTGGGGTATTGTGATATTCGGAATACCCGAACTGATAGGACGTTTTAAAATTGATCCCATCTGGAACCACGTTAATCAAAGTGGCAAGAAGACCAGGGCTGTGGAATACCACGTTAATCCTATTGTGCAAATGGTTCCTATAAATATGTTAAATCAAAGGAAATAATTGTCGGATTAAAAGTTGACTGAACATGGCAGGCTTTTGCTTTACAAGTCCTCAGTAATCCTGATTGGTTAGAGCTCTTCAGCGTGTGTACGATGTACCTGGCCGTATCACGTGTGATGGTCACTGCATCACCACAGGTATACTAGAATCCGACGGATCTTTCGCCCTAGTATGCCTTCACTAGAACATGTGGTTGAATGTATGGCGAGTTAGCAAGTAATTCCGGAATTAGAAAGGACTACCGAATTTCACCGGTATTGTTCAACTAGGCTGTCGACTGGGAAAAGAATGCAGCCTCGACTGATTACCCCGGTGTCCAGCTGATTCCAACGCTGCACGTTTGTAGAAATCGTATTTAACCGGCCAATAATACGTAATGAAATAACCTGGACTCGGACTACGCGCACTGGAAGAATGACAAGACCAGACAAGAAGAGCGACAATGTATTCTGTTACATTTGGTTGATGCTCACTCGTCTATATACAGAGATAGGCATGTATTCATTGGCAGATAACGTCTTGACCAATTACAAAGCGACTTCGCTGTATCTATACGACCTAACATTTACGGTCCGGCTTTACGCGATTGACTGGATACTTCAAATAAAGCTATAGCCTTCTAGATCGCGTGTACAGATTCTCGAATCAATACAACTTCGCAGGCCTGAAGCTTGTGGACGGCATTGTCACGCCCGTAGATTCTCCCGCTACACTTTGCCAGTCTTCAGCGGACTCGTTTGTTTCGTCAAGAGTACTGGCCTCGGAGTCGGTTCAGCGGAAACGGAGGCTTTCCAACTTGCATTGGGCCGTCAGCTCAGCGCTTGTTCATCACTAGCTAGGCAGCCGATTGTGATTCAGCATACAGTACCAAAGTTTCAACTCGCCACTGAAACCCATTGAAGCACTATTAGGAATAATCAGCAGTGCGTATCCACCAAACTCCCACTCTCCGGGGGAAAAGGTTTGTGGGTCGAACACCTAAACACCAGAATAACCGGGCTGGTTCTCAATGGTTTGTCTAACTCCATCACATGATGTCAGATCATCGTGCATACGACGATGAAAGAAACTCCAGCAGTTCTGTTCAAGTTCAGAACTCTCCTACCGTCATCGGTATGTCTAAATTACAATGACAAAACATACTTTCCAGGCAGCGATAACAGGCCAGTTAATGGGATCCTTACAAGACAAATTCTTCAATCCAGGTCACGGGCCTCAACGAGTGACTCGTACACCGACGATACCTTAACGAACTTCACTTCAGACCAGCCTCTGCAAGTACAACGGAGACCGAAAGCAAGTACGATGATCAACCTGCACCAATCGAGGGCGAAACAGTTGAGGAAAAGACAACCACAGTCCACCGTCCCAGTACAAACATCTATCCGTCAAGCAAGGCGAATGGATATGGAACTTTTGAGGAAGGAATATTTCGGTAATTTAAAAGCTTCCGTATGCGGCCCAGAGGGCTATGGTTTCATTTCCAGTATCCAATCAATCAAATGAAGTCGAATGTTGACAGTCAAATCGTGTAGATACAGCGCGGGAGCTTTATAATGGGTCTTTACATTGTGTGACCATAGTTGCATGCCTTTTTTATAGATAAACCGGGTCTGTACTAATCATGTCTGACAGAGTACATTTCTGCTATTCTTATCAGTTCTTGGTGCGCGTAGTCTGGGTAAGAGCTATTCCAGTACACACGGTTGGCCAGTTAGACTGAATTCTCCTAAACCCGTAACATACTTTCGTTATCATATTTACTGATTGCAGGAAATATCCGTGAGTGTGAATTCCTTAATCCATATTGCCGATGATATGTGTAATCTGGGTGCGTTGGATACCTCTAGAACTGGTCGCCATGTGCTTTCCGCTTGCGAGCTGGTTCAGACCATCAGCATTTGTGCCATCATCCACAGTGATTGTTAATGTGTCGGTTTGCCTAACACATGCCCTTGGGTCATTACGCTATTCCTTGCAATGGTTATCTGAGTCAGACTGCGCGTTTTTCTTGTAACATACCTTTATGCACCATAGTAAGCAATTCTGATTTTTAGGTGGTCACAAATGCAATGTCCCCAATAACGTTACTCATGGAGAATGTTTTTTAAAAATATATTCTACTGTTTTGGAAAACACAGTTGCATCTTTCACATTGAAAAATCGAACGCCGCTAGCCGGAATCGAACCAGCGACACTTCTACTTCCTTCATTTGTTATACGACAATGTACAATATTCTTGCAATGGAATCACGATCAATCAAAGGCTACCGAATGATGAAGTGACTAGCGTTGAACGGAATCGAAACCGGGATGTCATGGTCCGCTTGCCACGATGATGACTGTTTGACCACCACCGGTTGTCATCAGCGAATCAAAGAAAAAAACAGATGCAGAATATGGACTTATTCCTGTTGTGTTCATGATCAACGGAGAAAGCAGCACGCAACAGATCTGTCTATTAGTGCATCAGTAAACACGTATGTAAGCGGGCAAGCAAGCAAAAATATGAATCATCCACTGTCAAGCGCAAGCATAATAATGTGTCAAGCGGACAGGCACAAAGAGTCAATGTCAGTCTCATGCGCACCTGACCGCATGTGGTTGGTAAAGTGGACCAAAGCAGTGTGTGGGAAAGACAGGCGTCGTGCACGCGAGTGCAGGGTCAACGGGACCGGAGTGAATCACGTGCGAATGCCAATGACACATGGGTTGGCCACACAACAGTTCCCAATCTGATTAGAAACGGGTTTCATTGCCCGATGCCAGGGCACCTAAACCCCAGCGATAACGCCGCTAGGAACTGTGTTAGGGTTTCACTGCACACTTTATAGGTTAACCATTCGATATTTAGATTTGTTTTAGATGCTCTCCAATCATGCGTGGAAAATCCAAAGAAGCGAACTTGAAAATCACTTGCTATTCTTTAATGTTACTATTGAAATGAGTCTTCCAAAGAGGAAATAAATCATTCCTAGAATCATTTTAATCTCAGGTACACGCCATCACATTGGATTTAATCAGAAGAATAATGTGTCCTACATGGACCGGAAAAGTTTGCACAAATGTCGACAAGCAAATTTTAATACTCTCTTCTACCTATGTAGCTGAGCAACGTTTTCTAATTCCACCCGCGATAGTCCGATGAAGTTCTTAACTTTCAGTGATGGCTGTAAATAAACCGTGCACTTCTTCAAGTCAGTAGTAGCTTGATGCACCTAGTTGGGTGGATTTTCGGCCTTTACACCATATCTGTGGATACAAAAATACGGCATCGGGAAACACGTACAAATTAGGGTGATTTTCGTCAAACTAAACAGTTTCATAGGTCCCTGGTGACTTCCCACTTAATCAATAAACAGATGAGCACGATGCGATAAAACAGAATTGCCATATGCAGAAGTGCGAGTAAATGGAAATTTTGACTTTGAGCGCGTACATTACGCAGACCCAGATTTTGGAATTTCGTTGTGTAGAGGATGGTGTATGTCTGAGAGCATTTTTGAAGTAAACTAGCCGTTTACCAGTGACAGTATCAACAAGTGTATCTCTGGATATGTCAATGCATTTAGAAATGTGTTTTATGGATTTTATCATTAAGTTGAAACCTTTCTTAAATAAGCTGAAGAAAGTAACTGGAGAGCAGTAAAACCACTGTGGGAAAAGGCATACAGTCACAAATTTAAAAATTAACTGATTCAAGACGGAAAGCAATCTTGGAAGGAGAAAGAAAAATGACAACTTTTTAACTTTACAAAAAGTCTTTTGGACATGCACGAACAATGGAAGATTATAGGATAGTCTACCACCAGGATATTTAACCACTGGTGATATTGGTATGCATTCCTTGTGAGTAAATAGGAAGGGAAACCTGTTAGTTTGGGTTCCATGTGGTTCATCCGAAAGTAAGAAAAACAGTACGTGCAGGCGTTTTTAAAAGCATTCAGTAAAAGGGAACGGGATGAGGGCCAGTTATCAACTTCGTTTAGTTGCATCCGAATTTGTGAAGTTCCTTCGGGTGTCGGTAAATCGCTTCCTAATATTACATCGTGGACGTATTTGTAGCCAATCAACGTCGATGGCATTGGAAGTTGCTTAATGTACGAAGAGAAGAAAAAAGGGGAAAAATTGCTCCTTGTAATTCACCAGAGTCGACTGGAAGAGAAAAGGATTTTTGATCTCTGAAACGAGTGAAATGTCTTTGATCTATAAAGTAGTTTGAAATCAGCTCCTTGTGGACAGCATATTGAGCTATACTGATCAATCGACGGAACCAAATGTGTTTTTGTAATCTGAAAACATCATTATAACAGTCTTACATTTCCTACCTAAAGCCGAAGCTGTTGAGTCGGCTAGGTAGGCTAGGGCGTTAAGTTTAGATCGCGAAGATCGATAAGCAAACTGGTGTGTGTCTTCTCCAGCAGGCTCTCATTTAATCCATGGCAATAAAAACCTCTCAAACAAATTGAGCTTCGCAGAAGTGCGGGTGACGGGGAGGTATTTCCTGGGTTCTTTCTTCGGGACAGGTATTATCTTGGCCAGTCTCTCAATGTCACGGATTTTTTTGCATGCTAGACACTTATTGAAGATATTGGCTAGTGGAACCAAAAGGGTGTCAGCATACTCCTTGAATACAACAAGTGATAACTCATCCGGACCAAGAGCTTTATTTATCTTCACTTTTGCACAGCTGATAGAAGATCATAGCGGGTTCGATAGTTGATGGCTGGGACGGAAGTACACTTCAATACTAAGCTGAAATCAGAATGGAGTTTTTCAACGTTAATCTTTTCTTTTTGTTTATTGAGCTACTGCCATATAGGTTTTTACGGCAGTCCACATGTCACGACAATTGACCTTTCCTAAGATGGTATCAAAATACAACTTGTTCAGGCTTTTAACTTCAGATTTGATCAAGTTGGTGAGTTTTTGACCTGCGATCTCTGTCCATATTAATTAGTCTGCTCTTTCTTTCTTCAACGATGTTTAAATATTGGTAAAGAATATCGAATAATTTGGACGTAGAGGTTTTCAAATGGGCAACAATGATCAAAGCAAAAATTAAGGTAATTGGTGACGTGTTCACAGAAGACAGAATGGTTGGGATTTGAAAACACGGGAAAATCGGTTCTGGGCAACCAGGGCCCTCAACTTGACCAGGTTTTCGGGTGAACAGTACCTCTGCTTCATTTTTCTGGACGGTTTTCCCAGCACAATGTATTGGTTTGTCTTACTATATACTTTTTTCTTTAGATCAGTTACTCGTTTTAATTTCAGATTTATTACTGTAGGTTGTAGTATTCCTGTGAGAAGTCCTGTCATTGTGAATAATTACCTAGATTGCCAAATACCGCCATTGGTATCGCGGTCACTACCCTATCATGGATATGTGTAACTTGGAGACCCTAAATGTTTACAGATACCCACGAAGTGAATCTACTTCTGCTGAATAGGTTATCGCGTGTCCTAACGTACTTATTTTTGAGCAATTGAATCAGTCACGTGATGCAACGAGGCTTATTCATGAGCCGCGAATATCCGCTCGTCTATTGTTCCTGCCTCTTTCCGATGAAAGTAGTATGTTATTCTATCTGGATAACAGGACGAAGTTCCCCTGGAAGCACACGACCGAATTCACGGTTGTTATCGCTCATCAGGTATGCGCACCCAGTACTATCCTGCCAAATCATCCCTATACTTCAGCACTCCGCATTAGGTTCATTGCCATAATAACATTCCAATCGTTAGGTTCATGTATGGACGAAGAGTTCAGTTTAAGAACCACATGGTGATGTTTCGTCTTTTGGTCAGAATCAACCGTTCGTCACACACCTGTGCAACCGATACTCCTTTGTACTACGTTCTGGATTGTTTTATTTCACCAGTCACATGAAGCTTACTTCGTGAAAGACTGATGTGGATTGATAGCTTACGTTTACTTGGACGTTCTTGTTCTTGAGTTGATGCTCATGTTTTCGAGCAGCTGATTTTGGATAGATGTTTCTTATACAATAAATGCTGAGACACGCTGAGGAGGTCGAATTTCTTGACTTTCTACTCAAAAGCTTGTTAGTAGGCAAAATGGAGCAAATACTATAAAGTAAGTAATAAAGTCACCTAGAAGTGTTTTCGGAAAATCCACTGGCATTCTTCACATCGAAAGGTCGGACGCCGCGAGCCGGAATCGGACCGGCGACCCTCCGCATACCGGGCAGATGCTCTACCAGCTGAGTTATCGCGGTCCAAACAGTCTGGTGTGAATAACGCTAGTGTACGCAAAAACTGCATGATAGAGATGCAAATTAGCGAACCTGACGGGTATATAATGTCGAATAACGGCTCTAGGCTCCATACTAACCTTAAACGAAGATTTCGTATGTTATATGTTATTTCTAGGTACATGGGGTACTAAAGAAGATTAAATGTGATAAGGTCAGTGGTCCAGATGGGATGTCACCAAGGCTGGGAGCTAAATTCGCTCTCATTTCATCCTCGGCGTTACCATTTTTATTCAATCAACTTTTGCCCCGTGAAAATATCCTGGATTATGCTAGTGGCATACATGACGTGAGTGTATTTGCACTGCCTGAAAGATATATCGTGCAACCTAACACACGACTTGTGTGTTCAAATAATTCTATTGCATCGAACGTTCTTTGAGATAGGAAAAACTGGCCCGGTCAGCTTGACTACCGTTGTCGATATATGTCATACACTACTTTGTCTTTCATTCCATAGTATATGTAAAGCCACTAGTGGGGAATTTATTGATGTATTCAAATGTGTAGCGGTAAAAAAATTTCAAATATATAAGATGTAGATGGTAGCCCGGTCCACCGGAGGTCATCTATCCGACCTCTTTACCAATCGCTAATAATCAACGCGTGATCACGGCCATAATGTCTTAAATATTTTAAACCACGGAATTTCTCCATGATGTGGTTCTGTCATACATACCACCGTTTTTAAAGTCTATTTTTAAACTTCATTGAAAAATGTATTGACCTATTTATTTTATTTCGTCATTTAGTGGTAATTCGCCATCTAAAACGTACACCTTCGAATCATTTGTACATTGTGTTGACCTTTCACGTGGTTCACTGCAAAGCATTTCTCATCATGCATAAGAATGACGTGACGAAATACACGTGACCCACAACGTCGAAAACATTTAGGTAATAGTTAAGGCCAGTATCATCAAGGAATTAGCACTGCCTCTCTCAGCTTGAATAGAGACTTTTGCTGGGATGCATGTGCTCTCGTTCTACCTACCGAATTTGGGGCGTAACGCTAGCAATGAAATTTTTAATTGGCCTGGAAAATGTTTGGACGTAACGCTGGATAGCGTCCTTAAGCCGGAGATGCTACCTGGGAGGTTACATCTCGTCGAATGGACAGATATCGGATGAAGTGTCGTCGCGTATACAGAAGGCGTGCTTGGCTTTTGCTAATCTTAGTCATCTGTGGCGCACATATAACATCTGGTTGTCCGTTAAAGATCGAGTGTATACTGCGGCGGTTATTTCCTTTTTCATACGGCTCAAAAACATGAGCGTTAAGAGTAGAACATTGGCGAAGACTGTCGGTGTTCGAGTATCGATGTCTCTGTAGCATTGCCCGAATACGGTGGGAACACCGTATTAGAAGTGCTGAGATTACCTTGTGAATGAATTGCACAAAGGCCATTTGGGCCCGAAGAAAATGAAGTCGCTGGCTTGACAAATATGTTGGTGGCCGAAATTGTCGACGGCTGCATTACGGCAAAGAACTGCGACTCGTGTCTGCAAAAGGTCAAGGAGCGGTCAAACAACCTGTACCCTGGGCCCGAAAGTTATATTCTGCGGTGGACGGTCCATGCTGACGTTTGAAGCCCTTGTCTAAACCGAAACCGCGCCTTGGTGTGGATGGATTCATACGCTGTTTGCCGAAAAACGCCCCCTTCCTACATAATTTATGATCCTGAGGCCCCAATACCGCAGTGCAAAGTAATTTCAAACAACCCAGCACAGTTTTATTTTTACGCCATACAGTCTACTGTGTCTTGAGATTTGCTACGATGGTCAGACACGTGTAATCTTCAGTCTGTCTGCTTTTGAGTCCATATGAGACTTACAAAAGATAAAGTCATCCGACGTGCAATGGGGATGTGGGAATCAAGGATGTCACACCATGATTGCCGAGTATTTTGACCTTTCAAGACGAGTGATTAAAAGAATCGATGGGTTCGACAATGGAAACCCATTGTTTGGACAAATATGTCATTATTTTCGTTATTCGAACATGATTCTCGAAGGCGTCTGCGGAAACAAATCTCTGAAACTGATGAAAATGATATGCAGGCAACAACGGTGCAGCGTAATGGAGGTTCTGTTTTAGTCTGGGGAGCCATCTGATGGGAAGGTCACAGAGAGCTGGTATTTCTGGATGGCGTCACCAGCGGTCCGGTTTACCTAGATTTCTGGTAGGACAAATCTTGTTATTGTTGAGTGTGACCATCAGAGCGATTTCCCAGGACGACAACACAACTGCACATCTTCCCCCTCTAGGGCTCAAGTTTCATGAGTATTACAATACAAAGACGCTCGATCTCCCGATATCAATCCAATCGAATATTCGTGGGATCATTTCGGAATGAGAGTGAGTCAGAGGCGGAAATACGAATCGCTAGACTGCCTTGAAGGAGGAATGGGACCGAATCCTACTGGATACTAACACGCGGTTAATAATAAGGATGACGCGATGGGTAAATACTGTTATATCATCCAATGGTGGCTCAACCGTATACTAATGAGTGACCTTTTGAGAAGAATAACACTTCTATTCACAACCAATAAAAGATTTCACTAACTTACAACGTTTTGATTATCTCGCAGGGGGAAAATTTATTGGCTGACAGTGTACTAGAGAATAGTCGTTACCAGTGGCCGCATGAAGATTGATAATTTGCTTATTCTAGAGCACAACAAATCACCATCGTGGGAATTCGCTACAAGGACTGGTGAATCAATTCGTCTATGCCCTTGTCTCCAAGCACGTGCATTGCCCTGCTCTTGTGAAAAAATGAGGACTCTCATATGTGACCACCACAGAACCCTACTCCGACTAGTGTGCTGAACACACATCATGGTCAATATGTACAAAATACTCGTGTTTTATAAAGAATGAAGATCCTCTGGAAATCACATGGCTTGACATGAAACAAAGACTACTTGTTCCGTAATACGAACGGGACGTATCCCTTCGACTGGGTGCACCAAGTAATCAAAATCGATGGTTAAAAGCACTATTATAGGTCAGCTTAGGCGGTCTGCAAAATTCAAAATGCACACGGAATCAGTGGATGGGTTTTTAAGAAAACAGTCATAAACTTGGCTGTTTCGTTTCCATCTCGTTGGTGAACAGTGATGACTGTCTGCTCAACTACTTGATGCCTTAACGTGGAAGCGCCTGTATTATACAGGTCGGTCTATAAAGTGGGTACTTTAAGGTTAATTATTGGTTAAGTGAAGGCCCCCCTAACGTCGGAAAATAAGATAAGCTGAAGTCCATTGAACCTGATCGAATTCGATCAAAATTTAATCACACTTGTCGGCTTATGGGCGTTCCTGCACAAACGTTAACCTTTTCATTCTGGATACTGGAAACTGATAACAGGAGAGATAAAGTTCGATACGGAATCAGCTACCAAAGAAGTTTGTTAAACCTCAAATGATTGTGAACGATGTCACGGAAAACGCGGCATAGATTTTGTTACAGGAAGAGAACTTGTGTTTTTGACAGGAACAACTTGACGTTTTACAGTGATAATGCCCTGAAAACAGATTGAAGGGACGATCAGCTGACGCTATGCGCATGTACACACACACACACACACACACACACACACACACCACACACACGAAGCAGTGTTTGTACTCTCCAGTTATTCGCTGAGTCGCAACCGCTCATTTTGGTATCCATTTTCTTTCATCGATCTGTTTTGTTAGTCGTTCCCGCTAGTCGCGTTTCATGTTCATTCATCAAACGATCCACCCAGTGTTCGGTTGTTCTTTGTCTCCTAACTGTTGGGTCAGAACACAAATACCTACTCTCAGGGGTGGTCTAACTTGCATCAGAATTTAGGTTATAGATTGACACTTGTACTGCTGAGCAGCAGAAATTAGACACGCCAGTCAGTGAAACCTTGGTGGTTTTTGTCTGTATTTTCTTGTTGTTGCCCAACTGATCGTGTATTCCCCACATCACTTCCCCTACTTTAATATCACTATCATATTTGGAAATATAAATCAGTAACACTAAGTTGCACAATGTGTTCCTCAACATGATGCATCTTTACTAGTGCGTACTGCAGTCCAGGTGATTGTTTTTAAATGGTAATTCGAACGTTATCATAAGACAAAAGGCAAAAACACGTAACATTATTCATTCAGCAACGGGGCCAGTTAACAACTACGAACAATTACTAACGTCACCAGGCATACTCATTGTTTGCCCAATTGTGGTTGGTGGTAGCTTGTTGCTAGTGCCGGGCCAATGCATTTGAGCATATAGAGCGTATCGGGCTTGCGTCGTAGGTTACGCAACCACAAAATCAATCCAGTCAGTGGTCATATGAAGGAGAAATGACTGCGTGACGTGAAAAAGGACACTTGCATTCGCGCAACCTAAAGTCGAAACGATACTGCTACTCATAGTTTTCTCCACAGGATGGGGTGCACATCCCCCACACACTACTAGCAAGTAATTGCATGATATATATACTTATAGTTTTCTCCCTATATTTTAATCCGGATGATTGTTTTGATATCCGAGTAAGTTACGGCTGAAAAGTAGGAATCAGTGAACCGCCGCCATCAGTGAACTGTTATTGGTTGTTGCACTGGAATAAGATCCAGTAAATTTTCCTAAATTAAGGAGCCCAATATGAATGTACACGACAGCCGATAAATGCTGCGCCAATGGATAACACCACCGAGCGAATTCTACTTAAATTATGATTTTATTCGGGTTTTCCATGCAAGGCATGTCCATATTGATTGATATACCGCTAACAGTGTCGTAGGAGTGCGTTGGTAGCTTTATGCAACCATTCTGCGGTAAAATAGACTATTCTTGAAGCAATAATTAGCAAATCTCCGTACCGGATAGGATTTCTCGTCATCCTCTCGATGAAACAGTAATTTGAGGACACTGAAGAACAGCTGTTAGTGTCTGTCCTAGAATATGAGGAAATTTTATCCGTCATAAGAGAGGACCATTGAAGGGCTACGGCAGAAGACTAAACACTCATATGCAATAAAGGGCTCCTTTCAAATGGATGGCCTCATCAGGTTAAAATGACCTGTCCAACTCGCGAGTTTTAGGCCTTGCGCTGCGAGTTGTCAGTGGGTAATGGATGCCTCCTCATGCGTGGTACGAAATTCGTGGCTACCAAAGTACCGTTCCGAAAATCATAAAGGCCCACGAGGGTTATCCCAGTATCGTTCTAAGCAAACAGGAAGCCGATTCATAATGCTGTTGGCCTGGAATGTCAAAGTGCTTAGAAAACCTTTCCCGTGACTGTAAGCTATGCCAACTGTGGGATAAGTGTTCAAAACTGGTTGACTCATCAACACAGCTCAGTACTATGAGGTATTGGTCGGAATCGATATCACGGGTCAATTTACCTTAGCCCCTCCCCCTCATCAAAAGAACAGTCTAGTTGCTACTTTTTTCTGCAGTATATGGTTCGAGGTGGGGAAGGTGACAACGTCGAGTATCATTCACTGGTTACAGCACGTGTTCTATCGATTTGGACCGCCAGAGGAAACAGTTACTGACAACGGTCCTCAGTTCACAAGCCGGAAGTTTCAATTTTACCTGGAAATTAAAGCAGTTCGCCAATTCTCGAACAACGTCGTACAATTCATGGGCAAACGGTATGGTGGAGAGCCTCAGAAGAATGTTGAAGGGACCTATTCAGACAATCCGTTTTTCGGGTAAAAATTGGGAGAACGCGCTTCTAGAAGCATAACTTACATACCGAACGACGTGGCATCAAGCCACAAACAAGACACTGAAAGAACTCATGTTTGGACGTCCGATTCAGACAAACCTGAACGCTGAAAACTCATTCGCAACGACCAATGACCCAGAGCAACTTGACTGTCTAGATCGACCTCAGGCTACCTATACGAAGTCAGCTGCACTCATCCTGTCAAGGATCTTCGTCTGCTTCGAAAGACCGTGTGTAACAAAAGGTCTGCAAAAACTAACAAGGCCTTTAAAATTAAACCTGCGTATCAGCCAGTCACCTATCAACTGACAGACGGACGTAGGGTACATGAAAGAAGGTCGCTTACAAGCTTTCCGCAACAGGAACGTGAGCGGAAATCTGTCTACCGTAGTGTTACATTGGATCAGCAACCGCGACGTTCGACATGACAGATACGGACGCAGCACTTCTCGATGAGAAGAGGGGTGACGTTGGACGCCCTATCCGCAGTGTCAGATGCCTAGCATATTGTGTATCTTGTGACCTTGGCGGTCATTGGTTCTTACTGAGGCTCAGAAACCCTGTGAATATGACTGCTTATTTTCTTAATATACAACCGCTGGCATTATTGAACATAAATCTCTCATTCACATTTCTCCCTCCCTGTTTCAGAAACAACTGTAAATATAGTGGACGGAACGTCTCAGCACCTCCCTGAAGACTCAGTCGACCAGTAAATACTTTCATCTTCCTATACCTAAAGTACTGCTGTATTAGGTGTAGCATAATACGGACTGAATTGCTGCTGAACCGGACTTCCGTTTACATATCACAACTGGTAACACTGCTATCGAACCACTGACAAACGTCAAATAACACTGACACCATAGGGCCTCGGAGGAAGAAGATACAAATCCACCCACAGGATCTCTGAAGAGGAAAGCGACCGACAGTCGTGAAGTGGTACCAGTGTGGTGGAGTATGCATACTACTCACTGGATAGGTGAGTGGTTGACTGCTCAATACACAATTATGAGCAACTGTGGATTGACTACGATTGCGACTACGTCAAACAGACTGAATGCAATAAGGTGAGGGAGGGCGCGTGAACCATATTATTGCATCCTCAAACCGAATAGTAATCGTTTTCAAGTGGCCCGGACAGCTATTTTGCAAATAAGCGTTATCGTAACCCTTCAACCTGGCACACCTTGTGGGCTACTACACCAGTACCACTTTCCTATCGAAGTCACTCAACAATGCCATAAAATATGTAAGCATCAATTCCCAGCAGACTTCTCATCGCCACATGTCCATACCCATACCTGCCAAATTTAACTTGGGCGATAACTACCGCCAATGAGAGGGATAAGTTCGTCGATATCTCAAACACTTTCAGACAGATCAACAGGCCGATCTGTTACTTACTTTGTTAGGAGGTTAAGAACATGACCGTATTATTAACGCTCAAGTGGTCCCTATCACCATTTCTGATAAAACCTTCGAGAACATCAGACGTGTGTTGAACCCTATGGGTTAGTCATAATCCGTCGGCGCGAGTCTCACGACAGGACGCAAAGACCTGGAGAGTCGACCTTGGAATTCACCACAGCTCTGCGCTGCCTGGGACAGAAAGCCTTCCCGACATTCTCAGTTGACGAACTGGAAAAGATGGTATGTCAACAACTGGGGGAACGCACAATAACATCCAGGATTTACGAAGAACTCGCCCTGTGGCCACCACCGACCATCGAAGCGGCACTGGAGATTGCAGGGAAGTTGGAAACCTTGCACCCTGAGTCTGGACCCCGGGGATGCTACTTGAGCAGACCACTCTGGGGTGGGCACGCGTAGCGATGGTATCGACCTCAGCATCGACGAAAGTTCTCGCACTATCAACAAAATGCTGGCTGGCGGGGACTTCTGAACCACCAAATGAAACGTCAAATTTTCACCACGCAAAACCACTGGCCACAATTTTTTGTCACCTATGTCAGACGAAGATGAATATAGTGAAGCCATTAGTAACTTGATACAGACGGTGGATGCCCTACCATAGACGATAAACCAACTGAGAAACCTCATCAGTAGCTACAACGACGTATTCGCCAGGGACGGCACAAAATTAGATCAGATGGACGTAGTACGTGACGCCACCAACACCGGCCATGCTCAACCCATCAAAATACATGCCACGAAGATCCCACCTTGTCATGAAGTACTCGTAAGGAATATGATCTAGGAACTGCTGGATAACAATGTGATTCAACCCTCCAAGTCCGCCTGGGTAGTACCGGTAGTGTTGGTTAAGAAGAAAAACCTCAGACTTCGTCTCCGTGTCGATTATCGGAAACTTAATCAGGTGACTCAGAAAAATCTCCTCTCCGCTACCAAGGATGGATGATCTACTGGAATCACTAGCAGGATCGGAGTGGTTTGGTGCGCTGGAATTGGCCTCTGGGTATTGGCTAGTAGAGGTAGAAAAGCGAGGTCGCTAAGACAGCTTTTGCACTCCCAGAAGCTCTGTAAGAGTTCCAGACCATGCCGTTCGGTCTGACGAACGCACCAGTCTGATATCATATGGAAGCAAAAGTGAACAGAATTACTGTACTGCAAGGAAAGAATGCTGGCCCTAGTGAATTTCATCAAACGGTACCGACATCACCTTCTGGGACACCATTTCCTTGTCCCAACGGAACACCGAGCGCTTTCGTGGCTTACAAACTTTAAAGGTCCTGAAGGCGAAATGGCACGGTGGCAAGAACAATCGCAAGAATACTCCAACACTTGCCCACACCAAACCAGTTGATGGGCAACATCTGATTCTAACCACAAAGCCCCTGGTGAGGACATTCCAGCGAATAAACACGAAGAGAAACAGATTATCGATCTAAAAACCTCCACTAGATGGACGTAAGAGTGGAGTACCTAGGGTTTCTCTCGACAGTGAGAGAAGTCATTGCGTTCATGGGGCAGCTATCATCTACCTAAGTTGGGCAGCCCCCAGCCCAAAGGATACTGCCCTGTCCGCGTTCCGCCTGCTCCACTGGGTGTATGGGGCTAAGGACCGAATCCGAAAAGCGGATCGGTAACGAAGCACCAGCGAAAACAAGGGAAGATACGTGCAACAATCAGGTCTCACGGGACAGATCAAAAGAAGTTCCTTCACGGGTTCCTCGGTAACGTTCCCGTGCTTGGTTAACGCCCCACTGTCTTGTGGGTGAGACTTTTCAGTCAACGGCTCCGGTTAAGGTACCCAAAGAAAAACCCCTTCTGCGGCGTGGGCAGCCGCGAAGTAAGATGTGCCCAGAAATCTCCAACGGTCAATCGGGAAACATTTCTCATCTCTCCGCTCTTCATCGTTTACGTTCCAATACTAAATGGGTACGGGCAAGCACAACGAGTCGTGACTGTGAACTTGTAGCTCTAGGGGAGGGGAACAAATTACAGACAGCGGAAGAAAGAGAATACATTCTCCGGCCTAAGCATCCTTTTGACTTAGCTGCTTTCAACGTCCGCAACTGTGCGAAACGGGGCAACATGCTCCTCCACCTAGGACCATTGAGACCTTAAACACAGACGTGGGTTGTGTCTCCGAAACACGCATACAAGACCGAAATTCATTGTCAACACTTCGCTCCCCAGATACAAGCTCGGCTTCCAGTTCCACATTTTGCGTGTCGGGTGATTCGGTGTCTAGTGCTCGTGTGAAGGCTGAGCGTACACTGCTCGACTGGATGCCAGTCAGCAGCCGTCCGTGTGCAATTCGGTTGAATAGTCCTGTGCATGTCAACAGCACTAGACTAAAGCGCCGATGCCTGCGCCGCAGCGTGCGCTCTATGGACATCATGGCTGTTGCTCGTGATTTCAATACTCAAGTCGGAAGCCTAGACGAGACGGAGAGGAATATAGGAGGCCGGTATGGCGTTCCAGCCAATCGAACTTATAACGGTGATCGACTCACTCAACTATTATCCGACCATGGACTATTCCTAGCGAGATAAGCTATCTCAAACAACATAAGGCTGCCGGACCGGATGGGTCGCCTCCGTCTATCTTCAAAAACGGTGGCCCAGCACTTTTACTGGAGTTGACAAAGCTCCTCGGTTTGGTATGGGAGAAGGAACAAGTTCCGAAGAGTTGGTGTGAATCGGTGGTCGTACCGATTTATAAGAAAGGCGACAGGTCCTCCTGTGAAAACCACAGGGGATTAGGTCTGATTTGTATCGCATCCAAACTGCTTGCTTGTATTATTCTTCGCCGCCTATTTAACACTCGCGAACAGTGCTCGAGCAAGAATCAAGCTGAGTTTAAACCTGGTCGAGCGAGGTTGTATTGATCACGTCTTAATTCTTCGACAAATTTCAGAACATAGACACACCTTCCGTAGGTCCATTATCTCCGTTTTTCTTGAATCTAAAGTGGTCTTCGACTCAGTTGACCGCACATTTCTCTGGCACTGCATCTTGCTGGAGGGCGTACTTGAGAAATTCATTTCCATCATAAAGTACCTTTACATGGACAGCCGAAGACGAGTTCGGGCTTACGGTGGTCTTTCACCCGAGTTCACCACAAAAAATGGTGTACGTCAGGGTTACCCTTTCCTTTGCTCTTCAACTTAGTGATTAATATGGCCCTAGAGACCGCATTTTTGTCAGGCGAGGATAGCGGCACTGAACTTTTCCGGGGTGTAAATGTATTAGACCTTGGGTATGCGGACGAAATAGTTCCTCTAAGTGAAGATCCAGGTAGGTTGCAAGCTTTTCTAGACAGTTTGACGCATTGCATAGCACTGTTCGGTATGCGTTTTGGACCTTCAAAGTGCGAGATGCTGTTGCAGGACTGGGTTGGTGGCGCGTTCAATCTGATCTACGAAACCCTTACACCGACCGACTGCCTCAGGTAGTAACGGACTTCGTGGTGGAACTCAAAAGCACGCTCACTGAGGCACATGAGTTAACCCGACGGAAATTGCAGAAGCCACAGACAACAAAATAAATACTACGATAAGAGGGCTCATGGATCCCCGTGTCCCAGCATTCCGACGCATTACCGATGGATGTCCCAGCAAAACCACATAAGCAATGGACAAGACCGTTCGTTGTAGAAAGAATTATTTCACGATATCCTTGCTCTATTCGCGATAAAACCGGTCGACTTGGAACTCCCGTTGTTCATTTTATTCGTTTAAAGCCAGTATTGGAAACATAGAACGTCAGCCAGCCAACAGATGGAACTGCAGTTCCAGAATTGGGCGCAGAAGTAGAAGTAGCTAGCCAGGGAGGTGTTGCAAGGGACCGACCCGGTTCCTGAATAACAGGGGTGTGGTGTGGCGCGGAAACCCTGTAAATATAACTGCTTATTTTCTTAATATACAACCGCTGGCATTATTGAACATAAATCTCTCATTCACATTTTTCCCTCCCTGTTTCAGAAACAACTGTAAATATAGTGGACGGAACGTCTCAGCACCTCCCTGAAGACTCGGTCGATCAGTAAATAATTTCATCTTCCTATACCTAAAGTATTGCTGTATTGGGTGTAACATAATATGGACTGAATTGCTGCTGAACCCGACTTCTGTTTACGTATTGCCCTATGCCCTGCTTAGATCGTCACGTCTGCCCTTGATTTTCATTGACTGTCACTCGTCTGTATCCACCTAAGTGACGTACGCTCAGAATACAGATTGACACTTACGATACGGCTGTTCTCCTTGTTGCTTTGCTTGTGCATTTGATTGCCAACACAAGTCATGGCGAAGCCGAAGAATGGAATTTGTGGATCTACCAGTTGGCAAATTATATTGCCGATGGTGTTGTTTTACTGATGGGAAGAAATACATGTACGAACTTTCGCGGAGATTGAAGAGTGCGTGGCCGAATACGAGCTTCATATCAGGGCAAGTAACAGATGAACGGGACGCAAAATTGATAAGTTGCTGAGATGGCTCATACAACCCTCCTTGCATATACGACCGACACAGAAGAGACAGTACTTTCATTTAAATATTCTGGCAACACTGAGGCACAAAACGAAACGGGTAACGGCTTCCGGTCACTGAGCTTGGTGTTGAGATCAGCAACCTTCTATCACCAGACTCCCGGTAAAAGGAACCTTTTTTCATGACCGTCTTTTATCTGGTGCAGACTCCCCAATGCGCCACAGTGATCTCTGTAAGGACGGAGTGCACTCACTTCCCTTGTCTACACCACGTCTATGGTAGTAACAGAGCCATATATTCTGAACGGAAATACGCAGTAATTTTTGGAATGTGGGATGAATTCCGATTGATCAGTTGGTAGAAGTCACTGAGTGCATGATACAACTTAGTACAGGCTGGCGATCATTTACTTTCGAAAGCTTGAACTGAAACTGGATGTTCATCTGTTTCTACCTGATTATTTCTGCAAATGGATAGAGGCAGACTTTTGTTCTGTATGAAATAAACTTCACCAACTTCTAAGGCCACGGGTTTTGCAGTAGAAATCTTCAGCTTACAAGTGTGTAAGAGAATCTTCGCTATTCTACGGGATCAAAAGAAATGAAACTGTTCTCTATACTTGCAGCCGCTAGACATTATTGATCCCTATACTTACCCAAAGTAGGCAGTCTAGTAGTGGATTAGCCATATCAAGCTCAATAAAAATACCCTTACCCGGCATAGGTCGTTCGACACCCGTAGTGGCAAAGTCGTTTGGAACGTTTACTCATCATCATCATCATCGTACAGCGTTAAACGGCAGGGCAAGCCCCACTGACCACTGCCTTTCTCACTATGTTGCACGTCGAATTAGAAAGTATGAATATACTAGATGGACAGGGAGTGGACCTACACAGGTAGGAAAAGGAAAGAATGCCCTATTAGCCAACACACGGAATACACGGTCTAACTGTACAAACGCACATCGATCAATCATTCTGATTCCACAGAAAGTGACAACACGATCGCCACTGTTCACGGTTCGCTGCCATATCCTTCAGTGTCTCCAAACAACTGGTTGACGGATCTTTCGGACCCCAACCACGAAGACGTGAAGCACCTACTTTTCCTAAGTCTGCTGTACATTTCCTCATTCCTCGCTGCCACGTCATCTGTTGATCTCCACGTGGTCTCTTCCACTCCCTAGGAGGGGCGGAGAATAGGACAAGGTACAGTAGACGTGTGTTTGCCACACGTAACACATGTCCCAACCAACGAAGTCTAGTAAGCTGGATACGCTGTGACAGAACGTTCTCTGAATTAATACCCAATACTCGATTTCTGACCTTATTATTGCTCACTCGGCTATTCCACCCAACCCTAGCGATACTACGTAAACATCGATGGTCGAAAACCTCAAGAAGACGAATATCTTCCACACGCAGACTCCAAGTCTCGCAACCATACAACAAAACTGAACGCACTGTGGCACAGTATACACGACCTTTCAACTTCAGTGAAATATCAGGTCGGCACCACAAGTGCTTCAGTCCACTGTACGCCGCTCGAGCCTTGGATATACGCAAGCTCACCTCTACTGCTGTGCTCCCATCCGTCGTCACGCTGCTGCCGAGGAAGGTGAAGCGGTCGACAACTGACAGCACTTCCCAATCGAGCATCAAGCTCGGAATCGTTGACGTCCAGTCTTTTAACATCACCTTATACTTTGAAGGTGCAAAGCACATGTCGAATAGAACTACAGCTTTTGCTAGTCTATCTATTGCTCGTTGAGCATGTTCCGTGGATTCGAACAAGCAGACAACGTCGTCCGCGTGATCTAGGTCACATAGCTTTTCACTATTTCCTAGTTCGACGCCTACATCCTGAAGATTTTGCAACGCACTCTCCATTATTTCGTCCATGACGAAGTTGAACAGGAATGGAGACATGGGACATCCTTGTCGAACACCATTGGTCGTTTCGAACCGACCGGATAGTTCACCGTAAAATCTAACGCGACCAGAAGTATGAGAATACAATGATCTCATTAGGTTCACGAACTTCTGGGGCATACCTTTTCGATGAAGAACACTGAAAAGCGATGTTCGATCAGCTGAATCGAAGGCGCCTTTCAGGTCTAAGAAAAGCACTATTGTCGGTCGGCGGTGCGTGTGACGAGTTTCAAGTGGTCGGTGGAGAGTAAAAATCTGGTTGATGCATCCTCGACCTGGACGGAATCCAGCCTGCTGTTCGCGGACATTCCTCCCGCGAGCCGGTGTAAGACGATGCAACGAAATCGAAGCTAATACTTTGGTGACTATCGGAATTAAGCCAATCCCACGATGATTACTGCAGTCATTGCGTATTCCCTTCTTGAAGATGGGAACAATCAACGACTCACCCCATATTACCGGAATACGCTCCTCGTTCCAAATGTCACGGAGCAAGGCGGTAAGTGATTTTATCAAAACATTTCCACCCAGTTTGAAAAAAACTGGAGGAAGTTCGTCGGGACCTGCCGGTTTTCCCCGCCTTAGTAATCGAATAGATGACTTCACTTCTGCTTCCGATGGGGGCTCAAGTGATACCACCCAAGGAGTCGCAGTTGTTGACACGGGAGTAACTGCACTAGCGTGCGGCCAGCTGAACTGTTCCTTGAAGTACTCGGTCCATCGGTCAAGCCTTTGCTGTTTGCTATGGATGGGTTCTCCATTCCTATGGCAAATTGTTTCAATGACCAGAGTTCGCCGTCCACCGGTGTCACGAATAAGTTTGAACAGTCTTTGACTGTTACCTGAAGCAGCTGCTATTTCCATTTATTTGGCCACCTTGACCCACCAAATTTCGCGATCATTCTTAAGGCTTTTATAACTTGCCTTTGTAGATTTTTCCGCATCTTATTCATCTCCTTACGGTTCAAAAGCTGACGTTTTTGCTCCATTATACACAGCGACTCTTGCGAGATCCAGTGTCTTTGATGGACAACGGACCTAAGACCACAGGCAAAACCTGCTGCAACATGCATCGCCTGTTTGATATGAGCCCAATGCTCATCTACATTACTGTTCTCCGTGGATCCAAGCTCATGTGCTAACTTTTGTTCATAACGGGTTCGTACTTCTGGATCACACAAACGTTGCACGGCTAATCGGGTTTGCGGTTTGCGACGATGACCATGGAGCTGGAAAGATAATCGCAGTTAAACTAATGCATGGTCCGACTCTACGTACGTGGACCAGTAAGCTCTACAGTTCTGAACCGAAATGCGCCACCGGTAGCTTACTGCGATACGATCGATCTGGCTTAGGGTACCTGTAGAGTTAGAGTGCCATGTCGCTGTGCGACGCGAGCTGTGTCGGAAATTTGTGCTAGGCAAGAACAATCGATTGTCTGCATAAAACTGGAGAAGCCTATCCCCGTTATCTGTACGCTCAGCAGGTAAAGCACTGTGTCCACCTAAACAGGTTTCTGACACACTAAGTTTGCCAATTTATGCATTGAAGTCACCAGCCAGCACTACAATGTGTCAGAACCTTTACTGCTGCGAACGAGAGTGGCGAGGGCATCATAGAACTCATCGTTCTGCAAGTCTGAGCTGCAGTCCGTTGGGGCGTATGCCGAGATCACAAACAAATTGCGTTTAACACAACTATCCTTTCGAACGCCGACTGACCCCTGGAGTCTCACAGCACATAAACGACTGTTAACAGGAATCCAGTCTAAAAGGGCAACCTCAGTCTTCTCAGTCAAGACAATTCCTACACCACGCCGACCCACAGCTCTAGCTGCTTCGTCTCCTGAGGTGTGCAGAATATACCTCGATGAGATACCAGGAGCAGTTAGTTGAATTACACTGCTCGAATCCTGGATACGCGCTTCACTTAAGCAGGAGACGTCAAACTTCAGAGAATTTATTGTGAGGGCTAGACACGCCTGCTGACCGGCCTGCATGAGTGTACGCACGTTGAAGGAGCCGAGATTCAGAGGCTGACGAGACTTGAGAAAATGTGAGTTACCAGACACAGGATTATTCCCGATACTATTTGACAGTGAATCGTTGCGATTATCGACCGTGTTATCAGTGGGAGCATTATGGGTGGATAGATGGGGCAAAGAGGGATGGTTAGGGACAGAAGACAAAGGTTGAATAAAAGAGAGGGAACTCTGAGCAGTAGCCCACTTATCACTACCCACCCCGCTCGATGCAATGGGCAGCGCGGTCCTGATTATCCTGTGCGACGACCGATGCAGTATGGAATTCTTTGTATTCGTGCAGTTCATGGGAGATGTTGGACGGGTACTTCCAGGGTGTCCAGCCACAAAGGAGGGGAACGATTAGGGTCCTCATCCAAAGCCTTTAGTTCTAACAAGAACCTATCCGCAAGACAGCGGGATGGCTTAGTGGAAGCCCATTTGCGTGGATCAATTATTCTTCCACTGATTTTGCCGATTGAGTTGCCAGCTCAAATCAACCCCCAACCTGGAGGACCAGGTTGCTTACCACACCGAAGGCCAGACGTTCGAAACCCACCACCGTAACTGTTCACTTCGGTTGTGGACAGTAGTCCAATGTCGTCCAACTCGTTACCATACCGAA
The DNA here is from genome assembly GCA_948099385.1 of Fasciola hepatica. Taxonomy (NCBI): domain Eukaryota; kingdom Metazoa; phylum Platyhelminthes; class Trematoda; order Plagiorchiida; family Fasciolidae; genus Fasciola; species Fasciola hepatica. Next base: position 1,129,587 of record CANUEZ040000104.1, on the reverse strand, counting down.
CCTATTGGGACCTTGTATAGTTCTCAACTCCAAGTCCCAGGGTGTGGTTGTCTCCTATCCCTAATAGTGCAGTGAACGTTTGAGGCTATGGGGTATACCCTTCCACTGCACTCATGCGCAATTATGTGATAAAAAACGCACGAGCCCCTTTTAATCACTTATCCATCACCGAACTCTGAACAAATTTACGTTATTAGTTTAATATTACTGCACAGAAAACGATCCTCTCACAGATTCTGTTTCTATTTAGCAAATTATAATTCTATGTACAAACAAACTGGTCGAAAAGTGACGGGTGCTCATACTTCATTACCGTGCACGACCTTGTTCCGGAAAAACATCCGCAAAATCTTCAGCTTGCCGAATTCGATGTCGAATATTCGGTCGTATGGATGCCATTTCAGCGGTCAATTTGACGACAACGTTCGCTCGAAACATGTTCATCAACTCCTGTTTAACTGAAGCAGCCAATTCGGTAATAGTTGAGCCTTTGATACCGAGAACCTGACGCTAAATAACAGGGGGGAGTGTTCGAAACAATATAAAGACGAATTAGGCAACAAAACAGATGTATTCACGATAGAAAGAAAAAGTGGATGACTGTAAAACTTGCTTTTTTGGGTGATATGATGGTTTCCACCATATCTCGTCTCCATTAGGATGTCTTTGTGCCACTCAAAATGATTTTTAAAAACTATCCCACACTGAATCACAATTCAACTATCAGGTCAACTGACCTTCATTTGATGAATTTAGGCGAGCATTATTAAGGAGAACATCAGAAACTTTAGCCATCACCTTTATTTGGACTTATTTACTTGTCGTTCTCCTACATGATTACGAACGGGGACTCAAATCAGTCTGTTCATAGACCTCGGCTGTGAATAAACTGAACCACAAAGTTAATACGGGAACGAGAAGTAAGGAAGGAAATCCAGGAAGAGCTGTAGTCATCTGAAACTGTTCCTGATCATTAGTCAACGTTACATAACATTGTAAGTGACATAATAAACGAGTTTGTATTTGACTGCAACTGAGTCTGACAACCTAACACGACATAACAAAGTGCCTGATCTGAGTAAACTACAGCATTTGTATGGACGTGCGACGCACGTTCAGAGGTAGAATCCTGTGGTGTGCATTGATACCGAGGCAGAAATCCTTCGGAGGATGGGCCGGGGAGGTCAGCCCAGGGCATTGCAAAATGGCATGAACACCTTAGCCAGTGGGCTCGCTCATACTAGACCTTCGAGCTGGGGTTCAGAAGACCAACCTACCGAGGGCTCGAAAAAGTTAAACAGCACGAGCAAATGCCGAGGTTCATCATTATTTACCATCATCCCATGCTTACGTATGAGTGTAATGGAAAGCGTATACCCCATAGCCCCAAACGTCCACTGCACTATAAGGGATAGCAGGCAACCAGACCCTGAGATTTGGAGTGGAGAACCACATAAGGTCCCCGTACGTCAGGTGTGGTAACGAGTCGGACGACAGTGGATTATTATCCACTACCAAAGAAACCGGTAATGGCGGGTATTCAAACCTCTGACATCCGAGATAGCAGGCAAATGCTCTAAGGAACTGGGTCACCACTTGTGGCTTGCTTGCATTCGAACTCTTTTTCTTTCAACATAATATTCACTTACACTTTTCCGACTTGTTTATCTTTCCCTAATGCTTCCATTTATTTCACTTTTGACCAGATTTTGAGTTGTATAACCAGAATCAGAAGAAAAAAACAAGTTAGAGAACACAGGTGTAATAACTTAAATAAATAAGCAAAAAGTAAAAAACAATGACCAGAGGATCACGTATGAGCAGTTACCGTTTTACTTCTGTTTGAAACAAGGTTAACTCGCCTGAATCCTACAATAATTGGGGCGATGCCCGGATATGAGCGTGACCAATCATGATCCGATAACTATCGTAGACTCGAAATGACGTCAAGGGCTAAGAATGTGCCATCGATCGCACGGATGGGATACGACATCGGTTATTGAAAACCGGAACGAATCTGACCAATCACCCTTAGCAGTTACTGGAAGAGATGGTGTACTATTTGAAATGGTCAAAATGTTGGTATTAAAGCTCGACTCACAATTTAAACTAAAGATTACCGAATATACGTGAAAGTTATTCCCAAATGAAGTGGCACAAATTCTGAATGAAAGCGATACATAACAGTGAACGCATCTTCTTGGTATCGCATACTGATAACTCTCAGTAGAAAACCAATAACTGGATGTAGAGTACAAAACGACAGTGGTTCCGGTTAACGAGATGGTCATAAAGTATGAAAAATCAATGGATCGGGAAGCGAGAATTAGAAAGAGCATACCAAATGTCGTTCCGATTTGCATTGGATTCTTGCATGCACAAATACTCGGTCATCCCCATCGTCTAGGCGTGCTTTCTCACAATCGTCCACGACAATACGCAGCGAATATGGGATTTCTTGACGCAGCTTATCCAGACAATGAGCCCAGACACACATTCGTACTAGCTCAGACGGTTCTTGATCGGTTACAAGTGAAGGAGACATAAACCACGGTCGACCGGGGATAGCTCGTTGGAAAAGATAATCCTAATAAGATCGACGGGAACAGAAACATACGTAAGAAAGACCGAAAATGACAAAGTTTCACGAGTGGGCGGTCGACTTAAGTGAATAATTTTGGTGAAGACGACTGACGACTCCTCCAACAGAACATATCAAAAACGGTTCTATCTATTTTGAACCAAAACCAAACCACACCTGTGGTTAATGTCTTCATTCGGAATCTAGAATCCCAAGTTTACAGTTCCAGTTCGAACAACCATCAACCGTGGCGTGTGCAGCGCGCTTTGTTTCTATCTCAACAGAAACCTTATTAGGAAACCTAAGTGGCAGCTACTCCCAGCAATAAAATATCCTGCAACTATAATGTTTTACATAAAAAAGTGTACATGATTTGAAGGATGCCGTCAAAAGATACTACTTGCACTGAGGAACAAGTGCACCGAAGTTATATGTTCGAAGATATAAAAAAAGCGGGATTCCAACCAAAGTCACATGCACAGACTGAGCGCTAAATAAAACGACATGTCGTGAATGTTAAACACACCAAGACTGCTGCTGATCCGGTTGTTCGATCGCACCTCGAGCAATCTTGCAAAGACACCAGACTCCAAAACAGAGACAATGTGTTTTGTATTCAGTGGTCAATTTAATGAACTGTATAAAAAATTAATCTCAATACCGTGATATCTGATTGGTTATCGATGGACGGTAAATCGACGTCATAAACGCTTCCGGGTTTTAATATTTCCACCGCAAATAACCCTACAAACTTTGACTGGCCTAAAATCGACCATCTAAACCTTTCTGAAATAATGTCATCATTGTATGGTAAACAAAAGGAGGAAAAATCAAGAGATTCAGAAGTGTAACACAAATCAAAGGCACCCTGCGTATTACTGATGAGTCAAAGTGAGGATAATAATTAATTCTTCATAACAGAGACAAAGGGGATCCGCCGCATAGGCCTTGGCACGCCCCAATCGCTGACACTACCTCCATCTTCAGTAGACCGCCGCCACCAGGCCATTAATTTGTGGTCTGATTTTTCCTTGAAAGTAAGAGCACAACAAACAAAAAATCGGATAATCCAACTCGGATACACTGGTGAGGCGAATTTCATAAAATGTGAACTTACGCGCAATCGGTCAATACCATCTCCATTTGCAGAGGACACCATGAAAACCGAACTGAATCCCGGCCAGCTTGTTACCCCCTGAACAGCGACAGACACTTCCAGCCATCGTTTTCGACGTTCAGCCACTTCTTCTGGCGAGGCAGAGTGCAGTAGAAGTTGTTGCTTTAACGTGTCCAGTAAAGCGTCCAAATACGGGTCATCGCGGGCAAGCAGTTTGAGCTGATGCGCTCGCAACGGATCGCTGTCGTTGATAACTGACGTAGGTTCATCAACAGGTGTCGAGCAAAGAGCATCGTTCACCTCGTCCTGAGGGTCGGTATTCGCAGAATTATCTTCGAAATCGGACTCTGATCGTGGAGAAGCGGCTAAATGCGATTCCGGTTTGTAATGTTTGAAGTATTCATCGATTACTTCAGTCTCAACATCAGTGACCGGACGGTCAGCAGTTTCAGTTGGTGTGTTCAAGACTGACGTAGGAGAAGGCCGGTGTTAATGATAAAAAATGAGCCAATGAGAAGTGAGATAAAAATACCAAGTACCAGAGGATAGGTCAACTTAGCGTGTTGCACCCGAACACTGGAAATACATGCAAAAGGTAGAAAAACGAAAGAAAAAAACAAGTTAATGCTACCAGAAGCCTACATCAGTGTCAGTAGAAAATTCATGCGTTAAGAGACGTCTGAGCAGCGCCGTTCAAGTTTGACAGGATGACAGAGTCAGAAGTAGTGGAGTGTGGCATTAGGTACGAAGTTGTCATGACAGACAATCGAGTTGGTGATTTATCTTCTGTGAACTTCGTGATATGAGGCGCGTATTGAGCATTCCATCGAAGTTCACGCAACCAATTGGTCATTTATTTGCGGAACAAAAATGAGTCTTTACTTGGAACCCGTTACGGTTGTTTCAGTTGAACCAATTCGAGTGGCCGACGAGAAGTCACGTGGTTCCGTTCCGATTAACATAAAAGGGGGGTTTACGTGTTTTCTGTGCACAATGGATACAGCGAAACGCATTTTTATGCCGTGGATTTGGATACAAATCACCAACCATCGCGATCACTCCTATATTTCTTCCAAAAACTCATGTTAAAACATGTTTTTCTGTGCCATCGGTTGCAATAGCTAAAATCGAATAAAATTGACATGCTTCCCGGATTAAAAATGAGCAAAAAATGGAAAGGTTAAAAGTCATCTCAAATTGAATTACGTCTGTTTCTCAGAATGAACGTCACTACAGGTTGTTGCCTTATCAACAAACATCGAAAACGATATGAAACTACTCGTAAAATCAACAGACAGGTGGTACGGAAATAGCATCCAGGTTGCGAGGAATAAAAGTCAGCTTGTATAGAGAGAGGTGAGCGAGCCATTGAAGAAACCACTTGGAGCTCAAAGCAATTGAATAACTAATAAGCTCACCTTCTGACGGTTGGACGTCTATGGTCTCATCCTCGTCGACTTCGGCTGGCATATCTCGGTGTTCAGGATCAACTAGCAATCGCACCTTTGGAACTGCTTCTATCGGTGGATTGAGTCGGGCACGGATTTCAGCCAATTTGCTTAGCATTTTGTTAGCTTCCTCGTGACATACCGGTGGCAAATAGGCAGCGATCAGCTCGCTGGGTGGCTGAAGCATAGGAGAAGTCGGGGACAGGCGAGCGCGTCGGTTGAACCGGGCCTGATATGCATCTAGATGCCAACGACGGCCGTCTACTGTACCTTGTGTTAGACGACGTGTAATATCTAGTAACCGTGTCGGGTTGTTCCGCGCGAGATCGATCTTTTGAGTGATCAATTTATATGGAGGTAATAGTGGTGGAGGGTGAACAGAATGAGATAATTAGCTTGTGTTATTGAATTGCATTGCATTTTCGAATTGCATGGATACTACTATTTCCGAACAACTATGCCCGTACCCGAAAGGCTGTTAAGCGACTGTCAGTACGATCTCCGGTTTCGTCCATATACCGGTGGTCACGCATTGCTGGTCAATTAACCTCGATGCTCACAGATAAACGTATCTGGTAAAGCTAGAGACATCTCAAAAGCCTTCGATCAAATCTCGCTTCACGGTCTACTGTTCAAACTGCCAACTTTCGGGTTTCCCGTATAACTCGTATTGTGAAAATCAAGTTTTGCTCACTGACTGAACCATCTATTTTCGAATGCAGGTAGTTCAACTAACGTATTTCTTTGTGAATGCCGGTAGTTTGCAAGTCTATGTACTTCCACCTACTCGTTTCTTTCTCTCAACAACTACTTTTTAAGCCCAACTTCAAACTCATTTTAAGCTTCCTTCCACGATGCCGCCAATCACTTATCTCTATCCCGCTGTTTTTTTCTTTCTCTGCTCCACCTCTGAAACCAACCACCGCCAGCATGTTGTCCATAATTTGCTACATGTGAGTGAAACGATCCAAACTGATGGTTCGCTATTTCACAATCACTAGCGGCGTCTTGAACGCTGGACGGATAACTTCAAGACACATTTTGGTTGGCCCTCAGCGTCGGTCCCGTCAAAAGCTCTTCCAACACACGTCCTGTGGTCCGTTTCGATGGACCCACCAACTGTTGCGGAAGACCATAAAGAAATCCAAGCCTTAGAATGTCACAAGACGCCCGAATCCGAAAGCCTTTCTCGAATCTTGTTTGAAGATAGTGCAGTCTGTTAGAGAACTTCATGTATTGATCCCAACGCCCCGAAATTTCGAGCAGGTGTCCTCCTTGCGGGGAGAATCGATTGTTGCCCCCATCTCAGAGAAGGGCTCGAGTAGTTACTGCGCCAACCATAGGGATACAAGTTTTGTCCTAGTAGCAACGAAGCTGCGTACGTCTGTCGTACTTTACAGGTTGTACCAAACGTGTGAAGAGCAGGCTCACGAGAAGCAGGCTGGGTTTCGCACCGGCCGTGGATGCGTCGATCAAATCTTTACCCTCCGACATCTGTTCGAGCACCGTCATACCGTAACGGGGAACGCTTTGGCAACAGAACATGACCAATATCAAACCGATCGGGTCAATCAATCGAAAACCTTAGACCGGAGAAAGAATGGTTACTATATCGGAAACGCCTCGTAACCGACGAAAAGAGGCATGCGGAGTCGTCAATGGAACTCAGCGGGATCTGGGGTAGTCGAAAAGATAGTCCAGGTGAGTGGCTACAGATTAACCAGACCAATCGGATCAAACAAACGGGAATGGCGGTCAAATGAAACACCCGAATAACGGCGGGCACCTGGCCAAAACGGCGTAGAAATACTCAGGTAGGTAGGTGGTCAACGTTGCTGCATTGCGGTCTGGAAAAGGGACTATATAAGCGGTTGCACATGTTTTACCGACGGAACTTGTTTGGCTGCTCAAATACAGGTTTTCCCCACATATCTCCCTACTCCGTTACAATGCCTTCCAAAGACCAACGATCACTGTGTTCCTAGATATTCGACCTTCAACTCCGTCGATAGGACTGTACCGTTTTCTGAGAAATGGGAAGTATGTATGGGACCTCAGCGGGTTGTATCGTCACACCTCAGGTCGGGTCAGGGCCCACTGCCTGCTTTCGCCAAGGTTTGCCATCTCCAGTAAAGTACGGCAAAGTAGCTTTGTATCCCCCTTTCTCTTCAAATTTGTGATAGAGGACGTGCCACGGAACGCTTCACCCGTTCTTCCAAATGTTGGAGTTGAACTCTTCCCGGGGAACAGAGTTTTTGACTTGGAATATTCCGATTACACTGCATTGCTAACTGACCGGTGGTGGTCGAGTGATCTAGAACGTTTGCTTACCACCTCGGAGGTTCGAGGTTCGAATCCCCGCCATCACCGGTTACTTCAGTTGTAGACAGTAATCCACTGTCGTCCGCGTCGATACCACACCTGATCTATTGGGACCTTACGTGGTACTTCGCCACTCCAAGTCTCAGGGTTCGGTTATCGGTTAACCCCAATAATGCAGTGGGCTCTCGTGGCTGTGGGATATATACCCCTTCCAATGCAAGCATGTAATATAAGATGATCAAAAGACAGCGCAACGCGCTTCGAACCGCTAAGCGACTGAGGTCTCCAGTGAGCCTTCCAAGTTCAACGTACTTTTACATGCCCGGTGGGAGCCTGTCTGGACTCACCCTCTGTGGTGATCAGCTAGAGTAATTCGATCATTTTAAGCACCTCGAGAGCTAGATTATAGCTGGAGGTGGCGTCGCAGAGATCATTTCGCCAGCAGCGAGAGCCACAGTAGTTTCCACTAATATGAGACACCTGTTGCGTCACGCTGATATCCGGCTCCATTTTAGGGGACGGGGTGTACAACGCCACGGCACGTAGCCTCTTGATTTACAGTTGCGAGACCTGGCCACTCGACGTTGAGGATGCGCGACGTCATTTTGTGTTCGATAACTGATGCATCCGAAGCACTGCGCGTATCTGGTGGGAGTACAGAATGAGTAATGATGAGGTTCGTCGTCGTGTATTGAGTGCAGACAGTCGCCCTATGACTATGTATCCAGACCGCCCTCGATGGTTTGGACATGTTTTGCGTATGCCTGCCCATCGCCTAATTCCGTTCTCTATTAGCACGTTCTCGAACAAGCGACACAGTGACCTGACTGCGACTTTGCGTAGGCGCGTAAGGCAACCAGCAACAACAGTGGCTCCAGTTGGCGTTTCTCACTTTCCTGGTTGAGCCCAAAAGATGAGGACTGTCGTTGGTTAGAGATGTTGAGGGATACGGCCCAGAATAGAAACTAGTGATGTCAATGCTGCATGGCCTGTCTGTTGAACTCTTGCGTCTCACAAGCACAAAGCTTTCACTAAGAAAAACAAAACGAATATCAAAAAACTGTGCCGCGAAAAAACGAAAAATCACATCGCATCATGCTCTTTACTAGCTGTTTCTTATAACCTATTGTACCTAACCCAACTGGGTGTTCGACTTACAATTGTTCGCCCCGCGTTCGATCCCCAGTTACAGCTCAGTGGATGTGCACCGCTGGTTTCCAATGGTGAGTTGAGCGTTGATACTGCATGATGAATCACACCACACAAAATACATCCTTCTACTACTCATACAAAAATGGTAGTTAAGCTCTGCAGGTTGTTCATAACGGAATGCCTCCGCTGTATTTAGGCCTAATGAATATCTACTGGATCACGTACAGCCGTGTGCTGTTCGTTCTGTTGCGAAGGAACCCACGAGACCATGCCATAGAATAAAACCAAGACAGTTGCGGTGTATTACTGGAATAGTGGTTCGTGCATCGTTAGATATTCTCTTACATTATGTATACCCGACAGACTGTATTACCATAGCTCAGCTGGTAGAGCACCTGCTCGGCAAACGGAATAACGTCCATTCAATTTCAGCTCATGGCGTTGGAATTTCGGATGTGAAAAATTCAAGTGGATTTTCCATTATATGATTTCACTCTCATTCAATAGACTTGCGTGATTGTTCATAAGCCCGTTTTCCGCTTATTCATTGGCAGGGTTTCTGTAACTAGGGATGTTAGCTCTGCTATAGTACATGTAGTTCAACACGGACTTCCCCTCTTGTTCAGGCGTGGGTGTCCAGCTGGATGCTTTTCTCGATCTGGGAGCGGGGATGGAGAACTACGTGGAGCCCCAGTGAGTCAAGTGCAGGAACAATCGGGGTTCGCAACGATCGAAATTAACCAGAAGAGAGAAAGCTTACAATATATTGCGATCACTGAGTCCAGACTGAACTTACTTTATTCAAGACCAGAATGGACTCTTTGTCATCGAAAAAGTGCAGTGCCTTCACAATTTCCGGGTCGAGCTCAGAACGCGATCGTGGATGACTAACGTCTACCACAACCATGACTGAACAAAAAGCACGGGAAGGAAACAAACAAACAAAATGGATAGAAAAACTCTGACATTGAATGAGTGGGAGCAAATCAGCACTACGTCCAATACTAACATAGGTCGGATGACTATATTAGGAGGAAAAGCTGGAATCAATATGATCACGAATCAAGGCGAACCATGTCTGACCCTTCGATTAGTCTTTGGTCGACTGAAGCAACTTTTCTCATCAGAGGAATAACAAAAAACGGTGAGAATAATAACAGGAAAAACATCACCTTTCGGATAGATTGAGAGGTGAATTGGAAACATCGGATACGTTTGCAGGTAGTTGTGCTGATAATGACATTTAATCGACAACAAATTGAATCAACTGAGTGTTCCGGTACCGCCTTTGTTGGAGTTTGTTTATTTCATGCTTGTACATGATTGCAGTGGATGGGATATACCTCATAACCACAAAGGCTCATTGTATCACTAAGGATACCTAGCAACCGGACCCTATGATTCGGAGTGGAGAAACATAGGATCCCAATAGGTCAGGGATGGTAACGAGCCAAGCGACAGTGGAGATTACTGTCTATCACTGAAGTGGCCGGCATCGGCAGGGACTCGAAACCCCAACCCCCGAGGTGATAGAAAAACGGCTTAAACCACTCGATCACTACCGGTTTACATATATGGCGGAGCTACATTGTGCTATCATTGCTGTTTTGACGTATTTTCATCATAGTACTCTACCGTTTTAACTTCCACATCAAAGTTGTCCTCGTTGCTTTGAATTTTTCCGGCAACACAGGGGAAGCAACACGACCGTCATGAGAGAACGGGGTTTCCAGGGGGCAGTACACATCGAAAAATAAATTGACCGTCTCTGGGAAAAGGTGGCCATTGCTACTTATTGACAATTCGAAGGAAACCCAAGACACATGGGAAAGGGACTTTTGTAGGAGAAGGATGTCATTACGTGAAACATTTCGGTGGATTCTGACTTAGCTGGTTTGTCTGAAACAGTAAAAAAACAGACCGAAAGTAAATCTCAGGCCTTAGAAGATGCATACAATGGTCACTGGTTGAGGCAGCTGCGTGTAGTTTTGAAGAGAATAATTCAGAATGACTGGTGATAATCCTAAAACAGTTTCCTCTGGTATGAGAAACACAAACATCTGTTTGGTCAAACGCAGTGAGGATTTGGGTTGAGAGATGATTGAAATTCGCTACAATGATGTGCCAATTGTCACCTAACAAAGAAACAAGTAGAGGTAGAAACGAGTTATAAAAAGGGGAAATGGTGTTCTGTGAACAAAAATTAGCTACGCAGAAATTTGTTATCAAGGTACTCTTACGGTGAGAAAATCTAGGGAGGCATTGAATAAACAAACAGTCTGCACTGTTCGCTAAGCATGTATAAATGACTTTAGACCTACCCCACCAAGAGGAAGAATGGTTCCCGTTCGGAAGCAAGGTTGAATCTAGGCATTTGAATGAAGGGATGTATTCAACTGGTTGGTCATTGATCGACAGTTGTTGAACTGTCGGACCTAGATGGGTTATGAAAGCTTTTGTTTTGATTGAATTCACTTCTAGTCCGATGGACCTCGGGAAAGAACTGATTCGGTCGAGGGTTGGTTGGGGCGTAGCGGAGAGTCTCCTAGCACGACAGTACCATCCGCGAACTCCAGGTCCGAGGTGGATATTCCCTGGCTAAGCTGAACGCCGGGGTTGTCGCGTATTGCCCGTCGCATTGTCCAATCAATGGCATAGTCGAATAGCACTGGTGAGAGGGGACAGCCCTGTCTAACTCTGGTAGTGAGTGCGAAATCGCGGGGCTCCTTGTCGTATGTACAAACCCTAGCATCAGTTGTCGAGTAGCATCCTTTCAACAGCCTTAAAAGCTTATCGGGCATCCCATCGGATTGGATTATGGTCCAAAGAGACCCCAGTTAACCGAATCAAAAGCGGTCCGGAAGTCAATGGAACAAGATACCGTCGGCTGCTGGAACCCATAGAGGTGCTCCAGTATTCAGCGCAGTGTGAAGATGTGATCCACATAGCCTCTGCTACGGCGGAAACCCCCTTGGTTCGGGAGAGTGCGCCAGTCTCTTGCCTTGGAGAAACGATTTGGTAACAACGCACATCGATCAAGCTAATCCCTCGGTAGTTCTCACATTGCTGATTTATCACCTTTCTTCTGAATTGGCAGCAGAATGGACATCCCCCAGTCGGGTGGGAATGCTTCCACTCGTCAAACGCAGCCAGAAAGTGTACACAACCAGTCAACCAATGACCATGAACAGGCTTTATATACTTCTGGAGGAGTGTCTTTTTCCCCAGCAGGCTTTCTGTTAATTGTTTGGTAATTATTTCTGTGATTTCCATGGTACTTGGTGGGTCATAGTCGCTTTCGTACTGGACTGGAGGGGTTGATATTGGTTGGTCCATCGGATGGTCTGTAGGCCGGTTGAGCAGATGACCGAAGTGTTCGACCCATTGATCCATTTTCATATTCTGTTAGGGTATTCGGATTCTTGCTGCCTCACGAAAAAGGAAATCTTGCTTACAGAACCTATTAGGGGCGTTGCGAATAAGGCGAAACAGTTTACCAAAGTTACCAGTTCCAGACGCGGTCTCCATTTTTTAGACTGTTTTTATCCGGTATCTTTAGCGATCAGCTTTGACGGAGCGTGTGACCTCTGGTTGCGGTCTGTGGCGCTCGTCACTACCTGCGAGTCGGGCTTCATGTGCTGCAGCATGCTTTCGGAAATCCAATCTTTTGTTCGCCTTTTTGTTCTCCCGAGTACTGTCCAAGGGGCCACCTTGATTGTCGTCTTCATTCGAGTCCACTGCCCTTCCACAGAAATGTCGTCTGCTTGTGCGTTGGTAAGTCGAGTTGTGATTTCTCGTGACAACGCGCCTCGCTTCTCTGGATGTTCTAGGGCAGCAACGTCTATCCAGGAGGGTGCAGACGCCCTATTAAGTGTGGACAGATGAATTTTGAAACACGCGCATAGGACATGGTCGGTGCCGCTTGTACTGCCCGTTTTTGCATCTCGGTGCGCGCGGCAATCCACTACAGACGAAGTCCAACGGGCTCTCACAAGGATGTGGTCGAGTTGGTGTCTCTTGGGGTGTTGAAATCGAGTGCTGCAGACAACCGTTCTGTTGATGTCGGCTAAACCAATCAGTCGGCCACCGTTCTCACAGCGCTGACCGAGACCGAATTTCCCGAGAATATGGTGAGTGGATTTATCGGCCGTACTTGTGCGAGCGTTCCAATATCCGCGATGAAAAGTACGTCGCGCCTTGAAACCCGGTTGATTACCTTTTACAAGTTATTGTAGAATTCGTGTTTCGTTTCATCATCAGCCGAATTGGTTGGAACACAGATCGCAATCATCATCAAGTCGTGCGAGGGGCCTTTAAAACGTGCCAAGGCGAGTCTGGATGAGACTGGTCCCCAAAAGATCATTGCATCATTAGCTGCTTTGTTCAGAGCAAACGCGACACCGTAGAGATCGGAGTTGTCTTTCGGACCGTTGTGATAGAGCCAATAAGACGTATCCACTCCCGGGACCTTTATTTGTCGACTACCTGAGTTGGGCAGGCGCACTTTCAAGAGGCGAGCAATATCTACGTCATAGTCATGTAGAGTCCGCATTGTGATGCACTGACTGCCGACGTCTAGAAACGTCCTGACATTCCGACAGGCTATGTGTGTTCTTCTCCTGCAGCAAGTAATCCCAGCTTGTTGTCTTATCACCTCAACCGCCGGGACACGAGGCGCGTCGCTTACCGGGGAAGCCGTAGCATGATGAGCGCTTGAGGCTCCGTGATTTATTAAAGAAAGTCGCTAGAGTAGGCTACGAAGCGATGTCCCCAGCACCGTTCGGCCTTTTTTTAAGCTTGCACCTCTAGCCCCTGCACACCCAAGTGCAGACTGCAAGGCAGCAGGGTGTTTCCAGAGGAGCCGATGGCCTGCCGTACGGTTCGTTCGCCTCTTCGGGAATGCTGGATCAGGTAGCTGAACAGTTCTCCTTTGTAGCCGTTGGATCAATAGATCTCGTCCGCCCATTTAGGAGAATCTGTCTTCATATGCTGAACACCGTCTCGCCGAAGTTTTTTAGACCTCGGTAACCCTCAACCTGGTTCGGCCTGCCTGTCGAGCGGTTTGTCGCGGTGTGGCCGCTGATGCATGCTTCAGCTTCGTGGAGCCGCAGATGAGAGCTGGGAGAATGATGGAGACCAAGGAGATGGAGGATGCCTCAAGGGATACGACAGTCAACAAACTCAGAAGTGCTACTCCTCTCAGACACCCCAAAAGTCATGATCGATAGTTCAGACGTGGAAAGAGCGCAGTGCTTTTCTCATGCGATTTTAAGTGGACCCATTGTTTTGTTCCTTCCCAATAGCTCCAGTGAGAAAACTCTTCTGCCTTTGAACCATTCCATTTATTGTGCAAAAACGAGCCGTTTTTATAGATCACTAGGTGATCAAAATCAAAGTCACTGTACGAAGCTCAATGGTACAGAGCTCTTCCCCGAACCGGGTCTTCTGAATGGCTATGTTGCTCAAGTACCAGACTGAATGATTTCTTTGCGATCGGTTAGAACAAAGCTCGGCAGCTGATTGGTAGAATTCCGTTCCGTTCGACTAAAACACCTCTTGGCCGCTGATTGGTTCATTCCGCCGCGTCCTATTAAAACAACGTCTGGCCGTTGATTCGTTGACTCCGCTCGGTTCGGTAAGGGCGACTGTTCACGGCTGATTGGATGGCTTCGCTCCGTTCTGTCACGAACTGACTGAACCATCAACCCGCTTCGCTAGCCTAAGGGTTGTCACCGATTTCGGACAGACGAATACGTGCAGTCTGCAAACGAAACTAGGCCGTCTATCGACGCGTCAGCAAATACCCTTACACACATCATGTACAATATATATTTTGAAGTAAAAAGGTTGATTTTTACACCTCCCGTTTGAAGTCTCACATGTTTCTATCCACCTTATTTCTAAGTTAATTCATTCTTGTGTTATGACACTGGTTACAACACTCTGCTCATTTCCCCCAGTTTGCTGGTCGAAAACTTCATTTCGATGGAACGCTCCGTGAAGTGCACTTGTAAGTACAATAACTTGTTTCTCTCTGAATTAGTGAATCTCCCAGAAAAATCAATTTTCTGTATGTGAACGGTTGTACAGTGCTACACTTTTTGACGATACAACCACTACACTCATCCCTCTCGTGCAGTGTTTCTCACTCTGCTACAGGCAGTAAATTTAAATGAAGACAACCCCGAACCGTTCCATGACCCGGATATTCCATATCCAGCTAGGTTGCTGGTTCCTATTGCACACCTTAGGAACGAATGAAGGGAAAACCTCATCTGATTCTAATCGTATACTGTTGGTCTAGTTTTTTAACAACGGACACAGCGTACCATTTTTTCTTTATCAAATTTTTATTAGTATTGCCAAAGCATGTAACCGATAGCTTTTCACTGAAAACTAGGGCTTTTTGGACGAAAAAAGTGTATCCTTGAATGGACTTGCTAGTCAATATAACTCCATTGAAGATGACACGAATCGAGGAATGAGCAAAAAGAAGGCAGTTGCACTACTCATCACAACAGTTGGTCGTGGCGTTCTTCGTTGTTGACAAGAGGATGAGTCTCGTGGACACCAAAACATCTAACAGGTATTGTTTGTTTCTATTCGTTCGGCATGATCAGGGACCTCGTTTAGCCACCAACCAGTCGGCGACTGACGCATACGAAAGTATGTTATACGAGGAAAAGGAAAGAGCGCCCTATTAGCCAACACACGGAGTACACAGTCTAACTGTACAAACGCACATCAATCAATCATTCTGATTCCACAGAAAGTGACAACACGATCACCACTGTTCACGGTTCGCTGCCATATCCTTCAGTGTCTCCAGCTAACTGGTAGACGGATCTTTTGGACCCCAACCACGAAGACGCGAGACACCTACTTTTCCTAAGTCTGCTGTACATTTTCTCATTCTTTACTGCCACGTCATCTGTTGACCTCCACGTGATTTTTCCACTCCCTAGGAGGGGCGGAGAATAGGACACGGTACAGTAGACGTGTGTTTGCCACACGTAACACATGTCCCAACCAACGAAGTCTACTGAGCCGTATGCGCTGCAACAGAACGTTCTCCGAAATGGTACCCAACACTCGCTTTCTGACCTTATTATTGCTCACTCGGCTATTCCATCCAATCTTAGCGATACTACGCAAACATCGTTGGTCGAAAACCTCAAGACGACAAATATCTTCCACACGCAGACTCCAAGTCTCGCAACCATACAACAAAACTGAACGCACTGTGGCACAGTATACACGACCTTTCAACTTCAGTGAAATATCAGGTCGGCATCACAAGTGCTTCAGTCCAGCGTACGCCGCTCGAGCCTTGGATATGCGCAAGCTCACCTCTACCACCATGCTCCCATCCATCGTCACGCTGTTGCCGAGGAAGGTGAAGCGGTCGACAGTTGCCAGCACTTCCCAATCGAGCATTAATCTTGGAATCACTGACGTCCAGTCTTTTAACATCACTTTACACTTTGAAGGTGCAAAGCGCATGTCGAATAGAACTACAGCTTTTGTTAGTCTATCTATTGCTCGTTGAGCATGTTCTGTGGATTCGAACAAGCAGACAACGTCGTCCGCGTAATCTAGGTCACATAGCTTTTCACTATTTCCTAGTTCGACGCCTACATCCTGAAGATTTTGCAACACGCTCTTCATTATTTCGTCCATGACGAAGTTGAACAGGAATGGAGACATGGGACATCCTTGTCGAACACCATTGGTCATTTCGAACCGACCGGATAGTTCACCGTAAAATCTAACGCGACCAGAAGTATGAGAATACAATGATCTCAGTAGGTTCACGAATTTCTGGGGCATACCTTTTCGATGAAGAGCACTGAGAAGTGCTGTTCGATCAACTGAATGAAAGGTGCCTTTCAAGTAGAGGAAAACCATTATTGTCGGTCGGCGGTGCGTGTGACGCGTTTCAAGTAGTTGGTGAAGAGTAAAAATATGGTCGATGCATCCTCGACCTGGGCGGAATCCAGCCTGCTGTTCGCGGGTGGACTTGGCCACGTAGGACGTGTTAGAATTCCGTGTTGGGGTCCACGTGATCTACCTACCAAATATTGGAGACATTTAGTGATATGGCTAGGTGTCGCGTCCTATGGCTTAGTTGCATTCGGATTCTTTCTTTATCCTTTTGATTTCCGCCTGGTAGTTTGACTTTTTCGAATTTTTATCACCATGTTCCTATTCGTTTCACCCTTTAATTGACGATGTTGGAAGGTAGCAACCGAAAACAGAGCACAGAAGTGCGGGGTTAATGGTTGAATAAACTGAAACTGAACTGAGTCAGTGGAACTGGATATAAGATTTGGAACAGCGAATCAAACTGCCAGCTTTATAGATCTGAGGCTGTAGCGAGCCGGATGGCAGTGCAGTAGTACATCACGAAAATTGTTACTGTTGACCCAAGGTATTTTTCACATGGAACAAAATTCTAATTCCAATGTCAGACAACGTTGCGCAGGCACTGACAGAGTATCTCTGTACCTATAACATAATCTCTTCTGTGGCGACCGGAAACGGAAGGAGTTTATTCTTGACTCTGCGCTCAGATCGGAAGTGCCACCTTGGCGATCAGCTTAGTACTTCAGATTCATACTGTCAAAGAAAGCGTGTCACGCCTAGGCCTCCTACGTATCCGCCGTACGTTACTGGCGTAAGAATTAGTTTTTAGTGAGTATCAACCTCATGAGTATTCGTAAATAGATGTACTCAAAAAGCCGACTTCTTTTGTCCAGAATATGGTAGTATAAAGGTGAAACATCTATTTGGTCTGATTCAAGGACCCATACTTCACAAAAACTACTATCCCGGAGGGCTACAACTATCCCGTATTTATCGGTTCATTTCTGTGAAAGACGAACTAATGCGTGATGTCCTGAACGAAGCAACGCGCGTTTTTACGTGAGCGTTGAGGTACTCACCGCGGACAATAAATTCGAAACCAACCGACGGATATACGTATGACATACACACACATTCATTAGACTAATTCTAGCACACAGAAGAGAGAGAGAGACAGAGGGATGAATGCAATCGAGTTAATGGACTTACTGATATCAGCTTCAAACGATGCGGAGTGTGGATCACGAATAAACGCTTTGTCCAGATTGAATCTATAAGTGAGGCGAAAGTACAGAAAGCAGACCCAACTCACTGTCGAGCTTTGCCTTTGTTCACAATGCCTGGTAGATCCACAAACACCTGAGAAAGATAGGGGAAGTGCAAGGATGTGCTGCAATGGTCAGTCATGGATAGATAATGAATTGACCCTTTTCTGATGGAAACTGGACGACTCTCACGGCTCCTGACTGCCGTTGTTGTGATCACTATCAACCTTCATGAATGGTGGACATCGAGCAGTATAAATCATACATCATTAATTATGTGATATGTTTAAATCCTGATACGCCGGGCCAACTATGACTGTAGACAGCTCTGCTGCCGTCTGACTTGCTCCCACATCTGACCCACCCGGGTCCCCTATAACTCCTTAGTTCAGGTCAGATGATTATGCGAACTAGTAATCCCAAAGTGAATCTTCGTGACAATGGGACACAGTCTCTACTGTACTCCAGTACAACCATGTCTGGCTTATTGGCACCTCACGTATTTCCCTGTCCCACCAAGTCTCACAGTCCGGTTGCCGGTTAATCCCAATGAACAACGGAACTCCAAGGCTTTCCCTTCCACTGAACTCCTTCGCAGGCACTTAATAAAAAATTTTGGTCGAATTAACCAGAATAAAACATCTCATTTATTCAATAGGTCACAGAGTCAACAGTTTGACATGTTCGTACCGGGCACTTTTGTGCAACAACGAGACAAAACAGTGACCTTTGGTACTGCTGATCGTGCGGGTGGAATTGAGGATGATCTTACTTTTGGATGTCATTGTTGACCATTTGTTCCGAAGCACAATCGTCTTGGAGACGTAACTCTCTGAGCTTCCTGTGTATACTAGAGCGTGTGGCACTACTTTGTTGACGGTTACTTCCGCAATAGCCTTACTGAGGGGAGTTTAAGTCTGCATCGAAACGAGCCGGGCACAGGTGTCGGTCCATTGTTTCTAGTTGATTAAATTGTAACGCATGATCGGTTAGTGGAATGAGAGCTCAGAAGACAACCCCCGATTGACGGGCTTTATTCAACCAAAAAACGAGGCATACAAGCTAGAAGACAAGCGACCTGTTAGATGGTACAAACGAAATAAGAGCGAACTATGAGGCGGAAGCACAGTAACAAATATATGTCACTGTGACCAGCAAATGACAGGATCCACGTAGTTGAGGGTGTAAACGTAACCGTTGGATGGTGGCAGTGGCCCTACGAGATCCACACGTACGCGATTAAAACGCCGGTGTGGCTCAGAGAATGAGCCTGATACATACATAGTGTGACGGTGTATTTTGACACGTTCGCATTGGAGGCAAATGCGGGCCCAAAAAAGACGTCCGTCAAGTTTGACATAAGACCAATAGAATCTCTCGGTGATCAGTTTCACTGAGGCGGTCACGCCAGGATTTGACAAGTTGTGGGGACCGCTAAAAACCTGTCGACAGAAACTCGCAGGAACTAGGGTCGACCTTGAGACATCGCAGCGATTTCTTCTAGATTTATGCCCGTCAGTAGTGGGTCGGCCATATTGTGGACCCTTAAGAGTGCGTCCGCTGCGGGATCCTGTGCTTCAGAGACGTGTCGAATGTCCGTAGTAAACTGTGAAACAGTCCAAGTGGCAAATGCCGGCTGGTGAATATCGATTAGAAGCTGGCTGGAAAGCGTACACTAGTAGCTGATGATTTGTGAATACTGTGAGCGTTTGACCCTCGAATGTGTGTGCCGGAAATGTGGGACGCCCAAATAAATTACCTGTAATTCTCTGCTGACTGTACTGTACCGAAATTCAGCAGGTTCCATACACTTGGAAAAGAAAGCTATTGGTTGCCATGAGTTATTGGGGAATTGCTGCAACACTGCCCCAACAACCCTGCCTGAAGCGTCCGTTCTTAACGCCAGAGGAGCGGAAGAGTCGGGATGTGCAAGGAGTGCTATGTTGACGATAGCTTCCTTGATCGAAGTAAATGTTCTCTGTGCCGTGTCGGGAAATATGGAATTCTGCTTATCTCTACGTAAAAGGTTTGTGAGGGGCTGCATTATTTCGGCGCAGTGGAGGATAAATCGGTGATAGAATTTAAACAAGCTAGAGAATGGGCGCAACTGCCGGTAAGAGTGATGATCAGGATAGTCATGAATTGCCGCTATCTTGTTGGGAGAGGTAGGATCCCCGAGGCTGAAATGTCGTGACCCAGGAATGTGACGGTGGACCTACCCAGTTCGCATTTGAAAGGGTTTATGGTTACACCGTGTTGGCTAAGGCGCTGGAAGAACGGCGTGTAGATGTGTCATATGCTCTTTCTCTGAAGAACTATCGTCTGAGTACACGTACCTCGTGTCGCTTCATGCATAGACCTTTGGAGGGTTTGGGTTTCATTGCTGAACCCAAACAGCATGCGCAAAAACTCGAATGGTCCGAATGGAGTTGTGACAGCGGTTTTAGGGATGCTAGCCTCGGCTGCCGGGAATCGGTGGTGGGCTCTGACATAGTCAGTGCGACTGAAAATGAAACCACTGGATAGGGAAGGTTAGATCTAGAATATATAAGGTGGGGCACCTACATGGACCCTGTAGTCGCTATAGGGATGCCAGCCGCCGTTAGGTTTAGGAATAATGTGAAGAGGTAAGGCCCAAGAACTACTGAACAGGCATACTATGCATGATTCCAGCATGTGTTCATACTCAGCCAGTGCTACGCGGAGCTCGTCTGGTGCAAACCGACGGAGTCGGCCAAAATCTGGGGACCCTTTGGTGACGATATGGTGAATGACGTTAGTAGTCACCGCGGGAAGGGGGCCGAACTGATTGAACAGTAACGGGTTAGCTAAAAAGAGTTCTGCGTATGGTTGTTGAGCCTGAGGTTCGGTGCATTGGGACGTGGTGATTCACGGAGGAATATGAAACGGTTACGGAAAGAGAAGTCTGTCGGTCGTCAACTTTCCCTCGTCGTGCATCAACCAGGAGGGCGAAACGGTCAAGGAAACCACTACGTAGTATGGGATAAAGGACGTCTGCTACCATAAATGTCCAGCGGAAAGTGCGGCGTAGGCCTAAGTTGAGTGTAAGACTTGCGGACGAAAGTGACAGTTGGTCTGCCGTTAACGGCACGAAGTTGTTGGGTTGATGTAATGGTTGTATCACCTGCTTTTTTGGAATGACACTAGCCACTGTACCACTGTCAATTAGGAGCAGACTATTGGAAACTAGATCTCAAACATGCAACAGACGACTGGTTTCATGGCTGCCGACCGCGTTAGTCGCCGGAACGCGTCGGAATGTTAGTTTCCTTGTTTGGTACTTGGAAAAGTGCAATCAGCTTTGAAGCGCCCGACCTTCTCCCCAAACCGTTTGTGATATCGACAGTGCTCCGATTGAGATGGACTAAAGAAGCGACCAGGGGAAGGGCTTCCGAGACGTTCCAGTCGGCCAGCATTATGACGAGATTTCTGGTCTCCACAGTGAGAAAAGTTACAGATAGAAAAACCTCTGAAAGCCCCCTCGAAAGCACCTTTCAGGGCGTTTTCAGTGTGTTCTTATCAGTGGGAGCTATGACCTGGGGGCCACTGGAGTTTGTTACGGCATTAACTTGTAGATGGTACCGTTCCGTAATACCGTCCCACTAGTTTTGCTGCCTCTATGACGTTAAAGTAACTAGAAACTTTAAGTAGTGCTTGAATGTGAGTTGGTAGTCTTTGCACCCATAACTCTGTAAGCACTTTTTCTTCGAAAAGTCACCCTGCTAGCTGCTATATTGCTCTCAGTAGTGCAAAGGACTTTCTACTACCTACTTCTATCCCTTGGATAAGCGGTTTTAGTGTGAACGATTTTGACGGCAAAAGACCAGAGATTACCACTTCTTTCACAGCTGTGTAGGAAAATTACGTCTCATTTCTGAGAAGGACGGTCCACAAGTGGTGAGTACGTTCGCTTGTCGTCTTATCTATTTCAAACTCTACTTCCTTCTCACTACCATTCTTGTATTCGATCACCGGTGTCTCTGAAGCATTGCTCGTGTCTGGTGGGAACACCACGACGAGACTGCACCTTGACGTGGTGTGATGGCTTGCGTACTTCTATGACCCAAAGAGCTATACAGGATGGCTTCTTTAAGCCGGAGATGCAATCATATCTGACAGGTCAATGGGTAGAGGTCAGACAAAGTCCCGTCTCCTGGATCTTCAGGTTGGGGGTCGATTTGGGCTGACAACTCAGTCGGTAAAATCAGCATGTGAATAATTGATCCAAGCAAATGGACTTCCACTAAGCCATCCCGCTGCCTTGTGGACAGGTTCTCGTTAAAACTAAAGGCTTTGGATGAGAACCCTAATAGTTCTCCTGCTTTGCGGCTGGACACCTTAGCAGTACAAGTCCGACATCTCACATGAATTGCGCAAATACAAAGAATTCCATACTGCATCGGTTGCCGAGCAGGATAATCAGGACCGCGCTACCCATTATGTCGAGCGGGGTGGGCAGTGATAGGTGGACTACTGCTCAGTTTCCATCAGATCCCAGATCCGTTCGGAGCGTATCGAAAAAACGATGCGCCATGTGATATGTTATAGGTAAGTGTTTATCATTCGGTAACGCAGCGTTATCGGAAAAGATGGTAGTCAGTCGATGTTTCGAATGATCTTGGGATAATCATTATCCTCGTTCGCAGGAGCAACGTTTCTGACATTGTAACGCTAACTGGTGACTTTAACGCATAAATTGGCAAACTTAGTGTGTCAGAAACCTGTTTAGGTGGACACAGTGCTTTACCCACTGAGCGTACAGATAACGGGGATAGGCCTCTCCAGTTTTATGCAGACAATCGATTGTTCTTGCCTAGCACAAATTTCCGACACAGTTCACGTCGCACAGCGACATGGCACTCTAACTCTACAGGTACCCTAAGCCAGATCGATCGTATCGCAGTAAGCTACCAGTGGCGCAGTTCGGTTCAGAACTGTAGAGCTTACTGGTCCACGTACGTAGAGTCGGACCATGCATTAGTTTAACTGCGATTATCTTTCCAGCTCCATGGTCATCGTCGCAAACCGCAAACCCGATTAGCCGTGCAACGTTTGTGTGATCCAGAAGTACGAACCCGTTATGAACAGAAGTTAGCACATGAGCTAGGATCTACGACGAACAGTAATGCCGATGAGCATTGGGCCCACATCAAACAAGCGATGAACGTTGCAGCAGGTTTCGTCTGTGGTCCCAGATCTAATGTCCATCAAAGACACTGGATTTCGGAACAGTAAATCACGCTGTTAGAGCAAAAACATCAGCTCTCGAACAGTGAGAAGATGAATAAGATACGAAGACATCTAAAAAAGCAAGTTACCAAAAGCCTAAAGAATGATCGCGAAAATTGGTGGGTCAAGGTAGCCGAAGAAATGGAAGTAGCAGCTGCTTCATGTAACAGTCAAAGACTGCTTTAATTTATTCGTGACACCGGTGGACGGCGAACCCCGGTCAGCGAAACGATTTGTGGTGGAAATGGAGAACTCATTCATGGCAAACGGCAAAGGCTCGACCGTTGAGCCGATTACTTCAAGGAACAGTTTAGCGGGCCGTGCGCTAGTGTACTTACTCCAATGTCAACAAATGCGATTCCTTGGATGGTATCACTTGACCTCCCATCGGAAACAGAAGTGGAGTTATGTATTCGATTACTAAAGCGTGGGAAAGTGCGGCCGGTCCCGACAAACTTCCCCCAGTTTTTTTCCAACTGGGTCGAATTGCTTTGACTAAATCACTCACGATCTTGTTCCGTGACATTTGAAATGAGGAGTGTATTCCGTTAATGAGGAACGAGTCATTGATTGTTCCTATCCTTAGGAAGGGAATACGCAAAGACTGCAGTAACCACCGTGGGATTAGCTTGATTCCGATAGTCACCAAAGTATTGGCCTCGACTTTGATGCACCGTCTCACACTGGCTAGTGAGAGGAACACCCGCTAAAGGCAGGCTGGATTCTGCCCAGGTCGAGGATGCATCGACCATATTTTTACTCTTCACCAACTACTTGAAACGCGTCACACGCACCGCCGACCGACAATAATGGTTTTCCTCTACTTGAAAGGCACCTTTCATTCAGTTGATCGAACAGCACTTCTCAGTGCTCTTCATCGAAAAGGTATGCCCCAGAAATTCGTGAACCTACTGAGATCATTGTATTCTCATACTTCTGGTCGCGTTAGATTTTACGGTGAACTATCCGGTCGGTTCGAAACGACCAATGGTGTTCGACAAGGATGTCCCATGTCTCCATTCCTGTTCAACTTCGTCATGGACGAAATAATGAAGAGCGTGTTGCAAAATCTTCAGGATGTAGGCGTCGAACTAGGAAATAGTGAAAAGCTATGTGACCTAGATTACGCGGACGACGTTGTCTGCTTGTTCGAATCCACAGAACATGCTCAACGAGCAATAGATAGACTAACAAAAGCTGTAGTTCTATTCGACATGCGCTTTGCACCTTCAAAGTGTAAAGTGATGTTAAAAGACTGGACGTCAGTGATTCCAAGATTAATGCTCGATTGGGAAGTGCTGGCAACTGTCGACCGCTTCACCTTCCTCGGCAACAGCGTGACGATGGATGGGAGCATGGTGGTAGAGGTGAGCTTGCGCATATCCAAGGCTCGAGCGGCGTACGCTGGACTGAAGCACTTGTGATGCCGACCTGATATTTCACTGAAGTTGAAAGGTCGTGTATACTGTGCCACAGTGCGTTCAGTTTTGTTGTATGGTTGCGAGACTTGGAGTCTGCGTGTGGAAGATATTTGTCGTCTTGAGGTTTTCGACCAACGATGTTTGCGTAGTATCGCTAAGATTGGATGGAATAGCCGAGTGAGCAATAATAAGGTCAGAAAGCGAGTGTTGGGTACCATTTCGGAGAACGTTCTGTTGCAGCGCATACGGCTCAGTAGACTTCGTTGGTTGGGACATGTGTTACGTGTGGCAAACACACGTCTACTGTACCGTGTCCTATTCTCCGCCCCTCCTAGGGAGTGGAAAAATCACGTGGAGGTCAACAGATGACGTGGCAGTAAAGAATGAGAAAATGTACAGCAGACTTAGGAAAAGTAGGTGTCTCGCGTCTTCGTGGTTGGGGTCCAAAAGATCCGTCTACCAGTTAGCTGGAGACACTGAAGGATATGGCAGCGAACCGTGAACAGTGGCGATCGTGTTGTCACTTTCTGTGGAATCAGAAAGATTGATTGATGTGCGTTTGTACAGTTAGACTGTGTACTCCGTGTGTTGGCTAATAGGGCGCTCTTTCCTTTTCCTACCTGTGTAGGTCCACTCCCTGTCCATCTTGTACATTCATACCTTCTAATTCAACGTGCAACATGGTAAGAAAGGCAGTGGTCAGTGGGGCTTACCCTACTGTTTACTGCTGTACGATGATGATGATGGTGATCTGGTCGCGACGTATGTCGGGATGAATTGCATGAAAAGTGACTCAGTGTATTCGAATAAATAAATGCATGCAACTCGGAATCAGAATGAGGACTGGGAGAACCAACAGAAATCGGATAAAACTCACCACTTGAACATTATCTTTCATGAGAGCTGCCATCTGTTTGGATCGCGTGGTGTGAGCTTTGCCTGAGACTGCACACACACGCCACTTGGTCAACATATTGATCAAACTTGATTTGCCGGTATTTGGGCATCCAAACACAGCGACTTTTAGTGTGCGTGCATTTGGCGGTGAATGAGGCTGTTGTATGAGGAGTTTCTGTAGGTATTCCGCTATAGGGAACATAACAGGGATTTCAAAATGATGAGGTTTATTACCAATCGACTTCAGTGAGCCCAAATCTCGAGCTATTTTCTACTGTGTGGGATGAAAACGGGTTGTGGAATTACAGAATGATGTTGGGTAGTATGAAAGGGAACCGTAAACAGGTGACCTCGATCATTATTATTCCATGGTTACGCATGAGCACAGCGGAAATGGCACACTTAAACGCAATGGCTCACTGGACAATTAGGAAGAGCTGGCAACTATGAAACTGCGATTTAGACAGGAAAACCATATAAGACCCCAATAAGTTAGGCGTGTTAACGACCTGGGCGCCAATGAATAGCTGGCCACCATCAAAATTTGACCGATTGTGGGGGAGGGGGTTAGAAATCCATTCGTGAAAAATGATGGTCAGAGAAATTATATCATTCGACTATGGCAGGTTGCGATTTGCTCTAGTCCAACAGTTTGGAGTGCATCCACAATCATGTTGTGTATTCTGCGTGATGATCAGGGTAGCGTTTCTTCAATACCCTCTTTATATAGAAAACGCACACTGTCTCCATTGCGTACATTTCTTTTCCTAATTGATGCAGCACTAAGGAAGGTTCATTTGTTAACTCTCGTTGAGTGGTGATAATTGCGGTCATCCTTACAAATACCTGATTCGGTGTTGATCAGACTGACATCATTAACTTTAGAACTGCGTATGAATGCAGTTGGAAAACGGATAATAAATTTTCAACATCGAAACCGCTTGCATGCTCTCAGTCGTTGGTTGTAGCTCAGGTTTCTGAAAGCTGTTTGCCTGTATTTCGGATAGCAACTGTAATGGCCGGCGGTGGTGAGATGATTATTATGATAAACCTTAAGCCTAGAGGTCCCGGGTTCGAATCCCGTTGCCGATCGCTTTCTTTCCAGCAGTCCCTTTCTGGGTGAGCGATGTACAATTTATGGGTATTATATAAAAATAAAGTGAAACACCAATAATTATTGTCTTTGATATCCCAATTCTACGTATAACTACTGTACACTTGCTACATCTTAAAACTTCTCATTCACTTACATAGTTGATGAGCAGAGTTGGGTATGGTTCAATTCAAACAACCAATAGTCATGCAGAGTGTGATGGCTTTGGTTATCTCTCAGGGGTAACCTCAATCGGAAACAATAAAGAAAAAACGAGCATGAAAAGAGTAAGAACAGAACTAAAAGCAGTATTATCAAGTCGATAAACACGGTTTGTAAATAAAAGACCACCACTGGTGGCGACACCGAACCACATATTCTAATATGCCTTGCCTGTGAGAGGCGGGAGGATTTTTGAACCCCATCCAGGAAGCCTAACAAATCTTAAATAGCCAAGTATACTTGAAAGGCTTTTCGTACTTTTCTTTCATGCCACGGAACGGCCACCTTTACTTAGCTTCCAACCATTACCTCTTTTAGCGAACATTGTGCGCAGGGGAATCCTATTCGGGGACATGGGCAACACACTCCCCAACCACCTTAGTCTGGTGACCTTTAGCATTTCATCTATTTGATTTGTGTAGTTGGCTATGGAAGAGTATAACTTGCCGTCTCGGAGTATGGTGATAATAGCAGTAACGATGAGTTGTCGCTGAAAGGAAGAGACGTAGGTACCAGAAAAAATATAAAGTTGATATGCATGAGATCATTAATCAGGGCAGTCGCTATTGGTTAATGATTATTGAGGGCAAGTAAAATGATAATTACTAACCTTTTGTGTGTGGAACACATACGCTTTGAATGGGGTAACTTTCGGAAGACAATGAGCCCGGTGATGTGGAATCGGATGCACGCTGTGAGAAACAATACGCACAACTGAGGTCTGGACGAGAAAAAAGACTTAATTTGTCCAAACGATGAATGATCCGTGAGCTCATGCGGCCGAAAAGTCGTCCAATACTCATCGTAAAATGTCAAAAAATGCGTTCGATGATGCTCAGTAAAATGGAATCGTAATTGAACTTTTCCGTGCAGTTTCGGCAGAGTTCATGGGCGAACGGCTCACAGCCTTGAAATGTATTTACCAGACACGGGGAAAAACGTGACAATATGAAGCACACAGAAAGCTAGACATTCAACTGATCACACGACGCATAGAAAATTAGTTAAAACAACTAAAGCTACAATATTCGGAACTCGGTCGAAACGCCATTATTACTTAGTTTACTCAAATGAAACTATATATATATATATATATATATATATATATATATATATATATATATATATATATATATATATATATATATATTCTTGGTATGATCTCCTCAACAACACCACCTCTAGATGGGATCTAGCTCCCGAGGTTATCCACTACTTCTATCTGATCGTCATACACAGGCTTCTGCCAGTCTTGCAGAAGTGCTTTACGTGTAAATTCCGACCTAACAGGGCGATATTACTGGAAAATTCCAGGTCAAAAACTCTGTTCCCTCGGAAAAGTTCAATTACACGATTTGGAAGAACAGAGAAGGCGTTCCGTAGAATATCCCCTATGGCAAAGTTGAAATGGTGATATGGAGCGATCCTGTTGCATTCCACCGGAGATGGCAAACGTTGACCCCAACCCGAACAGAGTTACCAACTTACTTCTACGCGGCTAGCTCGTGCGAGAGGATGAGTCAGTTCCATGGATGTCCCGAACAGCCCTTGTCTATGAGCGGTGTGTGAAGTGGAACTGTTCCAGAAGGATCTTGGTAATTAGGTACGAAATTACGTTACTAGTGTCAGTCGGCCTTTTGTTCGAGGTGGTAACTCGAACCCATGCACAGCCAAGTGCTACCTGTCGAACAACAGCAAGCTTGTGTTGGAAGCCGGTGACCGAAGGAGCAGTTCACGCTCTTTTTAGATAGCGGCCAGCTAGTCGAGGATGCCCAACGCGTCCTAATGTATCCTACTCCACCCAAATAGCTGAGTAGGAGCCGAGGCAATGGTCCTATTTGGTGATGCACCACATTCGCGCACGTTACGCTGCTGTCTATGGGCCTCTGTGACATTTATGTAGAGACTTCGCTGCCAGACGAAAATTCTATTACGCCGTCTAACAACGCCGCATTGCTTTGTTCAAGCTTCTCAACTTCGATCAGTCCGATATGGGTGACCCTGAAGGAGCGCTTTGCGCTCCAATCGACGTGGCTCTTGGGGTCATCGTAGCACGCAAATCCGACCACCGCGGTAAGGTAGCAACATGGACCAGAGGTATGGCGATATCACTATTCCGCGATCAACAAAATTCTCATGTAATATATTTCTCAATAAACAGTTTGACAGTGTAGTCCTATAGACAGGGTCGGGGGCCGTGTAAAAGTCTAGGAACATGATAATCGTTAGTCTTTGGAAGGTATAACGGTGCTCAAGCAACTGTCGTAGGGTTAGGATTTGATCAATGAATCCACGGTCGGTGCGATATCCAGCCTGCTTCTCGTAAGTTTTCTCTTCACACGTTTGGCACAACCTGTAAACTGACAGAGGCATGCAGCTTCGTTGCTGTTAAAATAAGGCCGATATCATATAGTCGGCACAATCACTACGCGAGCCCTTCTCTGAGATGGATATAACAATCGATTCTCCTCACAAGGACACCTGCTTGGAATCTCAGAGCTTTAAGACTAGCAGATGAAGTTCTCCAACAAACTATACTTCACTATCTTTAAACATAGTTGGGGAAGGGCTATCAGAGCCGGGCGCTTTGTGATGTCCTAAGGTTGGATTCATATATGGATCTCTGCTCCAGTAGTTAGATTTGTCTAAAGACCACAAAACTACGAGACGAGCGACGGGACAGCTGTGTGAAGTTGACACAAAGGACAAGCTAAAGAAGTGGTAGACAGTCTCGGCTGCCGCCCGACGAAGCACCCTCGCCCAGCTCAAAAGCCATACGTGGTCTGCTACTCCAAGCTCTCTGGCTGGGTTGCCAGCTCCTCTCATCACTCCTATTAAAAACGAATTATCAATCGATCAAACTAACGCGCACTCGCTATTAGAAACGCTCACTCGACTCGCACTCACAAACATTGTTGGACTTAACAGTAATACTGATTCTGTGCACCAATATCTCGAACCTTCCCTGCCATCCACCCCCTGGTCCTATTTTTGTCCGAAACTGAAATTTCTCCCTCCTCTGGCTCAATCCAGTTTTATTTTCACTCATTCTTTTTGAAGGCGGAGTCTGTGCCTATATCCATGAATCTGTCACAGTATCTTGTCTACCCAGCTTTGATATTCTCAACCGAGAGTTCAAGCTCTTGTGAATGAGACTCAAATTATCACTCTCAAAACATTATTCCCGCACATTCTGTTGTTCTCCTTTTGATTCGCTGTCGCAGGCTACGAAGGATACTTTGATAAATGACACTAGTTTCAATATAACCATCCAAGGGCCTTTAGTGTCCACAACTGCGACTGGCTTACACTCTCATTCGGTACCGGTACCCTGGGACGCGATAGGAAGCATATGCCGTCACTAACAACACGTCACAGCTAATCCACACGGGTCCCCGACCGCCCCGGCGATCATCCACACACCCTCGGCCTTCTGGCATCCAAACAATCCTCCCCTCGGTACACCGAACCATTGTCTCATCAAGTGCCTGCTACACCTTTTTAATCTCAAGCCGATGCCATCCTCCAGACGCAATTTTTGATGTTACTACGCAACAGACTGGACGGCTATTCACAATTCTCTGGAGTTTTATCTCTGGTCTGAATGTTGCTTCACTTGTGATCCGAATATCTCTGCCAGGAATGTTACAGAAACTATACTTTAAGGCATGCATGTGTCTGTCTATCATTACTCTAAACGCGGAAGACTTATACACCCCGGATGATTCACCAATGCATATATTTGCGCGGTGTGAAAAAAAATGTTGCCATTCCCGACGCTCACATGACTGCTATTTACGAGCAAGCAACGAATACTGTGTAAACGTGCCAAAGGCCATAAACAAGTTTTTTCACCGTAAGGTACCAACGCGTCCCTCTGGTAGCCGTTCTTTCTGGTTCCTCACGAAAGTTATCTCCAGTAATTTTTGTCCATCATCATTTCCATTTATCGCCAATCTCTCAGGGACATATGTATCTGATCCATCAGAAAAGCTTGAAGCTTTTGCAGATATGTTAGTGTCCAACCCCACTGTCGTATACACCTACCGAATTTTCTCCCTCGTATTCTCACAAGCCGACTTTTGGAGCCAAAATCACCACTAAAAACGTTCAAGTTCCAAATTACTTTTAATTTCATGCGAATACCTCTTGGAGGGGGGAGTCGGCTTCTTGGATGTCTGATGGTAGCTGTCCACGCGTTCCGGTTGGTAGCAAGATGTGTACACCGTAAAATCCAATTGCTGCGCTGGTCGCCTACTCCGAAGATCGACTGAAGGCCTAGGCGATCCATGTCTACCTCATCAGTGCTAACCCATGTCTACAGTAGACTACCAGGGCGACACTTCCCGTGTGAGCACGGTGACTGCCGTAGACTCTCCTTCGTAGGTTACGTTTTGGGTCGGCGATGAACATGGCCAAACCACTATAGGCGACGTCGTTGGAGGAATGAAGAAAGTCGTTGTTTTCGCAGTGTTGACGTACAGTGGAGTTTGAGATGCGATCATACCAAGTTCTTGGCACGTCCAAATCTCCTGGCTTGGATGGCATTCTCTCAATTGTGCAGAAAATCTATGTACCAGAACTTGTGCCGATTCTCCGCCGTCTACTCAATTAGTCTTTACAAAATAACGTATTTCCTTCAGGTTGGAAAACTGCATACATTTTCCTCATCCCAAAGCGTGGTGGTTCTTTCCAACCCAGAAACTACCGACCCATTTCTCAATACTTGTGGTGTTTGTGCGTACTGACGATGTCATCTCGATTGGTGATGAGACGATTGCGACCCTTTTTTAATACATCATTGTGCATGAGTGTAGTGGAAGAGGTACAGACCCTCAACCGTACCGTGGATAAAAGAGCGTGTGGATGACATAACCACGAAGTTTCGTGGGTGTTTGGTACGACAGACGTCCCCAGGGTCACTAGATTTTTTTCCGAGGACGCACCTCTAGCCTTTGCACGACTAAGTGTGGGCTGCAAGACAGCAGCGTGTTGATGCATGATTGCTGGCGGTTCCTTAGGAGCTCGTTCACCATTCGATGAAATTGAATTCCACCCAGGAGTCCATACAGCCCTGTTAGTCTGACAGTTTTCCCTAAAAGCCGTTGGACCATAAATTAAATCTCACCCGCCTATTCAAGGGCAACTGTTTTTGCATATCGAACGCCGTTTCACCAAAATTTTTGGACCTCGGTCACTCTCAACCCGCCTGCTGAGCGGTTAGCCGGAGAGAGGCCGCTGATGCGTGCTTCAGCTTCATAGAGCCACAGGTGAGAGCCGGGTACATGATGGAGGATATTCCAAGGGCACGACAGTCTAACAGCTTAGAGGTGCCACTCCAAGCAGACACTATACACCCCGGACCTTAGCCAGTCCTTCGGGATGACACCCCTTTCATAGATGCATTGAACAGTGTGGTCAGGATCCCCACAAGCACGGCAACTAGAGGCCTTAGGATGGCCGGATGATTACCACCTGGTCCTGCCGTTTTGTGCACCACCAACTTTCCCATAGACCTGACTATCTCCAATGTTTTAACTCCGCATCCGCCATGGCTGGTACATTATTCCGGTCTTCTGAAAACCAACCAAGCGCACCACTGTCTACCCTGTGTACCCACTGGAAGAAAAGCACCGGCACGTTCGTCTTTACCTCGTTGGTTGCGGTATGTCTATTCTGGTCATCCTTGACGTTTCAGACCGATACCCTGAAGACCGCCTTCAAATGTATGCATTTAAAATACGCCTTCGAGTTGGCTTTGGTGCTTTTTCTCAGCTTTATTTCATACTGCCACCGGCACTTCGTTTGTGTTGCCGCAAACCTGGTCCTTGTGGTTTCGTAATGAAGGAAACGCCGGTGGCTACCGATATCCCTGTATCTCGCCCATGCTGCCATCTTCATCTGTGATGGTCTCCGGACTCGGATGGTCCACAGCTGAGCCCCACGCCTTCGTACCCTTCCCAGTGAAGCCCACCGAACAGTTAGTTTTTCTATTCCATCTCTTATGCAGCACTAGTCTTTCTACGTAATTGTTACCTCTTTTAGACCAACCAGCCTACACTCTGTCCCACCTCTCTGAGGGTTTCCTAGTCAGTTTGGTGAAACCTGTCTGGAGGCTTTCAAAGTGCTTAATGTTAGTCAGAGCAACCCATTGGCGAATTTCCCCAATGGATCCTAAGCGGACAGATCTGCGATGTCTCCTTGGTACTCGATTTCTAAATCTAGGATGGATGTCCTCTGTTTCCACCTTGTTTCTTTTATGACGCGTTGTATCGGTGTCCTATGCAGAGAGTCTTCTAACAACGTCCCGAAGGGTCTCCCGGTTGCCGATTCATCGAACCAATTCACCTCTAGCGCACTGAAGTTCCGTAAAACTAATATCTTGGAGCCCACACTCATCCGGTTCACTGGGTAGCTGGCCAACCGCGCATCCTTTTCTTCGTGGGATGAAAGGCCGCGATATATGCAGACTATTATCGGGTCTGCGTGGATAATTCCCACCTCTGTTGTTACTGCCTGTATATTGTGTAGGCAAAGTTGGCTACCCGTTTAACCGATGTCGGGGTCGACATTTCTTTTCTTTGTCCCGGCGTACCGATTTCTTGATCTGGGTTTGCGACTACCACAGCCTGGGCGGTTTCTTTAGTTTTTTTCCCCTGGTACCTTTGCTATCACTAGCTTCCCATGGGGGGGGGTGGTTTTTCTTAGATCATTCTCTTTGCTTCTATTCTTTTTAAAATTAACTCGACGATACCGCGAGAAAGAAGCCAAAACCAGAGCACAGAAATGCAAGACTGATGGCTGACTCTCTCGAGACCCGATGCTCAGTTGTATTCAGTTTATTTTGCACAGAACAGGTAATAGCCACAGCCATTCGAAAGTTAAGAATTCCATCGGGGGTAGGCACACAAGTGGGGCACCACTGCGTAGTGTATTTCATCGATTGCCGGCCAGAAAAGGAAGGCGCAGAACATCATCGCACATTAACTGCATCGAGTCATTGTGCAACAAACGAAAATGTTCAATAACAAAGCATATCAGATGGACTCTAGCGATATTCTCTGTCTGCCTAGTGAACATGCGCAAAACTCACTGTCAGTAATAATCTCGTTCTACTTACGATCTAGGACTTCTTTGAAGGACTGAACGTTACGCAGGTCTAACATTACACAAGGCGGGCTGTTCCAGTTATTAAATAAACTGCTCCTGAGGAAGCGCAATCTGGTTAGTAACCTAGCTAGAACTTCCGTAAGCTTCTCCTCGTGATCTCTTGTTTGATAGTCTGAAGCTATCTGGGATAAACTCCCGGGCTAAACCAGAAAAGCTTTTAAATATATTGAACAGCTCTACTGGATTCCCTCGAAGTTTCACCCTTTCCGTAGAGATAATCCCAAGGTCCCGGAGTCTCTTCTCGTACGTCTTGCCATTCTTACCCGCAGGCACCGGGGTGGAAAGCTTCAGCAGTTTCTCCAGACAGGCAGTACCTTTGATGCAGAAGGTCAACCATGCCTGCACATCGTATTCTAAAAGGTTTAACTGAAGCTCTTTACATACAGGATGCTAGGGATTTCTGGGCACATCTTACTTCGCGGCTGCCCACGCCGCAGAAAGGGTTTTTCTTCGGGTACCTTAACCGGGGCCTTCGACTAAAACGTCTCACCCACAAGGCAGTAAGGCGTTAACCAAGCACGGGTACGTTACCGAGGAACCCGTGAAGGAACTTCTTCTAGTCTGTTACGTGAGACCTGATTGTTGCACGTATCTTCTCTTGTTTTCGCTGGTGCTTCGTTACTGATCCGCTTTTCGGATTCGGTCCTTAGCCCCATGCACCCAATCGAGCAAGCGGAACGTGGATAGGGAAGCATCCTCTGGGTTGGGGGCTGCACAACTTAGGTAGGTGATAGCTGCCCCATGAACGCAATGACTTCTCTCACTGTCGAGAGGAACCCTAGGTACTCCACTCTTACGTCCATCTAATGGAGGTTTTTAGATTGGTAAAGTGATTCTCTCACTGTGCATTAGTTCGAGTGTCTCCAGGGGCATTGCAATTAGAACCAGACGATGACAATCGGTAGGTTCAGAGAATGCACTTTTTTTGGCCTCTATCCATCGACGCGCGAGGCATGATTGCGTTTCCAGATTAAGGAAGTCATCCTGCATAGCTCTTTGGGTCATGGGAGCACACAAGCCATCACACCACGTCAAAGCGCAGTCTCCTCGTGATGGCGCCAACTGATTGGGGGCCTGAACAGTGGTGGATCTTACGGAGAACCTTCGCTTCCTACGGAGGACTGCTATCCACAACAAGAGCTGTACCCTTGCGCTAATGAGCAAATCTGAGGAGAATAAAGGCCAATTAAACTGCATCTCGAAATGCTTCGCCCAGCGAACGAAACGACGCTTCTGAGTTTGAATCAGTGAGCCGTTCGCCTCTTTGATTAATTTACTAACACGTGGTTTACATGGGTCGGTTTTTCTAATCAGACGGAAAAGAATGTGGCTGTTGCCAATCGCCGTAGCTTTTTCATCTCTCGAAATCCACCACTGCTCACGGTCATCTTCCAGGCTCCAAATCAGTTGGCGTTTTAGGCATCTCCATGTATCATCGTATCCGGGATTTGGAGGAATCGATCTGCGCACATCTAACGGTGCGACTGGGGATGCAGATATCCATCGTTTCTGTGTGTGTCTAGTTGTTGGACCTTGGGTAGCATCAGCAGCCACACGTAAAGCCTGTTTGATTTCTGTCCATCGCTCTTATGGATCCTGGGCATCTGGCTGCATCAATAACCTGGTGGATAATTCTGTTCGGAAAGCAGATCGTTGGTTATTGTCCAGTAGCAGATGCGGGGGACGACTCGATTTGGCGTTGTTTCGGCCACCGACGAGGCGCAAGCTGAAGCGCGCGTGATCAGCGTCTACAGACGTGGACCAAAATGATCGACAGTCTTGAATTGATGCGCACCAGCGGTAACTGATGGCAATATGGTCGGTCTGAGTCCAACGCTGTGAAGGCGCAGGGGACGCCAGGTTAGCCGGTGTCACTATTTGTGCGAGAAATTTGTACTCGCTAGGAACAGTCCATGGTCGGATAACAGTTGAGTGAGTCGACCACCGTTATAAGTTCGATTGGCTGGAACGCCATACCGGCATCCCATATTTCTCTCCGTCTCGTCTAGGCTTCCGACTTGAGTACTGAAATCAACAGCAACAGCCATGATGTCCATAGAGCGCACGCTGCGGAGCAAGCATCGGCGCTTTAGTCTAGTGCTGTTGACATGCACAGGACCATTCAACCAAATTGCACACAGACGGCTGCTGACTGGCATCCAGTCGAGCAGTGTACGCTCAGCCTTCACGCTTAAAGGGATGCAATGCTAGTCTGAACACGAGCACTAGACACCGAATCACCCGACACGCAAAGTGTGGAACTGGAAGCCGAGGTTGTATCTAGGGAGCGAAGTGTTGACACTGAATTTCGGTCTTGTATGCGTGTTTCGGAGACACAACATAAATGTATTTTAAAGGTTTCAAAAATTCTAACTGGAGCACACAAACCATTACTACCTCAAGGTGTAGTCTCGTCGTAATCGTTAACTATAACCATGTACAGCGGTAAGAAAGCCTCCGGTTTTTGGTGTGACAATGCGGACATCAATCTTAAGAGTTCTCCGCGTGCCTCCTGTGCAGCTACTGCGAACCGATCTGACTACTTACGATCAGATGTCACCCAGATTCCAAGGTTTTCAATCCCGCTTACTGCACCTATAGGAAAACCAAGTCAAATATTTGGAATGGGAATTGGTCGCGTACGACCACTAGGCTTGTCGCTGTCCGTCACAACAAGTGGCTTTTCTCAGTATTGAAAGGTGAGTTCGACTTGTTCGCCCATTTTTGAATGGCAGACGTCTCTGTTTAGACCTCTTCCTCACTGAGCCTCCACTAATTTCACACCGTCTGGGAAAAAGAAGGCAGGTGACTGTAGAAGAGCTTTTACAAGTAGAAGCAGTAATGGGGCCTAGTATGGATGCCTACGGTGCTCCACTGGTGACTTCTTATCACCTACTATGACGAAAATGCCCTGTCGATGAAGTCTGATAGCCATTCTTGAGTCTATTCACTTACACTAAGTGACCCCAACTTGATTAGCAAAAGCTGATGATACAGATTCAAACGCATTGTTAGAATCAAGATTACATACTTCTCCCTGTTTACCTTCATCTACTCTGCGAATGAATTCGTCTTGGAAGCACGAGACTGACCAAGTCGGATGTAATTTTAGAAATCCATACTGAGCTGACCATGGCATAGAATCCCCTAGATGCCGGCAAGCATGCGCCCGAATGATCTCTTCCAGCACCTTGCATAGAACGCCAGTTAGGCTTTCCGGTCTATCGTCTTCTATTTAACAGCGGGGTCCCCATTTATGCATGACCACTGCTGCTGCCTTTTTCAGTCTCATGGCAACCTTATGGGATTTAATGTGGGCATGTATAAATTGCACACTAGGTTTCATTCCTTAACGTAAATTTTTACCAACTTTTCATTCGAGAAATCGTTAATCCAGAGAAGGAATGGGTCCTCAACATCAAGAGTTCTGAGTGTTTTTGAAAGCAGACCCCCAAGCAGCACGCTCATGCGATGCTCATTAGGGCACACTGAAGGCAAGCATAGGGTAATATCAGTACGAAGTGTGGGCATTGCTAGCGGGACCCATATGGGCATGCCCACGGTTCGGAAAAGTGAAAGCGCAAAATCAATATGGCTTCAAATTTCCATCGTTTTGCTAAACAGGTACAGCTATCTCATCCCTGTCATTCTAAGCCACTATTTTGCATTCTTTAAAAGGAAACCATAGGCTTGTAGTGACTTCGATCGTCCTGAGAAAGTGAATATTTTTCGGACATCATTTTGGATTTATTTTCTCTACGACCTTTTCTGACACGGCTTCAATCAAAGTTTTCTTCGGTAGCGTACTTCTAACTGAACTGATCCTAGCGAGGCCACCGTCGACCTCGCCCTTGACATACTACCGACTTTCGACGACTGCAGGGGCACAGTTCGTTTTTTGCTTTGTCGTTGTTCGTTCGCTTTCGTGCATTTCTCGTATCCGTACTGTTCTGGTCCCACGATATATAGAATATACTGTCGCATCTGTCTACCAACTCGAGCTTCTCTGTTCATTCGATCGAGCGGATTTCGCTGGTAGGTCGCCATAAGATCTGAGAGAATACACGTTCCTAGAACGCTAGTCGAACGTCTTCTATCTTGGTCAGCTCGTTCTTCTCTGAATAATCCGGTGGTGGTCAAGTGGAGGTCCGAGGTTCGAATCCAAGCCATCACCGGTTACTTCAGTGGTAGACAGTAATCCACTGTCGTCCGGATCGTTACTACACCTGACGTATTGGGACCCTATTTGGTTCTGCGCCACTCTAAATCTCAGGGTCCGGTTGCCGATTATCCCTAATACTGCAGCGCTGCCGCTGCCAATGCCGCGCGGGCCTTCGTGGCTATGGGGTGATTGCCCCATCCACTGCGCTCATGCGCAAGCATGTAATAAAGAGAAATCCGGTGAGTCTGTAATTTTCGCTGTTTTACGTCTTATTTCCGCTGTACGATATACACTTTTTTCGACATTTTACCACAGCTTAAACATATCTGAAGGTAAGACGCGGCTCCAAACAGATCTCTCTTTATTTGCCGTTACGCTTAAACCAGTGGCATCTATCCCTCATCATCCAGAGGTTTGGTTCGCAGCGTAAGAGCTGTAATTTGAGACAAGTAGGATCCTCGGCCCAAGCCAGAGGTTTTCCTACGCCTAAGGGGCTTCCTTGAAGATGTCACGGCCTCAATAACGGACTTAGTTTTAAATCATCTCCAGGTGCAGCCGTAATATCGGCTTAAGAGGACTACTCTTTAGCACTTCCTACGCTCCCGAGAGGGACGTTTGCGTCCTTACTGACATCGCACACTATCAGTGACACGTAACCCAGCCTTCACCTAGCTTACCTCCGGTCCCAGGCAGGACCTGCCGATAAGTGTCTGGAAATCTTTCGAAGAATGTTAGGGAGGTAAAGGCATAAAAATAATATTCGTGCACGTGAATGCGTGCGAAATACATGAGTGCAGCTGTGCTGTAGTATGCTGGCGGACGAAAACAGTGGGAGGCAGGGACCGTGGCATGTTGGTAAGTTTTAAACCAGATTCGTTGCCAGCGACATCGGTTGCGTGAATCGTCATCCTGGTACGCCACACCAATAGCGTACAGCGTGGGATAACCGTTCACTAATACGATATCCGGATGCCAAATCGGTAGGTTCGTCAATGACAAAAAACAACAACAGCCGGTTCGAGCCGGAATGCGAGCGTTGGTGCCAAAATTCTCAGAATTTCGTAAACCAACGAAGCGTATCATATGGTGAGGTTTTATGAAACGAAGAGACGGAAAACGGGCGTAGCTACCGCAATGGATATGGTAATTATACAGTAACAACTAGTGATGCATGTGAAATCGCGTCGAAACGGTAAACACGGAAGTTATCACTGCAAAACGCAGTCGTGAAGATCGTGTTTGACCTAGCCGTGAAAATGTGCTGGGCAAACGATCTTCCAACCGGAAAGTCTGAGAGGAGCGTCATTCACGGACGGGTGTGTGGACGTGCTCTGCTGACCTGAACGCGATACGGTATTCTCATTCGAGGATGTAGCAAAGCCACTAAGCCGCTGACTTGAGCGTGAGACGGCATTCTCTCGCCAGGCCACCACCTACATCGACTACGACCGTTATTTTCCTAATGCATTTGTTGCTTCTGATCAGGGTCAAATCTCAACTTCAGGGTTTCACCGACAATGTCTGTTTCAGTGCTTCAAAAACTTTGTTTCACCTAAACATTTCTCTTATTTTCCTCAATTGAAGTTTTGCTCGACTCCTCTTCGCTCTACGGGGTCACTTTCCTTACTAGGCTTATTCATAAATTCATCTGTTTGTTTGTCTCCTTTTATGTCTACGCCTATCTCCCTCGCTACGCGCAAATTTGGCTTTCTATTCCGCGCCGGACGCTTTTCACAGCCGTTCACCAATGCCAGTCGTTCCAGGCGGGCAGCAGGCCGCCTCCTACCGGACTCACAATAGAAGTTAGGGACGCAATAATCTACTCCAGGAGCTACGAGGCACTGAAAAAGACCGTCATTGCCCGCACGGCCCCACGGTGCCTACCTCGCCAAAATATAACGATCTCGCTCCGGTTTTGTCTAAAACTGACTCGAGCTTGCAACGCCTAGCAGTGAGTAGAATTGAATCACCGGAGCAGTACAACACACGATCACCTGGGCGCTATAGTCCTCCATTACATGTCGACCCTTCAAAAGAAAAGTATTGCAAATACTACAATCGCTTCGGTGAGGGAGCCAAACGACGCAAACTAGGGTGCACGTTTCCCGGTGCTCATCAGCGAAACTAAAACCCGGGCACTTGGCGGCGACCCACGAAGCCGGGTATCTGGCCAGTAGTCGTCTTTTGAACGTAAGGGATATCATTCCAAATAACCTATTCCTTGAAGAAATCGGTGCGGAGTGAGTGCCATCCCCCGACCGAAAGAAGAAAATAGCACATCACAGGTCCATACACTACGCGCTGCCAGTGCCACGGCCATCCCAACGTGTGGCCAGCGATCGCTCACCTAAAACATGGGTTTAAATCGTAACTTTCGTTGGGTATATATCATCATCCCGCGCCTCATTTCAGGCGCTGACTTCCTGTATCATTGGCATATTGGTTGGTGCACGATGCCGTAGGATAGTGGATCGTCGGACCCCTCTCGCTGTTACTGTTTACAACTCTTGAGTGAATCACATCACACCTGAATGCGTTCAGCCACAGGCACACCAACCCTATGCCCAACTCGCTGTCACCTACCTAATCACGTTTCGGCAGTCCGGACTCCTCCCGGCAGTGACCACCAATGTAACTGACTATATTGACAAGGAGGGACCCCCAATGTTCAGTAGGCTACGTCGGTTAGCGCCGGACAAGCTCCGTGTTGCACAGTCCGAATTCAAACACATGCCACAGCTCGATATAATACGCCTTTCTAGTAGCTCTTTATATGGTTCCCAAATTTAACGGCGACTGGCGACCCTGTGCTGATCGTGGAACACTTAACAAAGTAACCGTCACTGATAGGTACCCGATTCCCCGTATTCAGAACCTTACTTCGCATTTACCAGGCTGCTCTGTTTTAAGCAGTATCGATCTAGTTCAGCTTGATTCCGCCCAGGTCGAGGATGCATCGACCATATTTTTGCTCTTCACCAACTACTTGAAACGCGTCACACGCACCGCCGACTGACAATAATGGTTTTCCTCTACTTGAAAGGCACCTTTCATTCAGTTGATCGAACAGCACTTCTCAGTGCTCTTCATCGAAAAGGTATGCCCCAGAAATTCGTGAACCTACTGAGATCATTGTATTCTCATACTTCTGGTCGCGTTAGATTTTACGGTGAACTATCCGGTCGGTTCGAAACGACCAATGGTGTTCGACAAGGATGTCCCATGTCTCCATTCCTGTTCAACTTCGTCATGGACGAAATAATGGAGAGCGTGTTGCAAAATCTTCAGGATGTAGGCGTCGAACTAGGAAATAGTGAAAAGCTATGTGACCTAGATTACGCGGACGACGTTGTCTGCTTGTTCGAATCCACCGAACATGCTCAACGAGCAATAGATAGACTAACAAAAGCTGTAGT
The DNA here is from genome assembly GCA_948099385.1 of Fasciola hepatica. Taxonomy (NCBI): domain Eukaryota; kingdom Metazoa; phylum Platyhelminthes; class Trematoda; order Plagiorchiida; family Fasciolidae; genus Fasciola; species Fasciola hepatica. Next base: position 1,088,205 of record CANUEZ040000104.1, on the reverse strand, counting down.
TCTATTCGACATGCGCTTTGCACCTTCAAAGTGTAAAGTGATGTTAAAAGACTGGACGTCAGTGATTCCAAGATTAATGCTCGATTCATCATCATCATCATCGTACAGCGTTAAACAGTAGGGCAAGCCCCACTGACCACTGCCTTTCTCACCATGTTGCACGTTGAATTAAAAAGTATTAATATACAAGATGGAGAGGGAGTGGACCTACATGGGTGGGAAAAGAAAAGAATGCCCTAGTAGCCAACACATGGAATACACAGTCTAACTGTACAAACGTACACCGATCAAACATTCTGATTCGATAGAAAGTGACAACACGATCGCCACTGTTCGCGGTTCGCAGCCATACCCTTCGATTGGGAAGTGCTGGCAACTGTCGACCGCTTCACCTTCCTCGGCAACAGCGTGACGATGGATGGGAGCATGGTGGTAGAGGTGAGCTTGCGCATATCCAAGGCTCGAGCGGCGTACGCTGGACTGAAGCACTTGTGATGCCGACCTGATATTTCACTGAAGTTGAAAGGTCGTGTATACTGTGCCACAGTGCGTTCAGTTTTGTTGTATGGTTGCGAGACTTGGAGTCTGCATGTGGAAGATATTTGTCGTCTTGAGGTTTTCGACCAACGATGTTTGCGTAGTATCGCTAAGATTGGATGGAATAGCCGAGTGAGCAATAATAAGGTCAGAAAGCGAGTGTTGGGTACCATTTCGGAGAACGTTCTGTTGCAGCGCATACGGCTCAGTAGACTTCGTTGGTTGGGACATGTGTTACGTGTGGCAAACACACGTCTACTGTACCGTGTCCTATTCTCCGCCCCTCCTAGGGAGTGGAAAAATCACGTGGAGGTCAACAGATGACGTGGCAGTAAAGAATGAGAAAATGTACAGCAGACTTAGGAAAAGTAGGTGTCTCGCGTCTTCGTGGTTGGGGTCCAAAAGATCCGTCTACCAGTTAGCTGGAGACACTGAAGGATATGGCAGCGAACCGTGAACAGTGGTGATCGTGTTGTCACTTTCTGTGGAATCAGAATGATTGATTGATGTGCGTTTGTACAGTTAGACTGTGTACTCCGTGTGTTGGCTAATAGGGCGCTCTTTCCTTTTTCTACCTGTGTAGGTTCACTCCCTGTCCATCTTGTACATTCATACCTTCTAATTGAACGTGCAACATGGTGAGAAAGGCCGTGGTCAGTGAGGCTTGCCCTGCCGTTTAACGCTGTACTCTTATGATGATAATGATGTTCGTACAGCCAGATCCCGGAGGCAGAGGCTGATATTTCTAAAACTGCCGCCACTACACCTTTTGAATTGTCCGAGTTTTTGCGCAAGCCGTTTGGACTCAGTAATGCAGCCCACACCTTTCGACGGTTCATACACGAGGTAACTCCTAATTTAGGAAACGTCTGTTTATCTAGATGATATTTTGGTGGGTAGTTCTTCAGAGCAAGATCACGCTTCGCAGTTACGGGCACTTTTCGAACGCCTTAGCCAGCAAGGTGTAACGATCAACTTCGCGAAATTCGAACTAGGCCGGTCTGATATCTCTTTTGTGGGACATTCTATTTCATTCTCGGCTATCTGTCCTCTGCTAGATAAAGTTTCCGCTATTCCTGGCTAACCTGAACCCTACTCTCCTCGCCAGTTGTGACAGTTCTCCAGCCTGTTGAATTTCCACCGCCGGTTCATTCTTCACTGTGGGGAAATGATGCAAACTTGCGCGAAGGCAATCGGAAGTTCATATTTCTCGACATGGCACGTGCCGCATTTACCTCGGTCAAGTAGGCTACCGCCAACATAGCCCTCTTTACTCACCCCGACCTTTCGACTCCTGTTTCGGTAGTGACTGATGCCAAGGACACCGCAATCGGAGAAGTACTGCAACAGTTTGTAGACGACTCTTGGCAGTCTTCAGCACTTTTTTCCAAGCGCCTACAACCCGCCAAATCTAGGGGCAGCACATTTGGTAGGGGGCTACTGGCCATCTACTTGGGCATCCGTCATTTCCGACACGCACTCGAAGGCCGTTAGCTCACAGTGCTTACAGATCATAAGCCTTTGGTTTACGCAATGAAGTCAGCTTTTGATCGATACTCATTCCACGAGATTTGCCACTTAGGCTTTATCCCAGTTTAGTGTGGATATACGACACTTCTCTGGGGTAATCAATCCCGTCGCTCTATCACGCATACATCTATTGGGTCTGTCATCAACGCCTGACATCGACTTAGACGCAACGGCACATGCCAATACCATGGATCCTGCTTTTGACCAGTTTCGACAAAACGGTGCTTTGAGCTTACCGACGTTACTCATCCCGACTTCCAAGAGTACAATCGTTTTCTATGTCACGAGGTCGCCCTAGGCTGGTGGTTCCTGCTACCCACCGTTATCCTACGTTCTTGGCCCCCCATAATCTGGCTCATCTCGGTGTGAATGTCTAGGTGAAACTGAAAACCGAGCATTTTGTTCGGCACACCGTCAAACCAGATGTCCAACAGTGGGCCCGTGCTTGTCTTCAATGCCAACGTGTTAAGACCCAAAGACAGCCTAAGACGGCGTTAGCTAGGCTCCCGGAACCTGAGACACGTTTTCATCATATGCGCGTCGACCTCGTAGGACCATTGCCACCTTCACTTGGGTACGTGAACATACTCACGTAAGTGGATCGCTTTGTTCAATGTCCACAGGCCATTCCTATCCCTCATCCCACATCAGAAAAAAACCGCGAAAGCCTTTCTGACCGGTTGAGTTAGTCCGTTAGGTTGTCCGGCACTACTTTACTTTTTACTTGACTATTACGCGACTATTTCCTGAGAGAGTATAAGTCCAATCAATGGCGGAGTTGAACAGCACTGGTGAGGGGGGACAGCCCTGTCTAACTCTGGTAGTGAGTGCGAAATCGCGGGACTCCTCGCCGTATGTACAAACCTTACCACCAGCTGTCGAGTAGTATCCTCTCAACAGCCTTAACAGCTTATCGGGGATCCCATTGGATTGGATTATGGTCCTGATACGTGTATGGTTACGAAATCCGAATGGTTGAGGCAAGCAGAAGACAGAGGCCTAGAGTGTAGGCTTTATCTGACATACAACTGAACGGTGCGATCTGAAAACAACAAAGCAGAAATTTGATAGAACAACAGTAATAAAACTAAGGTAGGTAGAAAATAGTAAATAAACATGACATTCATCCCCGAGAACTATTTCGATTGAGAACGTTTGTGTCGGAGATGTTTCATGCTTCCCTATTTCTTAGGTTCTAGGGATGGACTCGCTGCTGTGCTTTTACTAAGGGGTGTGTACTAGATTCGTTAATGTATGACTCTGATATTGGTGTGTGGGAGGAGGGGGTGTCTGTAGACTCTTGTGCATCAAGGGTATTACATATAGTGTTGGGTGAAGGCTGATAGTCATCATTTAGAGTCGGAAGTTGATTTTCGGCAAATTCCACGGTCTTCGGTGATTCTGGTGCTTGGCTTTCAGGTGCCAAATGATGTATAGAGACAGTGTCTTCCCGTCCGTTGGGGAAACAGTTCAACTTCATCGACCAAGGTGTCGTATTTTGTTGACCTTACAGAACGACGCATCAAGACCGGTCCTGGACTACTCAACCAGGTAGGTGTTGAGACCCCTGATGTTGATTTACGGTGATAAGTGAATAATTGTTCATGTGGTGTTTCATTTGTTTCAGTGCACAGTAGTGACCTGATGGAGTGGAGTGCGTCGGGAAGAACATCCCCCCACTGGGTGCATGGTAGTCCTCTTGACTGGGCTGCAAGAACACTGGTTCTCCAGAGGGCTCCATTGAGTCTCTCGATTTGTCCGTTTGACTGAAGATTGTAGGCCGTCGCTCTGCTGGTTACGATACCCTTGCGGTGGAGGAAGTTCTTTAGTTATTCAGACATGAAAGAAGAGCCCCTGTCTGAATGGATGTCGGACGGCATACCGAAAATCGAAAACAACTGGGAAAGGCAACGGATGATTGTGGCGGTCGACAGGTCTGAGCAAGCATAAGCAAACGGGAACCTGGAGTACTCGTCTATGATAGTTAATAGGTACCGATTTTAAGATATTGTGGGAAGCGGCCCCTTGAAATCAATGTTTAGTCTTTCAAAGAGCGAAGTGGCTTTGATCAGATTTCCGGTAGGTAGCTTGCAAAACGGTGGTTCCCATTTGGCACAAAGTGTACAGCCACCGGTGACAGATTTCACATCGTCGACTGAGTACGGTAGATTCTTTGTCCTGACGAAATGAAGCATACGGACAACACCAGGGTGGCAGAGTGAGTTGTGTAATTCTTTGAGTGACGCGAGTGACGTAGACACGGAGCAGAAGCTGCAAGACAGTGTGTCGGCTGCGACCTTCTCACGACCGGGGCGATAAATTACGTCGAAACTGAAGCACGATAATTTGATTCGCCACCTCTGAATCTCATCACTTTTGATCTTCCCATGGTGTCGGGAGTTGAACATAAAAGTGGCCGACTTTTGATCCGTGATCAGTCTGAAATGTGTACCCAGCAAATAATGTCTCCACTTCCGGATAGCCTCTACAATAGCGTTTGCCTCTTTTTCTACGGATGAATGATGCTTTTCGTTTTGAGACCGAGTCCGGGAAAAGAATGCGACCGGCCTGTCATTTTGTGACAGTGTGGCTGAGATAGCTATATCCGAGGCATGTTTCAACGATCAATGGCGCCTCGGGATCGACAGTGGTTACGACGGCAAGTTCGAGCTCGCTCTTGAATGTTTCAAATGACACTGACATGGTCTGGTAAGGGAAATACGTGGTTATGGATCATCTGATGAATCTTGTTCGAGAAGCGTGGTATCCATTGAGAATAGTATGAAAATAAACCTATAGCTCGTTGCTGAGATTTTATATCGTTTGAAGGAGGGAGTTCCTGAATGGGTCGTAATCTTTCAGGATCGGGCTTCATCAGACCATGTGAAACTTCATAACTCAAGAGTTTAAGTTCTTTCGTACCGATGATACTCTTCTCTTCGTTCAGAGTAAGTCCGTATTTTTCCACAACATTAGGAAAGTTAGTAAAATTCTTATCGTGATCATCTTTCTTTGTGCCACACAGTTATATCATCGATTTAGGCGAACGTTTCTTTCAAGTTTTCTTCGCGAATAATTTAGTCGATAGCATGCTGAAAACAAGCAACACCATTCGTCACTTCGAACGGTATCCGGCAGAATTGATATAAATTTCCGCAGGCTTCAAAAGCAGTGTATGGCCTGTCTTGTTTTTTCTATGGAGATTTGGTGGTATGCGCTTCGCAGGTCCAATGCACTAAAAATGGAATATCGGGATATTTTAGATATCACGTCATCGATTCCGGGCAGTGGATAAGCGTCCAATAACATGTATCGATTGATAGTTTGACTGTAGTCAACTACCATGCGTTTTTGTGTCTTTCGTTTGTTGTAACAAGGACTTGAGCGCGCCAGGGTGACGTTGACGTCTCAATGATGCCATTCCTCAGAAGTCACTGAATTTCCGATTGAATGAACTTCTTATCTTCAGGAGTGTGGAGTCGTGAGTTAGTTGCGATAGGCTTGCAATCTGGTAGCAAGTTCCCGAAAAGAGAAAGAGGTTCAATACGTGAGGCTGTCACACTACAAAGGGAGAGAGTTGGTTTACTGCCACCGAATGGAATCTCAACTGCCCTGTGGAATTTCAAAAAATCGTGCCCCAGTAATATATCCGCACACAGATGAGGGAGCACATAGTTTGAAGTTGTTGTACGAATTATCCTTGAGACATATGTTAACAAAACAGTGACCCTTCGTTTGACTGATTAATCTTGTGGAGGCCATGGCGATAACGCTGGATGACTGTATGATTTTGATACGGTGACGCTGTACCACGGATTCGGAGATGCAACTGTTGGAACTCCCCGTATCTATCAGAGCTTCCATAGGGATCCTGTTCACAATAGTCGTTGTTAGCGCATTTAAAAGGCAATTCGGAGAAGAGGCGGCGACAACGGTAGAGAGTACAGGTGTTGTGGCAGAGACTGCGTTGCTCCGGTGGTGACCGGCAGACACGTTTGGAGTGTCCTTTCTTTCCACAGTTACTGCAAACTACATCCTTAGCAGGGCATTTGAATCGAGGATGTCTGTCATTTACACAGATATAGCACTTAGTTTTCAACGCCGCTGACGTTGTTTCCATGAGTAAGTTGCCACCTTCCTTGTGATCAGAGGGACAATTATCAGTTGATTCAGTGGGTGTTGACGCCGAAGCCGTATACGATACTGATGGTGTCTGAAAGGCGCTGGATTGTTTTTGGGCCATTTCGAGCAATCGGGCTAATTCTAGGGCAGTCTGTAAGGCCAGAGATTTATTTTCAAGGAGTCGCTGCCGTGCAATGTTCGACTGCATCCCGCTTATGAAAGCGTCTTGAATAGCGTCGATTTGATTTTACTCGGCTGTCACGACCCGGAAGTTACAATCCTTTGCTAAGGGTTTTAGTTTTTGGTAGAACTGGTTGAAATCGTGCCTCGTTTCCTGTTTGCATGTTGCGAGTAGGTAGCGTGCAAAGACCTCGTTGGGCGGCTTGATAAACAATTTTCCAAGGACTTCAATGGCATCGTTGTATGCAGTACATTCAGCCACATAATCGTGTATAGTCGAAGATACAGTTGTATAAGAAGTCAAGCTTCTCGAAATCGTCCACACCAACTTTGGCGAGAAATCTATCGAACGTACAGAGCCAGTGACGCCAAATTTTTGAAGAAGTAGTCGAGTTTGGATCTGCGTTGAATCGTTCAGGACGTAGATAACGCTCCATTTTGAGACGGTGTGTATGTCAAATAAAATGATACGTGCATGGTTACGAAATCCGAATGGTTGAGGCAAGCAGAAGACAGAGGCCTAGAATGAAGGCTTTATTTGACATACGGTACCAGGGAATGCTGGGGCGAGGGAACGGCGTGAACATCAAGGCGAACGAACGAACCAAACGAGGGTCACAGACAAAAGAATAGGTGGCGAATATGTCGGAGGCGTCCCGAAGCAGGCAGAAGGAGGCATACAGACGATCAGAGAGGAAGCAGCGGGATCTCCGGCAACCACCAAGATAGCTCAGGTGAAGAGCTGCCGATCGAGCCGTCGACTGAGACAGTCGGACGAACCGAAGGGAAATGACGGTCAAGAGAAGCAATCCATCGGCCACAGGCAACTGGACAGAACGCAGCCGAAGCGTTCAAGCAGCGGCAATAGCAATCTTGGTGCCGCGCAGTCTGGAAAAAAGGCCTATATAAATGACTGTATGTGTTCCATGACTTGACTTGTTTGGCCGGTGACATACAAGTATCCTGTCGTGTGTTGTCGTCCTTGTTACAATACAACTGAACGGTGCGATCTGAAAACAACAAAGCAGAAATTTGATAGAACAACAGTAATAAAACTAAGGTAGGTAGAAAATAGTCAGTAAACATGACAGGTCCAAAGAGACCCCAGTTAACCGAATCAAAAGCGGCCCGGAAGTCAATGGAACAAGATACCGTCGGCTGCTGGAACCCATAGAGGTGCTCCAGTATTCAGCGCAGTGTGAAGATGTGATCCACATAGCCTCTGCCACGGCGGAAACCCCCTTGGTTCGGGAGAGTGCGCCAGTCTATTGCCTCGGAGAAACGATTTGGTAACAACGCACATCGATCAAGCTAATCCCTCGGTAGTTCTCACATTGCTGATTTATCACCTTTCTTCTGAATTGGCAGCAGAATGGACATCCCCCAGTCGGGTGGGAATGCTTCCACTCGTCAAACGCAGCCAGAAAGTGTACACAACCAGTCAACCAATGACCATGAACAGGTTTCATGTACTTTTGGAGGGATGTCTTCTTCTCCAGCAGGCTTTCTGGTAATTGTTTGTTAATTATTTCTGTGATTTCCATGGTACTTGGTGGGTCATAGTCGCTTTCGTACTGGACTGGAGGGGTTGATATTGGTTGGTCCATCGGATGGTCTGTAGGCCGGTTGAGCAGATGACCGAAGTGTTCGACCCATTGATCCATTTTCATATTCTGTTAGGGTATTCGGATTCTTGCTGCCTCACGAAAAAGGAAATCTTGCTTACAGAACCTATTAGGGGCGTTGCGAATAAGGCGAAACAGTTTACCAAAGTTACCAGTTCCAGACGCGGTCTCCATTTTTTAGACTGTTTTTATCCGGTATCTTTAGCGATCAGCTTTGACGGAGCGTGTGACCTCTGGTTGCGGTCTGTGGCGCTCGTCACTACCTGCGAGTCGGGTTTCATGTGCTGCAGCATGCTTTCGGAAATCCAATCTTTTGTCCGCCTTTTTGTTCTCCCGAGTACTGTCCAAGGGGCCACCTTGATTGTTGTCTTTATTCGAGTCCATTGCCTTTCCGTGGAAGTTTCATTGCTCAGCGATTGTTACAACCGATCGTGGTTCATATTCTGAAAGCACTTTCGGCAGCTTACTCACTACGCTCGGTTGCCCGTACATTAAGACGACAGCCTATTACCCTCAGGTCAATGGTGGTTGGGCATTTCCACCAGCAGTTAAAAGCCGCCCTTCGCGCAAAAGGTAACCCACTTTGGAGTAAAACACTACCATAAGCACTCTTTAGCATGCGTAGGACCGTTAAGGAAGTGAACACAAAATCAGTTGTGTTGGTATGTCACTACACCTCATGGGCCTGGAGAGTTGGTAGCTCTCTTGCCAACCGTGGATTTTGACTACGGCGACTACGCTCAACGCCTTAAGCAGCATGAGTGCTCAAGCCCAGCCCGTCACAAGAACAACAGTCTACAAACTGTTCCAGCTGCGTTAGAAACTGCTACATACGTATTCCCTCGCGCTGATGGCGTTCGGTCACCAGTGCAACCGCCATCCACTGGCCGGTGTTGTATGATAACACGCAGAGCGAAAAAGTTTGTCATAGACATCACCGGGCGACACCAGACTGTATCTACTGATCGCCTCAAACCTGTAATCAGAGAATGCAAGCCACCCGGCCAACTTACACCAGATCAAGCCGTTCAGTTACTTGAATTGAGCGAGCTATTACTCGCACCACCCGCAATTGCGCCTAGTGAAAACTCAGAAATAGGTCCATCATAGTCCTCAACCGTACCGCAGTGAGAAGTAAACATCGTGGTCGCCAACTATGAAACCTCGTCCGTTTCGCTAATTTCTTGAAAATTTTACAACCGACTGATAGCACTAAGTTGTGAAACTTTCCATGGATTTACCAATCAGCATACCCAAGAAATTACAATCAGCAGCCGTAATCTCACTTCTTTCTGGTCTCCTAGCGACCATAGCAACACCTCAGTCGGCGGCCTCAGGCGATAGTTCCTTCTAGTTTGCCTTGTCTTCTATCAGACGGATTCATACAGACACATCAGCCTCATCCGTACCCTCGCTGACTCCCGTGTATGTTCAAAAAGCTATCCATTCACTGGTCAACGAGACGACACTGGGCGCCTTTTTGGATGGACTTGAAGCGGCATCTTCATACCCGCGAGCGTGTGAGACCCGTGGGTGCTGAAATGCTGTTGAACCGACGCACATCGGACCTCGAGAGCGCAGACACCTTTAAACTCGCACCAGTCGTTCGACGTCACCAATATAATCAGCAAGATACGAGGAGTTCCTGGACTATCAACACTTCCGGCCTATCGCCACGACCGAAAAACAGCTTCGACGGACTACTAGGAGGAAGTCCCAGTAGCGACAGTCATCTTCGTTCATGTTGCTAGCACGTTTATTGCCTAACTGCACACTGACTGTGGAACGCGCTTGCCATTTGACCGTTGCTTTTGCGAATGCTTTCGAGCACGCTCTCTAGAACACACTAATGACTATCTTTTGCAATCGCCTTCTCGTTCTAACGGGTCGTGCAGAATACCTAGCAATATTGCTCAGCTTTATACTCTAATTAGAGTAATGTGCAGGTGGTCAACGCAGTACGAAGGACCGAAGAACACGTTTACAAGGAAATTGCAGGGTAATATTTAGTGAACTTTCAGATACATTAGTACCTAAGCCCTTTATTCAACCACGTTTCTGTGAGAGCCATGATTACAGGTCTTCTAGCTGTTGTCAATATTTCTAGTTCGTCAATTTACTGAGGCCAACAGGAATCCCGTTTGTATAATAGGTTGTGGTCATGGTGAGAGGCAATTTTGATTAGGGGAAAATGCTGCGTAATAAATCGGTACTAAGACCACCAAAGGGATGGAAAACTGGAGGGGCCACACCCGCGGAGCGTGCTGGAGTAGCGCAACTAAACGCTCTTGTCTTCAATTTTCAGTTCTTGAAGTGATACACAGATCAGTTCCGTTCAGTTCAGTCTGCACAGGACAGGTAATGGCCACGGCAAATCGAGCGTCCAGAATTCCTTCGATGGTATGCACACCTGTTACGCATCCACCACTGCCGAGTTTATTTGATCGAATCCCCGCTAAAGCTGAGAGGGAAACGGAAATCCTCATCGCACATCAACTGCGAGAGACATTATGCATCGTGAGCGTTCACTGAGACAGTATGCAATGAGGGGAAAAGTCTGTTACAACATACTCCAGAAGGACCACAGTGCTACCCGTCATCCATCTAGTTGATATACTCAAGGCTCACTACAAGGAAAGATCTCGTACCACTTGCGATCTAGGGCACCTTTGAAGGATTGGACTGTCTGCAGATCTACCATTTCACCAGGCAGACCGTTCCAACTGTTCACAACCCTGTTGCTGAAGAAGTGCGATCTAGCCATCAACCTAGATCGGGCTTTTGTCAACTTATTTTCATGTCCCCTTGTTCTGGAGTCTACGGCCACTTGGAATAGACTATTTGGTCTAAGGCCAGAAAGGCCCTTCATTACCTTGAACGTTTCTATGAGATCCCCTCGACGTCTACTCCTTTCCAACGAGAAAAGATTCAGGTCACAGAGTCTCTGCTCGTAAGTCTTACCCCTTTGCCCCTCAACCATTCGCGTGGCGAGAATTTGGGCTTTCTCTAGGCAGGTGGCTTCCTTTTTGTAGAAGGGTGACCAAGCCTGCACGCTATCTTCTAAGTGAGGTCGCACTATAGCCATGTAAATAGGTACAAATACCTCCGGCTTCCGGCAAGGCAAAGCTGATCGCAGCCTAAAGAGCTCCCCACGAGCCTTATGCGCAGCAGCTTTGCACTGCTCCGACCATTTGACGTCACCGTTTATGATGACCCCAAGTTCTTTAACCTTACTGACTGCCTCTATGGTGAACAGCCCTTGATCATGAGCGACAGGCTCTCTGTTTTTCTCGACAATAAGCGGCTTTTTCCGGCGTTCAGAGGTAAGTCCCATTTGTATGCCCAGTTCAGGACGGCGCCTATTTCCCTGCCCAAGTCCACCCTACCCTCAGACCCAACAATCTTCCCGTCATCCGCAAAAATAAACCTAAGTAACTGAAGAGCGGATTCCAGGTCATTAATAAATAACAAGAATAGGGCCGGGCCCAGGACAGATTCCTGAGGTACACCACTGGTGACGTCCACCAAACTAGAGCACCACTTTGACCCAAAATGTCCTGTGGGAGAGGAAGTCCTCCAGTCACCTAAATACTGGCCCACCAATACCGAACGTCTCCAACTTGCATAGCAAAAGACGATGATTAACGGAGTCAAAAGCCTTGCTAAAGTCGAGGTAGCATACCTCAACCTCCTTACCTTCGTCCAGTCGTCGAGTTACTTCATCTAAGAAGCACAGGAGATTGGTCAGGCAAGATCTATTTTCCAGGAATCCATGCTGCGCCGGACTTAGCATGGAGTGCTGCAGTAAGTGCTGGCAGATATGGGCACGGATGATCTTCTCCAGGACTTTACATAGAATGCTAGTTAGGCTTACCGGCCTGTAGTTCTGCACATCCGACTTAGGCACACTCTTGTGTATTGCCACGACTGCCGCGACTTTCCGGTCCTGAGGCAGCTTACCCTGGTTCAACGTGGGCCTGTACAGCCTGCATACCGATGAAGATATGATATCCGCCAACGGCCTGACGATAGCTGGATGAATGCCATCTGGGCCCGCTGACTTGTGGCTGCCTAACTCCTGTAGGCACTTACGCACGCTTTCCTCTGAGAGGTTCAGCACGTATAACTGAGGAGAAGGATGAACCAGAGTCAAATCTACTCGTACCCCACTATCCATTCTATGTACGCCCCCAAAGTATTCCCCCAGGGCGTCTGCTTTGCCCTGGTCATCAGTAACAATACCATAGTCTCTAGTGAATAACCGACCTACGGTATTTCTTGCTGAGCCTTTAGACTGTATATAGCTGTAGAAGTTTTTCGGCTGTTGTCTTACAGACTGGGCCAATTTGAGCTCAAATTTCCCCTTGGAAGTTCTCAGAAGGCTCACAGTCTCGTTTCTCAGCTTTGTATAGCGGTTCCAGGCTAGCTGACTGCCGGAAGCTTTGTACTGGTTCCAGCAGCGGTTTCTACGTCTGATGGCCCTGGCTATTGCTGCCTTCTACCACATGGGCCTGCCCTCCCCACTCCTTCGTTTTAAGGGCGCGAACTCTTTCTGTAGGGCAGTCAGGGATCCCTTTGTGGCCTGCCAGCACTCCTCTACAGTAGCCTCCTCTGTCGTGTCCCACGTCAAACCCATTGCCTTATTACAAAGCCTATCTTTGTCCGTACTACCGAAATGTCTGACCAGCCTTGAGGGTACCTTGGGTTGCCGCATGCATAGGACGATTTTGACACGAACGTGGTCACTCGTGCCCAGTGGTGCATAATAATGCAGTCCAGACACATCGTTTGGGAAGTTTGTTATAGCTAGATCCAGCAAGGATGGAAAGCATCCAGCATATATTTGGTATTTTCCATAATATGCTGGTGCAACGCATTGGCATGCAGCCATTCTGAGTAGGTTTGCTCCTCCGATCCCGGCACGCAGACCTTAGCCACCCAGTCGATGTGCGGAAGATTGAAGTCACCCACTTTGAGGGTCTTTTTTGCGTCCTTAACTAGTTTAGTCAAGGTCCGCAGTAAACAAACGTCCTCTTCGTGGCTGGTGCTTGGTGCCCTGTAGACACAGACAACGTTAACCCTTCTGCCTGGAAGGATGATCGTAACGGCACATAACTGTATATTGAGAGTGCCCGTCTTGGTCTGAGATTCAAGGTGGTTTATACCTGGACTAACGAGGATGGGTACTCCACCACCAAGGCGATCCTGTCCTCGATCCTGCCTATAGACTGCATAACCGTTACTTATTAGGCCTGGCACATGGTCTTCCTCAGAAAGCCACTTTTCCGTGAAGGCAAACACTGGCGCTTTCTGCTCGTCAGCGGTTTTTGCGAGTCCCGCCCATTTGTTTCTAATACTACACGCGTTATTGTGACACCACCGCGTTTGCTCCGTCGCCTAGGTGTCTCTTGTTATTCACTCCTGTCTGTTTCTCAGGCGCAAAGCCTGGGGTGATGACACGTTTTTTGCTTCGAATGTCCCTACTGGTGTGCAAGAAGCCGGCTGACGATCCAGGACTTCCGACGACTCCCAATCCATCTCTATAGGAGTTGCCACAACATCCAAACTGGCAGAGGTCGCACTGTCATCTATCTTCCGACAGTACTGCCAATTCCCGTCTTCCAGTGTGTCTTCAATTACAACTATTTGCGACTCCGCACGTGGCTTCTTTACTATTGTCGGGGTCGGGGCCTGAGAGCCGAGTACGGCTTTCCGCTAAACTTCTTCGCTACTCACCATCACCCTGGCTGGTCGAGCAAGGCTACCTCCTGGAGCTAGACCACCAGGCCTTACTCTATGCTCGTCCGGCACAATCCGGTATCTGCCCTTGGTAATGTGAGCCACTATTGCTGCCCTCGCCAGCAGTTTATCCCGGGTGGCCTCATCAGCGAACTCCACTAGGATTGGCCTCGGAAGATGTTCGCCTTTGTTCTCCAGTGGTGACCTCCATGTCCCCACTCTGTGCACCCTTCTTAGAGTAGTAGGGTAAGGAACATCTGCGACTCGCCGTATGTCGCAGACCCTTCTCCTCTCTATGTCCCTCCTGGCCTTCGATTCCCTTATAAAGGGTTCTTCCTGGTTTGGGATCAGGAGCCTGTGGCTTGAGACCCTGCCCATCGACAAGATCTGCCTCTGCAGATCCTTCACCTTGTTTTCCAATACCAGAAGAGCAGGGTCATCCACCCTAGCTGACCGATCATTCGCGATATCAAAGTCACCCTTCTTTTTGACCTGCTTTGCTCTTCTCGGTTTCTGCTCAGTCCACTGGCCCTCGTCGGTCTGCGTCAAAGGAGTTGAGGCAACGACAGCCTGGCAAGCTCTCGGAACTGGTTCATTCGCCCGGATGACTGTCCTCTCGGGTGTGGGTGCTATTTCAGCAAACGACTTACTGCAACCTGATTGCGGTGGTTTGGGGCTAATGGCTGAGGTACTGCTTGGTGGGCCTTTGTCCAGCCCTTGGACCTGCAGTTTAAAGGCTAGACTGGCCTCCTTGCAAGGGGCACATACCTATTCAGCCCATGGGTTTTGTTTATAAAGGATATAGATGTCCTTTAATAATAATAATAAGGGTTTATTTCGGAGACACCCGAAGCATGCTCGATTGCATGATCATATGATACAGGTGAGGTCACAAAAAGGTTCCTTGGATATTCATTTGGGTGAATGCAGCCTAAAAGTGTACAGGTTTTAGTGGTCGCACGAACGATTGCCCGGCAAATTTGAGTTTGAAGGTCGGGTGGACGTACATTTGCGAAGTAAGTGAAATGGGCTTCGCCGTCGAGATACGTGGTGAAGTAAAGCGGTGATGAAGTAAAAACGCGTAGTATTTTGGATAGCGTCGATGTAAAGTCGCAAGGGTGAATAAACTGACAAAGAAAACTTTCGAAAAAGCACCAACGAAAAATTGGAGAATTTTGGGTGATGAAGGACATGCACTTGAACCAGTAGTCCAGATGACCCGGAAAATAGCAGAAATATAATACCTAAGGATTTGTGGTGTCTTTCGAGGAGGGGGAATGCGTATATAAAACAGTCAGTGTAACCACGGCATTGGTATTTGCTATTCATCAAGAGGTTGTGGAGAACGCCCTCATTAAGAGGTGGATGTAGCTGCCCGAGCCTGGAAATTTCACTGGAGCGGAGTGACGAAAGTTGACAGGTGAGTGAAACACGATTCGAATAAAGGGTTCGTTTCAGGTTAATTGGTGAACACAATTTGACAACAGCAGTTGATATACGATGATCTTATGAAGTCTCAAGGGGTGGTGCATAAACGATACTGTCAAAACATGTAAAGAATCGCTTAACGGGATGCGCTGGTAAGAGTTTGACATGGGGTATTTGGGAAACAACTGGAAGGTCAGTAAACTGGCATACCTATAGTTCATTGCCAGCAAATGTTTGGAGAAATAGCTTTCTCAGTGTCAAACTATTTTTGTCCTGGATTGCAAGGGGCACATACCTATTCAGCCCATGGGTTTTGTTTATAAAGGATATAGATGTCCTTTAGTATTCCTGAACACCTTGGGTGAACGTATCTCCTGCATACCTCGCACTCTATACCATTTACCACACGTTTTCGGCACTTGGGTGCGAGACACGGGTCAGAAACGTGTGTCATATCGAAAACCACAAAAACGAGGGCGAAAACAACTTAAGCTCTGTTTACCCAAACAAAAAATAAGCACCCTGACACTAGCAGGTCAAGCCCGCTAACAAGTAAGAACAAAAAGAAAGGCTGAAATCGAGAAAAGATCGCTTCAAAAAACACTGAGCACTACTCGGCAACACTATGAGGAGAATAAAAATATTATCCGGATAAAGCGCACCTAAAAAGCAACTTCGATACGCTCAGTATTGTGAATTAAACTAGGTCAATTCAAAAAACTATTCAAAAACTCAATTTGAAGACGAGTGCACTATGAATTCAAACCGTGCGGCACTCACCAGTTCAGGCTCGACACTCAAGCCCCATGGACACCGAGTCTTGTATGTTTTTTCACCTGTTCTAAAAGAAGATTTGCAGGACAGAGTAGGTGCTCCAGACTCGTTATTTAGTGCTGGAAGGAGCGGATAGATCAATATTCCATCTGTCTTCAGTCTTCAAAGCTGGAGGTGGTAGAGCATTCTCCCATATGAGCCTCATCACCTCGGAGCTGGGGCATGAACTCAGTTGTACCTGTTCTGCCACCACCTACTTAGAAAGACTTCCATGCCTAGCGTGAATATATCATTTTCTTCTCCCAATTCTTCTATATGCAATGTATTTCATAGACTTTTCATCCTCCCTGAGGAGCGGTATGCCAGTGGCAGGCCAGTTGATTGCTGTTTCATTAGCATCCTCGATTGACCCTGAGAAAGCCTATGAACCCACAAGGGAAAGACAGCCATCATTTTGGCCCTGAATAGAGTTAGCAACCAATGATCGTACCTACAAGGTAAGCCGTTGTATAACTTGTCTGTTTGTCTTCATCGCTGAGGCATATCCAGAGTGTGACTATTTTTCCTTCTCCTGAAGCGCCGTAAACATTCATCTTGGAAATTTAGCATCGATAACTCCATAATGGAAGTCATACTTCAGCGGAAGTGCCTGTGCCCGTGTGCGGCATCCTGAAGTACATTAGGGAGGCAAAAAATAACGGAATTTGTTGTGACCTATGCGAGCAGTGGTATCGTCGGAAGTGTAGTGAGCTTTCTGTTAGTAACCTCAAGCTGTACTTGAATCATCTCTGCCTAAAGTGGATCTGTACTGCATGTGTAAACGCGTGTAGACCGCTGCTAAACGGAGGCTGGAGTGAACGGGAATTATCCACAGGCTGTGAAACGGCAGTGATCCAGAATCGACCACAGTAGTCTCGAAGTCTTGAAGAACTACACTGGTTGGAGGCTCTGAGCCCAATTGTCCCGGTTCTCGAGGAGGTCTTTGATCTTTCGTCAGATTCACCGAGCTGAAACGAGAGTAAAATGAAGCGGGGGGGGCAGGGTGGCAGTGAAAAAAGATACACATAACCTCATACAGTGTCACACTGTGGACAGTGCCTTAAGCTGAGTGGGGGTGCGGCATTCATGAACATATATACGATAAAAGACATCTATTTTGTTAGTTTTTTTGACAAAGGGAATTATTGGGAGGGACCCAGGTAGACATCTAGCTTTTTCTTGAAGATAGTTTTGTTCTGCGAGAGAACAATATCTTCTGGAAGTGCATTCCACATAGTAATAACCCAATAGCTAAAAAAGTTAATCCTCGGTGAAGTGCGTGGCCTCGGTTTGGAAACTTTTCTGCTGTGACCACGGAGAGAGGAGGCTGGACAGACGGAGAAGAAGCAATCGCTTTGACCTGTTTCAAAAAGGTGGAACATCAAAAACAGATCACCTCTTACGCGTCTTACGTCAAGGGGATCGAGGTTGAGGAGTGAGAGGCGAAAGGGATGAGGTAGATGGGATAGACCCCTTACTGTCTTGGTGGAGGCCCGCTGAACTCTTTCTACGATCTCACGGTCTCGGACAAGACCAGAGTGCACTATCTGACTACCGTACTCCAGCAGAGGTCTGAGATTACGGGGCAATCATCCTTAGATATGCGCGGGAAGGACCTTCGAATCCTGTTTAGGACTCGAAAGGCAGACTTGCTCGCAAGTGCGTGATGATTAGAGAAGGATAAGTTACAATCTAACCAGAAACCGAGCACCTTGTGTCGGTCAACCCTTGGCAGTGTGGTTGCTCCGTTATTGGAAAACGTGTGACCAGTCTCTCTGCCGAAATAGACGCTCGCGAATTTGTCATCATTAACTGGGAGGTTCCAATCCTCGGACCAGCGTTTTGTTTCATAAACTGCAATTTGCAGGTCTTCAACGCTTGAACTCCATAGGGTTACACCGTCTGCCTACATGGCAATGTTCGAAGAAAGAGCTGTCGGAAGATCGTTTATGTAGATCAAGAAAAGAAGAGGACCTAATACCGACCCTTGGGGAACCCCGAACACACGAAAACTAACACACGAATGATGAAAATGGGTCCGAGGCTTGAAAACTTAAAGCATTTCCTTGTGGACAAAATATCCGGACTCCAGAATATGGCAAATAATAGCGACAGTGAACTTGAGGGACCAAAAGGCCACTATGGCGCAGAAGCTGACATATTTTGAGCACACGGCAGAAATTGCCACCGGTAGGCAGAAAAATATCGTCATAAAATGGATACCTGAGCCGTTCTGTTTGTCAGCTAGACAAGGATTCACGGAGACAAGGCGCTAGGCCAATAAACTGCATAGACAGACTGGTATGCCCGAGCATGCTCTTTCGAAGGGAGATTTTAGGCTGGTCCGCTGGTCAGCCAATCCGAGAGAAAACCAGACCCAAGACCCCTGCTAGTGGTGTTTGGAAACCTACGTTTCAGAGGCAGGTTCCTAACAGGCGGACCAAATCGTCAGGCACAAAAATGGAGTAATGCATGTGGAACCCAATCATTCGGGTAAAGGCTCCAGAAGCTGTTCCGGTTAGAATCTCACCCACAAAGGAACCACATCTGCCCCTTCGATGAGCTCGAGACCAATGGAAGTGGCCCATCATCTGCCCCAAACGGCATCCCCAGTGACTGGCGCTTCTATGGTGAGGCGGGAATACCGCAGTAGGGACCGTGGAATAAGCCTCAGTCCGGCCTCTCTTCCTTTTCACCCCAATCCAGTGACCAATAATGGGGAGGGCTATAGGGCAGTGAGTCCGAGAGCCAGCTAGGGAGAGAAAATAGTAATGTCCGAGAGTGGGCGAAGCAGTATCTCCCACGAGGGAGTAGTACTCACCAACAGTTGCAGCATGGTAAACAAGGGGAAGAAACACCAGGTTGAGACAGTTGGATCCAGTTGTATTGCTATAACGGAGAGGTGGTTGCACGAAAGTGCAGCCATAGAGCTGCCATCCACCAAGGGATACGGCTCCCACCTGAAGGACAGAAGTGATGGCAGGGTAGGAGGAGGGAAGCTACTGCTGGTAAACCAAAACCTTGAGCGGCAATCTGGAGAAGACTTGTATACCCCAAATTTGCAAGCTTCACCATGCAATATCTCCGAGATCTCTTGCGGCTATAGTATGTGTATACAGTAGCCAAACGCTTGTCCTGAAAAGGGCCTATTATTGTTCGAATATCTAGCCATGACTGCCTCGCAGACGCCCCGGAGTTTGATAATGGAGCATTTCAAATCCCCCGAAACAAATTGGGAGAGCCTGCTCTCTTCGACTGACACATACCGTGGTGGGAAGTTAGTGAAGCTAGGGGAGTGCACCCCGCCCTTTCAGCACGTCAACAAGCCGACCAGGTTGAGGTAAGGGAAAACCCAGAACGTACTTGATTTGGTGTTAACATTAATAATAATAATAATAATAATAATAATAATAATAATGGTTTATTTCGGATAACCCCGAGGCATGCTGTTACGCAAGATCAAACGGTACAATTGGACGTAGAGTCCGAGTTCCAGCAAGATGATTCAGGTATATGCACTCGATATTGTACAGGAGAAAGTATTTCAGTTACTCTTTAAGGCGGCGCCCGGAAAATTTGAACTCAAGGTCAGGTGGAGCTGATCGGGGGTGGTAAGGCTGAATTAGTCCAGCACCGGAGTTTGAGGTACCGCCGTTTCTATGCTGGTTTCTATCGTCCGTCACAAGCGGGCGATTTGGTTTTCATAATTAGTCCAGTGCTGTAGAGGCAATCAGGTGCACGTTCGTGGTTTATGAAGGTGAATTCCTATTGACTGATGTAATCTAAAACAAGTTAAAATAGAACTTCCTTTCGAGATACATATATATGTACATACATATGTGGTAATTATGATAGGCATTATGTTATATTATCCATGTCATATATTTCATGTGCCCTGTTATATTTTTGTTACGTATTATATGACAGCTGTTATGCTGAATGTCTTTGCAAATTCAGTTAGTATGTGTACAACTTATGTCGGAGAGGTTTGGATAACCAAAGGCGGTATTTTACCAGTTAAAACTGAATATATCTGGCTACAAAAGGAGGACCTAATTTCGTCATTATGCTGAAGCTTTCTCGTGCTGTGTGAGGTCCAGTTATAGATATTTCTTCGATTTTCTCTGGACCTCTTTCACTCCACCGTTCTCTCTCTATCTTCATCGACTGCACACCAAATTCCGTAGATCGCCGTGATCCATTCTGGGCTACCGCATCCGTCGTAGACAGTTATCGGCATCCATAAGGCAAGTTGTATATTATTCTTGCCTCAACTGCCTGTTCATGTTGTGATGTCCGACACCAGTTGCTTTATGAGTTCTTGCAAACACTGCATTTTTATCCTTCCTCAGTACCGCTTTATCTGCATTACTGCGTCCATCCCGCAAACCGCACAGTCCCCGTTCCGAATTCGAAACCGATTCATAGCAGCCTCGCCGAACCCTTCCATCTTCAGCTCACTTAAACACCGTCCAAGCTGATCCTTCTAGTACTGCAATTGCGCAAACCATGAACTTCAAAATGGTGATTACCCAACATTACTGTGAATTGCTGTGTTCTCCGATCATACCTTGTGCATGTGTCTTGAACACGATCAAGGAATATATTATTATTACTATTATTATTATTATTGTGTCAGCGATATACCTGACTTACGGTGGCTCACTATTGGAATCGAAAACGCTGTTTTCCCTTCCATCCGGTGAAGCTATTAAAAGTCAGCAGAACAGCGTCAGTTCCTATAGGCATTGAGTGGTCAGCAGCAACCGCCTAAGGTGGCCTCCAGCTGCAACTTTTACGCAATACCGCACTAGTGGCAAACCGGTTCCGGACCAGTTCCGGTAGTTGGCCGGCAACTTGCTGGAAAAGTGCCGGTAGGTTGCCGTTAGCTTGCCGGTATTGTTACCAGTGGGGTGCCGGCACCGGAAGGGCATACCGGAATCAAGCCGAAATCGGCGTACGATTTCAATCCACTTTTAAATTTAAACCCGATTTTCGAAATGGCCCACGCCCCTCCAACGATCATGCCACTTAAGCTTGTCCGAAGTTTACGCAAGTAGTCAACTGATCGATCAAGTTACTTACGTGAACAGTCTTATCCCCACATACTTTGCAAACGCAACTTTATGATTGCCTGCTACTGCATTCCGAAAGCTCGCTCACGCTCCACTCTCCCATAGCAATGCTTACCTGAGGACGGCATGATCTAACGTCTTACAACTGCCAGTGCAACCCAAATGAGACTTATTCTAAAATGGTGAACCTTAGACATTTCAAAACGAACAAATTGCACGGAGTAAAGTTTTTATATATTAGGTATTTTTACAATCTGAATCAACGGAACAAAGTTCTTACCATCAAATTGTTTCACGCCGAGATCTGCAAAGGATAACAAAAGTGCGACGCACAAATAAGATGAATTGTGGAACGAAAAAAATATATGTGTACAGATATGAATAATTAGATGCATACAAATATAACACTGTAGTTATATATATATATATATTACCGACTCCGAAACGGTAATTAGTTAGCTGAAGTAAGGCATGAAATTCGTTATCGTCGTCTGTGTAAATGAAAAAAATTACCATGGGACTACAAATGCGTGATCAGTGAGCGTACCTGGCAGTTTTGCGTCCTAGGCCGCGATCTCTTGCGTCGGTGAACCATCGTTCCATGGTACGCTCGATCTCCAGCGTAGAAGAATCTCGGAAACGATTGGTAGATTTTATGGCATCTGTAAATAAACAGTAATTACATTACATCAGACTGACCAATGACGGCGTTAGGAAACTTGAAACTTCCCACTCCAATTTTCCCAGCTGCTCCGGTCCAGTTGCACGTCAGTGCCAAATTCTCCCCGATCAAAGATGCAAGCATTCGGCGGATGCTTGATCCAAGATCGGTGCATAGATGACGCTTGAGTGCTTTGACCTTATAATATGATGCGAAATTATTCTGTCACCTACAGTGCCCGTAAAGTTATCCAGTACTGCAAGATCTTCTTCCAATTCCAGAAGATCGGTGATATCGTTTGCCTGTAAAGGCTCGTAGGCCGTGATACTTGTCGCATCCAGGCGACAAATAATGCTGTCCAGTTTGGCGATCATCAACGCCGTGTCGTTGCGAAGGCCATTTTGATTTGACAGCATACGTTCAAAGTAGTCTGGTAAACGTGGTAGCTGACAATGGGAAGGTTACCTTGCCACTTCTTGGCGTAAGCGGGCATATGCTGTGGAGACAAGGGCGTTGTTACAACTTGTGTTGTGCTAATTGAAATATAGGAGTGTTAGTAAATTTTACGCAACATACCTGGGACCGGCCACGCTTGACAATGTGGCATCTTCCGTGAACCTCCTTTGAGACTTCAATATTGGTGGGCTATAAGTAATATGAAATGAGAAGTTCTCACTGGACTTACCTAGGTGATGAATGACCAAGAGCCATGATATCATCGGGGGAGTCGGGTGACTGTATCGGAGACTTCCTTCGAATCCTCTGAGACAGAGGTATCTCGACAGTACTGTCATCAGATGACAACGGTACCGGTATTCTAAAAGGAATGTGATAACGTATACCAATGTACCTGCGGCGAACGGTGAACCGCTGTGAAAATGGTGTCATGGGCAACGTATCATCCGTTGACATACCAGACTCAGAAAGAAAATTCCTTTCGAATTTAATTGCATCTCTGAGATTATCTGAGAAGGATGCATATAACTGGGAATGTTACCCGTGTGATAAATCTCATGAAAATCTTACGCTGGCACCGTTTCCGGCAAACATCCACCGTCCAACAACATTCGTTGGTAAGCCTGAAAAGTGGATGACTTCGACCAACGCACCCGGTTCCCATCAGTAAGCCAGTTGCTGTGACCAATGGCTACCGAGTTATCGGCATCAAATATGACGACTAAGTACACCTAAAAAGGTTAGTTCATTTGGTCGCATGATAAAGTGGCGACAGAGACCTAAGACATCTGCTTTGAAAGGAGAAGTTTTACTTCATGAAGTTATGTAATATGGGTATCAACACATCATTGTTAGCAGTGAGACAAATACGAAAACATTTACACGAAATGGTATTTACAGAGACTTCGACAACATTACCATCCAGTCCGTCGACAGAAAAAATGTACAAGTGACTGGATCTCATTGGCGTAAGAAAAAAATCGCGAGGGTTTAAGAAATAACGAGTAATTATGGAATCCCCAGAAATGCTCCCAACAACTGCTGGTTTCCCACCTGCAACGACAACGTTGTTTGGTGGTAAGCAAGACAGAACCATTCCCCACACCACCATCGCTGTCTTGCATACCCGGAAACGAGTAGCCGCATTCCCAACGTCATCGCGGATAGCCTCAGATGATTCGTTGTTCTCGGGAAGTGTTCTCTCCCGCAAACGCCGATACAGCTGCTGAGCGGGATTTCTGGGACCTCGAATGGAGAACTTAAGTGTCCGTGAGAAGGACTCAAAAGGGAAACAGGAGAAAAAGTCTAAAGTACCATGATTGAGAACGTCTGCTGGTAAATGAATAACAGCGTGAACATTGTACACGACGCTAGAGATACCATAAAGGGAGCTCATTTTTTGTACAAATATACGCAGGATGGTTTCTGTGAATGCGTTATAGGTTCTGTACAAAAAGGGGTGGCACAGCATGCAAATGGCAACGAACAATAACAGAAAGTGATCATACGCATCATCCGACGACAATCCTTTCAGGCAAACCGGCCCCAAATACAAAAGAAACATGCGAAATTCGGTGGCCTTCCATCGTTCAACATTATGTATGTGTCGACAGAGTCGCTGATAATCACACGGCATGTCTGGGTGTGACTGAAGTATACGGCTTGCCAGTTCTGCAGTAGCAGCTTTGTCCAAGCGGCCAAATGCGTCACGCGGCCCAAACAACCACAGATCAATCAACCCCTTCATCACACCCAAGCAAGCAAGGTGCATGTAATCCAGTGGAAAGTGTTTGACCATGTCAATAGGGAGGGAAAGAAAAGGACTCACGACAACATGATGTTTGTGGTGTCGACGTGATCGAAAAGCCTCGTTGTCACGTAACTTGCATTTGACAAGGGGGAATGTCATCCTTTGTTCGCAGTGAAATCCACGCTGGATGCATTTATCACAGCCAAAGTAGCCAGTAGGACCTTTCATTTGTCTAATAAAGGCCCGTGCCGGAGTATCACAGACTATAGATGACAGGTGACACTTCACAGACCTCTCACCAAGCTTGAGGCCTTCTACCAACAAATGGTTCACCTCTCTGACAGTTTCTATCACAAGATGACACTTCTGATGGTTTCCCACGACCACAACAAAATCCGGCGGTAAGTATGGGCAGGCAATGAGGCTTAACCACCCTTGTAAGGTTGGTTAGACCTTACGTGCTGTTTCCTTATTACGTACGTTCGCTAGTCCAACGATCTGTACTTGATCGAGCACGGATCAATAAGGCATTTTTCTTTCAGTACATGCGCCGTCTAAGGGGCACAGCTCCGACGCCATTAGCTCTCAAAGATAGTGTCAGATCCCCAATCACTTCCCCTAGCCAAGTAGCCGAGGCATTCAGCTCCTACTTCCGTACAATTTTTAGTTCCATTCCCATATCATCCCACCCTACCATGCACCCGTTATCTCTGACCACTACCCTTAGCCGCGTCACTATTCCCATTGGTGCAGTCGCTCAAGGTTTCCGACGGCTCAACCAATATTGCTCTATGGGTCCTGACCTAATCCACCCCCGTATTCTCAAGGAAGCCGCAGATACATTAGCTACTCCTTATGCCTCGCTTTTTCAGCGATGTGTTGACGATGGAGTTTTCCCCCGTAACTGGAAACAAGCAGTGATCGCACCCATCTATAAGAAGGGTAGTAGACACATTGCTTCTAGTTACAGACCCATAAGCCTCACTAGCATCCCTAGCAAAATTTTTGAGGGAATTCTTAAGAGTGAGATTCTTTCCCATCTTCATAGAAATAAGATCCTCTCCCCGTCCCAACATGGGTTTCTTCCTGGCAGGTCATGCATCATCAATATGCTTACTGTCATGGATAGTCTAACGAAAGCCTATGATGATGGCCAGCTCTCACACGCTGTGTTCATCGATTTTGCTAAGGCCTTCGATAAGGTCCCACATACCCCTCTTCTTTATAAGCTGCAGACATACGGGATCACAGGCTCCATGTTGGCCATCCTACGTAGCTTCCTTACCGACCGCACCTTTGTGGTTAAAGTCGGGAATGTTTTGTATCAACCCTCCCCAGTAACAACTGGGGTCCCCCAAGGGTCGGTCTTAGGTCCTCTTCTTTTCCTGATCTATATAAACGATCTACCTACAGCTCTTTCTTCGAACATTGCCATGTAGGCAGACGGTGTAACCCTATGGAGTTCAAGCGTTGAAGACCTGCAAATTGCAGTTTATGAAACAAAACGCTGGTCCGAGGATTGGAACCTCCCAGTTAATGATGACAAATTCGCGAGCGTCTATTTCGGCAGAGAGACTGGACACACGTTTTCCATTAATGAAGCAACCACACTGCCAAGGGTTAACCGACACAAGGTGCTCGGTTTCTGGTTAGATTGTAACTTATCCTTCTCTAATCATCACGCACTTGCGAGCAAGTCTGCCTTTCGAGTCCTAAACATGATTCGAAGGTCCTTCCCGCGCATATCTAAGGATGATTTCCCCATAATTTTCGGCACGTATATTCGACCTCTGCTGGAGTACGGTAGTCAGATAGCGCACTCTAGTCTTGTCCGAGACCGTGAGATCGTAGAAAGAGTTCAGCGGGCCTCCACCAAGACAGTAAGGGGTCCATCCCATCTACCTCATCCCTTTCGCCTCTCACTCCTTAACCTCGATCCCCTTGACGTAAGACGCGTAAGAGGTGATCTGTTTTTGATGTTCCACCTTTTTGAAACAGGTCAAAGCGATTGCTTCTTCTCCGTCTGTCCAGCCTCCTCTCTCCGTGGTCACAGCAGAAAAGTTTCCAAACCGAGGCCACGCACTTCACCGAGGATTAACTTTTTTAGCTATTGGGTTATTACTATGTGGAATGCACTTCCAGAAGATATTGTTCTCTCGCAGAACAAAACTATCTTCAAGAAAAAGCTAGATGTCTACCTGGGTCCCTCCCAATAATTCCCTTTGTCAAAAAAAAACTAACAAAATAGATGACTTTTATCGTATATATGTTCATGAATGCCGCACCCCCACTCAGCTTAAGGCACTGTCCACAGTGTGACACTGTATGAGGTTATGTGTATCTTTTTTCGCTGCCACTCCCGCCCCCCCGGCTTCCTTTTACTCTCGTTTCAGCTTGATGAATCCAACAAAAGATCAAAGATTTCCCCAAGAACCGGGACAATTGGGCTCAAAGCCTCGAACCCGTGTAGTACTTCAAGATTTCAAGACCACCTGTTCGTTGCAATGGTACTCTGCAATATACCATCACGATCACCACGACATTGTTTCCCACCACCCATGAGAAGGAGAACAATATAGGTAGGGAGAGAGTGGTTAGTGTATATTGGAGAAGCGCGCTTGTAGCGTGCACGGGCAACGTTCAAGCGGTCACCGCGCTTGGTGGCGCGAGTTCACATAAACACTGATGTGTGTTAAACAAACAATCAGGGTTAAATGCCACTACACCCTGGCAAGGACGGGCCACAGCTGCAGGTCCGACGAACGAGACACAGAAGTGCCGTCACAGTTTAACTGGAGGAAGACTTCGTCGGGTGCAGCGATGATGTTACTCAGCTGCATCTGCAAGCCTTCGGTTAAACCCATGTGTACGTATTCGCCACTTTCAAATGTTGTGGTTGGACAATCCCGTGGCGTGCGCGACAATGTCCTTGGGTCCCGACGTATGTTCAGTATAGGTTTGCCTGTGGCCTCCAATATACCCTTTTGTTGCACCAGCGTCAGTCGACATCGAACGAAAGCCTTCGGTAGTGAGTTAAGCAGCGAACCGCTCTCCTCTTCAAACTTTGATGCACGTCGTACGCTGGTCGAAAAAGTAACTAATACGAAAATGAGCATAGAAACAGGGTTTACCTGACACTGTCGGCCTTTTTTCGGGTGTAATTCCGGGTTCACAAACTGTCTAAGCCGCCGAAATGTTTCATTTGGTATAACATGATTCAACGGAGTAATTTACTTATCATTGTTAGTCGTTATGTGGAAGCACACGGCAGACCGCGTTCACCTCTTGCAATCGCACATAGCTTTTTCTCACGGCACACGTCTTCGAAAACCGCAGCGTTGCATTCACTTGCAACTCCTAAAGGTGTTGAGTCTGAACAGAAAGTAAAATTGCCACAGATTAACCTCACCTGGCAAATCCCACTTATAACAACCATGCCGATGTTCCCATAGGGTGGCTTCATCACAAACAGCACACATCAGTGAGCTAAGTTCTTTCTTTTTCAGATAATATCTCTTTTGTTTCGTCATATTGGCCACTGTCCGTCAATAATATGTAACAAGGTCCTAAAATACACCTATTCGTCAGCCATAAAAGTAATGGAACGGCAGCATAGCATAATTGAAAACCATACTGCGGATGTCACACGATATCAGAGCATTCAATACGAACACATCGAAGCTTCGTGGATTTTACAAAACTACTTGGGTATCATCAAGAGTTACGTGAAAAATATTCCATCGAGAAAATACACCTCATCATGTTATAAGTACAATTATAGCACAATACTTCAGTTTTAACTATTCAGCTTATCATTTACTAATTGGTAAATGATAACCTGATATGTCACTAACACTTTACAGCCAGCACGGATCATCAGCACCTAAAGCAAAGGGAGAGCAGCGCTAACCTGAGCGAACAAAGCACGAGCAGAATGGCTGCCGCCGGGAAAATCCCAGCCAGTTAAAACAATTGGCACTGCATTTGTAACGCAATCAACGGAAACAAATAACCATGAAAATAGGACATTGATAATCTATACAGCGAATTGGAACGAACTGCGTCATTCGTTTCTTGAAATTTCAGTCATTTGTCTGTCCATCGGCTACCGGCACTTTACCGGAATTAGGCGGTGGGCAATGTGCAACTAGGGTGCCAGATGCTACCGCCCGGAGCACCACAGTCGGATTCTGTCCAGGCGCACGCATTTGTGGAGTTGTTTGACACAGGCAAGTTGTTTTACATGTGACATTCTCTCGGACGATTTTGGAGAAGCTTTCGTTTTTGAAAGTCGGTTACTGCAAGACACTTCCACCTGTAGCACAGACGACACCGCGCCACAAACGCTTTTTGGCCAACGGTATTCGGTTCGGAGAAGGTACTTTGTGTGGGGGTACGGAAGCAACTAACCTCCGACGAAAGTTTTCAAGGGGAACACACGACACCAACGCGCGCGCCGCAAAAGCTTTTTGAACTTCCTTCCATCCGCCTCCGGTGCTGTGAAGGGTTATGAAAACTGCTTCGTAAGTTTACTTTTCCTATCAACAAGCTTTTCTTGTCAATAAGCTTTTCTTATCAGTAAATGAAATGCGGCTCGCTGCGTGACCTCATCAACCGTGCTATTTCGTGAGTAGTATTCGACTGACGATGACAGCAGTCCCTTACCAGAGTTCCGTAGAAGGTGGCCACCCTAAAAGTTGGCGAATAACCTTTTTTGATGGCAACAAAACTCTTGAGAGTGAAGTAATATTGAACCAAATTTTGAAAAACTTGAGTGAGCTAATTCGTAAGTAGCCTCTTTGATTTATTCAATACCGAAATTGTGACCATGCAACACATGGAGAACCCTTTGGGCAAGGTGGAACGGGCGCTCGACGCGCTTACTGTTGCCTTAGGGGCCACCCATGCATCAGCCGTTCCACACAAGCGAGCAGAAACGTTGGGGGGCTTGGAAACCCTAAACGACACTGTTGCTTCACCAAGTCTTACGCTAGCATGGTAATCCTTTACAATGGAAACTAAAACTTTCGGGTTGCCACGCTCAAACGACACACTAAGTGTTGGTTTATCAAGGCTCGGGTTTCCGCGTAACCATTGCTTCATTTTAAACTTATGGAGCAGAATGTCATCCACCAATATGCTTGTTGAACTATGAAGTGGTGACACGGTTTACTTATTACAAGTAGACACTGCTTCGTATAATGTCGAAAAACAGCACACGCATAATTTTGTGTGCAATGTATACGTTTCTGAAGTAAACTTACAAATTTAAGTCATTCCATATTTTTCGAATAGGTAATACATCATGCTCCACACCTTTATTTTACGGATCCCGTGAACAGCAAGAAGACCCGGCAAGATTCTGTGGAATACTAGAGTGACCAACAACGAACGTCTGAATTTTACGCACACTTTTACCGCTTTTTATGCTATACATCTATTATAACTCTTCTACAAGTGGCACTTTTACTTGTTTATATTGCCCTTTTTAGAAGGATCAACAGTGAATTAATGCTAAGGAAGTCGACAACCGGCCAAATATTTTTCTTGTGTACAACACGGAAGCGTAAGCCGAGGCAGTGCTGCCCAATTTTACTACGGCTGGCTTACGTCATTGGCAGATAAAGGATGCTCCATTTTCAGTTTTAAATATTGGAAATCGAAGGGGTAATAATTTTGTACTAGAAATCCATATTTATCTACATTCTAATATATCAACAGTTACCACATGCACAAGTGCCATCTTATTCACTTGACTATTGCGTGTTAACCGGAGACATTCGAGTCCCACCCCTGAGTTGCGCACACAGAGGAAGACTCATGTGCCAACAGCTTAAGCTTACCTGCGAAGAAAGCAGCAACGGAAACGGTAATCAAAATGGCGTGGCCCTGGAAAGGGCCTTGGGCTCGTTCACGTGTTGCTGCGTCGGTGTCAACGGCCATGCACTGTACGCAACGGTAGTTTTCCTCGTTATGAAATGCCGCATACCGGAAATGTGTCCATCGTCCGTAGGTTCCACATTTGACCCACTGAATTTCCTCGTCTAAGTCCACGTTTGGTTCATTGATTTGCAGACACTGCAGACCTCCTGACGGATTGGCGAGTAGTCCACTTGTAGTCGCTGTCCTTTTGAACTTGTCTTGTATGTTGTGGACGTCGTAACTGTGAACCTCCTGAAAGCCACTGAGTGCAGTTGGTCCCCTGAAATTTCTAGATCGTCATTGGCTATGTTTCTGGTCATCAAAACGGAAATCCGTATTGATGACGGACGCACGGACTTACCTTCCCCATATGTGACAGCTTACGATTGGCCAGTAGGGTCGTGGCTAGTACTGGCAACTGAAACATTTTGAAATACTGTCTTCCTCTTTGCTGCTGCGGCCATCTTGGATATGTCCGCATCAGACTCAACGGCAACTGGCGTCTTGCTATTTGGAGCTTGGTACAGAATTTTCGTTCCAGGACAAGAAGCCAGAATCTTGTTTGGGAAGCCTAACGGTTTCGACTAATATCTATACTCTTTCTTCCCTAGCATACTTAAATCTACAACTGTATCTCTGGCCAGAAATTCAGACTTTGATGACCGATCACTTTTAGCCGTTATCGGTAATCATTGTTGATCAACCTCAACGGAATGAAGCTGTACTAGGCCGCTGGAAAAGTTTATGCTGAGTGGCCATCTGCCCAAAGCCACCTCCCCAACTGGGTAGTTTGCTTCCCTGCAAACTGCTAACAAATGCCTACAGGGGAGTGCCCACTGGCGACTGAACGAACGACCACACTTTGCATCCTCGTTTAGACTAACGTGGTGCTTGACACCCCTGTGATTTACTACACACCATACGCTACTGATCTGCCCCATTGATTGCACAACTTCTCGACGCAAGTGCTTTAGCAACAAATCGTGTGCGTAACTCTTTAACCTCTGAAGCATTGGTTGCAACCATTGCACCCCATCGGGTGCCCTATAACAAGCCAGCTGATCCTTGGCAACCCTATGGCAGCTTTCTTCAGTCAAAGACTGAACACTCTTGACAACGTTCTTGAATACATCCAGGATGTTTAACGGTTTGACAAGCCATCTTTCAAATGCCGGTTTCCTGTTTCTGCTCTGCTTGTGGTAAAAATGCCTAACACTTATGCACCACGGGTCATATATCCAGTTCAAAACTGCTTGAGTGGTATCCGGGTGTTATTCAGGTATGCAGCAGCCTCATTGCTCCTACATTCTATTCCTGCTCTAAACCTCTCAAAATGAAGCCTGGTTTGATCTAACACTAGATTACGCACCCACTGAAAGGTGCGTAACATTTCACTGGATCGTATTCCATGTAGCCGGCTGCACCTATGTTCCATGTCTTGCATAACATGGAAACGGAAAAACTACACAGGAGATTCTGGGTAAATATCCGTGAACGCATGAAACTGTGCCAAATTCCTGTCAGGTACGATCGTCTTACAATTACCGGTCTGAGGGAGCATTTTCCTCATGAAATAAACAGCCCTGAGTTAGCAGTCACCAATCTCATTTGGGAGAATGACATAGAACAGACTGCGACCTAACCCCGTCCCATCGACTACTACTGTGTGCCATAGAATGTACCCACCACGGTTGAGCTAGTGAGTAGCATCTGCCAAAATAAAATCACTAAACCTAGGAAATAACTGTTTGCTTACGGACGGGACGAAGAAGGTGAAATTATCTCACGGTTATCGGAAATTGTCTCCGAATAACCATGGGCCTGCAGCAATTTTTGAACTTCCTCTACTTCACTTAATAACTCATTCTTGTACATTCTTCTTCTTATCTGTCTGAAGTCGTTATTATTAAGACGTCGGTTGAATTTCTTAAACGTATATTCCCTTAGTGCAGACTTCGTCCTGAAAGTGTCAATCAGTTGCAACACATGAGCATTTTGTTCAGGTGTCAGTCTACGATTTCTTACATAAAAGCCCTCACTCCCTACTAGGAAACTATGCGAATGCTTCAACGACCAACTAACGACACAGTAACAGGAATTCGCAAATCGAAGCGTGACGAACGCCCCACATTTCAAATAAGGATACCTGAAAATAATTTATTTACCGACAAATGATAACATACCTGGACGACTTATCACATTTCCTTTCACGGTGAACGCAGCAGTACTTTTTGAAATAATAAGGCACACCATCTGGCAGATGGATGCCTCGTTTTTTGGCCATTGCGTACGTCTCGGAACTGTACACGAAAAAAGACGTGCAAGTTTCTTTTTGAAACTCCCAAAAATTGGCTTGGAATGCGTTGATATCGGGGTAAGCACTACGGAACAAAGGCCGAAACACAACTGAATTGTCCACTGGTACGCGCTCCATTTTCAACGCTACAGCACAACACGCAACGAAACTACAGCGAATTTCAGTGCACACAAGCTTATATACGTCCGGCAAACCAATCAAGTATCAGGACACAAACATAAATACCTTCATTAAACAAAATACTCCCAAACCAAGTAATAACCACATGCGATTTTCTATGCCAAATACCACAAAAATTTAGCCGTATTTACCATCTAAGCTTTTATGTCTCATCAACGGACGGGTGCTGTACACTTGGTATGCTGGAAGAAGTGGCCGGATTAAACATGCAATCGTTGCGCACATCGTTTACTTTCATAAAGGTGGAATGTGATGCACCAAAAGAGAAATTGGAACCGGGCGGCAAATCAATTTATGATGCATAGCCATGATAGTCGCAGATACACAGTTTGCACAGGTGAGTATTTAAATGACAGGTAAGTATTTGTGTTTGATTATCGTTATCTAAGGGCCGAACATGATGACTAGAGAGATACAAGGATCAGAGTTGTCCAAGAGGATTTACCAAGATAGAATACCAGATATAAAAAAGCATCAAACAACCGATGAATACGTTCGCGAAGTTGGGCGGTGAAGTGTTTCACAGGTAAAATACTGCATGTTGGTATTCTTTGTAAAAGGCGGATCCTGTGATGGCGAAAGACCAAAACTCTGCGACACAGATGTCTCTTAGATGTCAATATATGGAGAGGGCATGAATCTTTGCAAGGTGAGGTTGTTGCAATTCTACAGCCATGTGGGCGAACAGAAGGACTGATTGAGAGAGCGAACTATCAAAATATCCCCGACTGTTGGGGTGCTCTGGAGATAAATATTCCTCAGTGAAATGTACTGTTTGGACTTTGTGGGACGGAAGTGTATGGCATTATTAAATGTGACCTTTTGCAAATATATTGATAACTGCGATAAAATAAGAGCGAGTTTTATCTCTGGGATTGGTTAAGTTACCGAATGGGACAGGCCGGTGGTTTGGCCCGAACCATCGAGAGAAAGGATCATGAACGGTAAGCCGAGTACGGAAACTGCTTTTTAACCCCGCGATGATTATGTGCTGGGGAAGGTAGATTTTTTCGGGCGTAAGAAGCGGTAAGTTAAGGTGGCGAAGATGGAGACAAGTACGATGAAAAATAGGCAATAACCGGGGGAGATAGTTCCATATTCGCAGCTTTTCGGGTGAATAAATGTTTTTTTGTTGCAACCGGTGCTGGTGGGTGGGGCTGACCGTGCTCTGGACACCCAACCTGAAAACCATTTTTGGTGACAAGAGATGCAATCCACCATCCTAGCTGAGCCCACACATCGTTGCAGACGTCCTGCACGCCCGATGTGCGCCGGCAAAAGCGATGGATCTGACCGCGTTCCGCACCGACGGGCTCCGCTTGAGTGATATTGGCGCTGTCACATAGAGATCGAATAGTCCAGGAGCTTGAGACTAGGTTGCGATGGGTCATAAAGAGCAGGGTCTATGCGGTAGTGACAAAAATAAGCAGCAGGTATCGAATTTTCAGCGGGAACTGTGGGCCAGGTATTATGCCAAGCCATCGAAGTGAAGGCACCATCAGTGGTTGTCTGGAAAGAAAAATGGAAAAACCCAGTCTAGGGTGCTCCCAGCTGAGGATCAACGGTAAGTGGTAAAGAGAAACCTCTATTATCTAGAAATTGGAACTACTTGGTGAATGGTTCGACTTCGCAAAGCACAAGGTTGTACACGAGGGGTTAATAAAACTGGAGTGGTATATACGAAAACTTGTGTGAAACGTAGGTCTAGTGGCCCCCGACTCAGACCCGCGTGTCAGTAACCCAAATCAACTTTGTACGCAAGCTCCTCCGAAGTGTATGGGTCATTGTTTGATACGAGTGTCAAGACGTCAAGCCGTTTGTTTAATTCCTCTTTAAATCTCGGCAGGTGGCTTATTGCGAGGACATTTGGTGTAAGTTTATTCCACATTTGTGAATATTTAAAAGTAAGGAAATTGGACAGTGGGCTGGTTCTCGAGGACGGTACAGTGACCGAATGACTGCTGTATTGTAACAAATACCTTGAGCTTAATGGGTCTCGTACCACAGAGGAGGCTTTGAAGGACCTATATTTTATTAGTGAGCGGAAAGAAGACATTTTGTTCTTCATCCGTCGGAGCCGAAGGGGTTCGAGGTGTAGCAGGTCACAGCACTATTTATAGTTGAGACTAGACGAATGTCCAACTATTTGTTTAGTAAATGTGCGCTGAACATTTTCGATGGCGATCCTATCAGTTTAGCGCATGTTGGAGCCAACTATTGAACTACACTCTAGCAATGGTCTAACGTGTGTTTTATAGACACTGAGTTTACTTTCAAGCAGACGGAATGTTTTGTGGACAAGTCCTATTAACCTGCGGGACCTAACAATTTGAGTGTCTGTTTGCTCCGAGAAGTTGAACGGACAGGAGTAGTATATGTCCAGGTCGGGTACTGATGATCTGTTTGGGATCAGATGACCACCTGTACTAAATGTTTCGGGAGGGACATGACACTTGTATGTAAGAATGCAGCTTTTGTCCGCCGGGAACTTCATTACGCAATCGGTACACCACGAATTGAGCATCCGTAAGTCCTCCGACATTTTTGTTATAGTAATACCCAATGAATTATGGTCGGAGGTGTATAACAACTTCACATCATCAGCAAATAAAAACGTAGTTCGATGGCGAACCACCTTAAGTATATCATTTATGTACATGAGGAACAACAACGGGCCCAGTACACTACCTTGGATCACACCGCTGGTTACAGGGCTGGGTTTGGAAATTGTGCCATCAGAGCTTACTACTTGAATGCGCGAGGATATGTACGATTCTAGCCAGGCATATGGTGGGCCAACAATGCCGAATGTCTTGGCCTTTGACAACAAACGAATGTGAGACACCCGGTCGAAGACCTTAGACATATCTAAAAAGACTGAGATCACTGTCTTACCATCATTGGCAGCTATCGTAATAAGGTTCAGGAAGTCAGTCATACAAGTTGCGCAGGATCGGCGTTTTAGGAAACCCTGCTGACTTTCACTTATAAGGTGGTTTTTAAGGAGGTGATCTGTTAGCTTGACTTTTATTAATCTTTCCATAATCCTCGATACTACTGGGGTAGGATTCACAGGCCGGTATTTGGCCGGTTCCTCCCGTGTTCCTTTCTTATGAATTGGAATAATAACCGACGTTTTCCACTGTATAGGATACCAACTAAAGTGCGTAGACAAATTGAATAAATTAGATAAAAGAACTGGGATATCTGGGCCGCCCAATTTAAAGATGGTTGGTGGTAACGAGTCCGATCCGGGGTGGAAAGACACTATATATGTAATTAAAGACTCGATTTCGGAGGGCAGAAACGTTACAGAAAAAAGTGGCTCATTTGACGGTACTGGTGGATTGCAGAAAAATGGTGCTGTGTCACTTGTTGAGGAAGAAGCAAAAAGCATGTTAAGCTCTTCTGCTATGTCCAGCGGTTTGTTGAGGCACGTGTTATTGAAAGAGACAGAAGAGATATATGAAGTTGTTCTAGGGTTCCTCGACTTCATTATTTTTGCAAGAATCTCGACTTCCTTGGAATCACGTAAGACCCTGAGTTCCTGTTGTATCACTTCACTCTCAGAGTACAGTTTTATCGTTTCAGCCACAGGATTTAACTGTATAAACAGTAAAAAGTCCCTTGTTCTGAGATAAACGCGTTGGAGTCTACTTAATCTCAAGTTGAGACGAGACAATTTATTGTCTCTAGGGTGAATTGACGACCCTTGTGACAGGATTATTCGGTTGAGGCATCTTTCAAAGGTAGAGTAAAGTTGATCTGCCATCAGCTGGGGATCTGCACTTAAAAAAAGGTGTCCCAATTTTGGCTGTGAATCAGAGAAGGTAGTATATTCCAGTTAGCCTTATGATATGGTTTATGCTAGGGTGTCGGTTGTTTATCCTTTATGGGCACTGTGGAGCAGCAGTGGGCAGTTGCGTGATCACTCCCGGGTAGCTTGTTTTAATAATAATGGTATATTTCTCGACCATGGTCGAGGGGCACGCGCAAGCGCATGATCATGACCTGGGTTAATCCCAGTGACAAGATTAAGTCAAGAGTGTGGTCGCGTCTGGTTGGGGACTTGACGAGTCACTTCCATCCTCCTAGGTGAATTGCTTTCAAAAACTGCGGTAAATGGCTTGGTGCTGTGAGTAATGTCCAGCATTTTTCGGGTGCATTAACGTCGCCAGCTATCAATTTTGGGCCTACTTTAAGATCACTAATTAAGTTGCATGAAACTATCAGGACTAGATCCAGGCGGACGGTATACGCAACCTATTATCAGTTCTTGAGGTTCGACTTCAACGTCCAGTCATACAGAGTCGACAATGCCGTCTAGGATAGGATGCTAAAAGCTTGTCGCCCTGAGAGTTTCCTTTACATACACTAGATAGCCTCTACCACGTTGATTTGTTCTGCCTTTGCTAAAGGATTCGTAGCCGAGTACCTCAATGTCCTCTACTAGATAGGGGTCCGATAACCAAAATCCCGTCACTAAAATAAAGTTATAGTCGTTTGTTAGAGCAGCTGATCGTACTTATTAGATTTTGTTCCCAATAAAGCGTGCATTGACCAGTAGCATTGTGAAAGTTCCAGTGCTTCTGACGTCGTCATTGATATCAGTACTTACCGTTCATTCACCGCTGCATTTAACCTGGAAAGAATCATCAGCGCAGGATGCAAGCCCGCTTAAGTTGTCATTCGCAAAGGGAGGACTTGGGTCTGCATGTGGAATAACGAATGATAGGGTATTAGGTAAAACACTACTATGCGGCTGATTAGATCGGTTCACATGAGGCATATCTTGGTTATGGGTCTATGTTGTGCCCACGATAGGTATGGAAAAATAGGCACTTCGGTTATATATGGGGTACCCGCTGGTAGATGGGAGGATACGCGATGCGCTCGGATAGTTTAACGGAGGGGGAAGTATGGAAGATGGAAATAATGGGAGATTGGGCTGATCGGAAGGTTCTATTAGTCCGGAGTTAGGTATGAATGCAGTTCACTCATCAAAACATCTATTGTTACCACGGGTATGGTCCCATTGTTGTTGTCTCATCATCTTGGAAGTGCTATTTTTTTCATATGCTGAGATGCGAGGGTATCCCAAATGAGGGAAGTCGGTCGGTGCCGAATTTGGCCTAGAGAAAGAACTATCATTGTCACTATTCATGCATCCCCACATCGTTTGCCCGCACGGAGACTTAGCCTTGGAAAATAAACTCTCGTTGACCCTCTCTTCTGAACGGTTATTTATTGTCAGCGACATACGTGGCATACGAGTGGCACGCATGAGCTTTTCGTCAGTTTTTAAACGGGGGCCTTTGAGAACAGATATTAGTGCTGCGGGTTTTATTTCATTGGGAACGGTGGATTGGTCGACCAGAGCTGGAGGCGTAATGTGAGGACCCTCCTGGGATGAGCCCGTAGGTGTTGTCGATATGTGTTGTCATTTTGGCTGGGATAGCTGTGGGGAGGTGGGGAAAGATTCGTCTAGATCAACTAACCCTGTGGATCTTCCAGGGGCAGGATAGTGAGGGGTTTTTGATCCTGGGTACGGTGCTTGGAGAAGAGGGCGACTTCTGGATCTTAATGCCCATGTGATTAGAATTCATAACAGCGCATCTTATCACTTCTCTTTGTAGATGTTTTCTCTCAGCTTGTATCTTGATTGATTTAAACTGTGGAGCAGTTGCAACTATACTCTGTTTAGTGATGAATTCTCCAGCAATTTTTTCATCAGGAAATTGGAATAGAAGGGGACAAGAGTGCTTCTGTGACCTTTTTCTTAGTCTTCTGCAGTGACGTGGAAAATGGGCCATGCCCGCGGGTTGAAGGATAGTAGATTTGACCACTGTGATGTCTAGCCGATCAGAGGTGTTGAAGACAACCGCGTTTTTTCATTCTGCAGCAGTTGCAGTAATTCCGATGCCGCTGAGTCAGGAAACCTACTAGCTGCTATTAGGTTCTGGGGACCGCGGAATGCCGGGGGCTTAAGAAGGTAGGTTGTTGGTGTTAGTTCTTGGGTGGCACATTGACCACCGCCAAATTCCGGTAAAGTGCCGGTAGCCGATGGACAGACAAATGACTAAAATTTCAAGAAACGAATGACGCAGTTCGTTCCAATTCGCTGTATAGATTATCAATGTCCTATTTTCATGGTTATTTGTTTCCGTTGATTGCGTTACAAATGCAGTGCCAATTGTTTTAACTGGCTGGGATTTTCCCGGCGGCAGCCATTCTGCTCGTGCTTTGTTCGCTCAGGTTAGCGCTGCTCTCCCTTTGCTTTAGGTGCTGATGATCCGTGCTGGCTGTAAAGTGTTAGTGACATATCAGGTTATCATTTACCAATTAGTAAATGATAAGCTGAATAGTTAAAACTGAAGTATTGTGCTATAATTGTACTTATAACATGATGAGGTGTATTTTCTCGATGGAATATTTTTCACGTAACTCTTGATGATACCCAAGTAGTTTTGTAAAATCCACGAAGCTTCGATGTGTTCGTATTGAATGCTCTGATATCGTGTGACATCCGCAGTATGGTTTTCAATTATGCTATGCTGCCGTTCCATTACTTTTATGGCTGACGAATAGGTGTATTTTAGGACCTTGTTACATATTATTGACGGACAGTGGCCAATATGACGAAACAAAAGAGATATTATCTGAAAAAGAAAGAACTTAGCTCACTGATGTGTGCTGTTTGTGATGAAGCCACCCTATGGGAACATCGGCATGGTTGTTATAAGTGGGATTTGCCAGGTGAGGTTAATCTGTGGCAATTTTACTTTCTGTTCAGACTCAACACCTTTAGGAGTTGCAAGTGAATGCAACGCTGCGGTTTTCGAAGACGTGTGCCGTGAGAAAAAGCTATGTGCGATTGCAAGAGGTGAACGCGGTCTGCCGTGTGCTTCCACATAACGACTAACAATGATAAGTAAATTACTCCGTTGAATCATGTTATACCAAATGAAACATTTCGGCGGCTTAGACAGTTTGTGAACCCGGAATTACACCCGAAAAAAGGCCGACAGTGTCAGGTAAACCCTGTTTCTATGCTCATTTTCGTATTAGTTACTTTTTCGACCAGCGTACGACGTGCATCAAAGTTTGAAGAGGAGAGCGGTTCGCTGCTTAACTCACTACCGAAGGCTTTCGTTCGATGTCGACTGACGCTGGTGCAACAAAAGGGTATATTGGAGGCCACAGGCAAACCTATACTGAACATACGTCGGGACCCAAGGACATTGTCGCGCACGCCACGGGATTGTCCAACCACAACATTTGAAAGTGGCGAATACGTACACATGGGTTTAACCGAAGGCTTGCAGATGCAGCTGAGTAACATCATCGCTGCACCCGACGAAGTCTTCCTCCAGTTAAACTGTGACGGCACTTCTGTGTCTCGTTCGTCGGACCTGCAGCTGTGGCCCGTCCTTGCCAGGGTGTAGTGGCATTTAACCCTGATTGTTTGTTTAACACACATCAGTGTTTATGTGAACTCGCGCCACCAAGCGCGGTGACCGCTTGAACGTTGCCCGTGCACGCTACAAGCGCGCTTCTCCAATATACACTAACCACTCTCTCCCTACCTATATTGTTCTCCTTCTCATGGGTGGTGGGAAACAATGTCGTGGTGATCGTGATGGTATATTGCAGAGTACCATTGCAACGAACAGGTGGTCTTGAAATCTTGAAGTACTACACGGGTTCGAGGCTTTGAGCCCAATTGTCCCGGTTCTTGGGGAAATCTTTGATCTTCTGTTGGATTCACCAAGCTGAAACGAGAGTAAAAGGAAGCCGGGGGGGGGGGGGCGGGAGTGGCAGCGAAAAAAGATACACATAACCTCATACAGTGTCACACTGTGGACAGTGCCTTCAGCTGAGTGGGGGTGCGGCATTCATGAACATATATACGATAAAAGTCATCTATTTTGTTAGTTTTTTTTTGACAAAGGGAATTATTGGGAGAGACCCAGGTAGAGGTCTAGCTTTTTCTTGAAGATAGTTTTGTTCTGCGAGAGAACAATATCTTCTGGAAGTGCATTCCACATAGTAATAACCCAATAGCTAAAAAAGTTAATCCTCGGTGAAGTGCGTGGCCTCGGTTTGGAAACTTTTCTGCTGTGACCACGGAGAGAGGAGGCTGGACAGACGGAGAAGAAGCAATCGCTTTGACCTGTTTCAAAAAGGTGGAACATCAAAAACAGATCACCTCTTACGCGTCTTACGTCAAGGGGATCGAGGTTAAGGAGTGAGAGGCGAAAGGGATGAGGTAGATGGGATGGACCCCTTACTGTCTTGGTGGAGGCCCGCTGAACTCTTTCTACGATCTCACGGTCTCGGACAAGACTAGAGTGCGCTATCTGACTACCGTACTCCAGCAGAGGTCGAATATACGTGCCGAAAATTATGGGGAAATCATCCTTAGATATGCGCGGGAAGGACCTTCGAATCATGTTTAGGACTCGAAAGGCAGACTTGCTCGCAAGTGCGTGATGATTAGAGAAGGATAAGTTACAATCTAACCAGAAACCGAGCACCTTGTGTCGGTTAACCCTTGGCAGTGTGGTTGCTTCATTAATGGAAAACGTGTGTCCAGTCTCTCTGCCGAAATAGACGCTCGCGAATTTGTCATCATTAACTGGGAGGTTCCAATCCTCGGACCAGCGTTTTGTTTCATAAACTGCAATTTGCAGGTCTTCAACGCTTGAACTCCATAGGGTTACACCGTCTGCCTACATGGCAATGTTCGAAGAAAGAGCTGTAGGTAGATCGTTTATATAGATCAGGAAAAGAAGAGGACCTAAGACCGACCCTTGGGGGACCCCAGTTGTTACTGGGGAGGGTTGATACAAAACATTCCCGACTTTAACCACAAAGGTGCGGTCGGTAAGGAAGCTACGTAGGATGGCCAACATGGAGCCTGTGATCCCGTATGTCTGCAGCTTATAAAGAAGAGGGGTATGTGGGACCTTATCGAAGGCCTTAGCAAAATCGATGAACACAGCGTGTGAGAGCTGGCCATCATCATAGGCTTTCGTTAGACTATCCATGACAGTAAGCATATTGATGATGCATGACCTGCCAGGAAGAAACCCATGTTGGGACGGGGAGAGGATCTTATTTCTATGAAGATGGGAAAGAATCTCACTCTTAAGAATTCCCTCAAAAATTTTGCTAGGGATGCTAGTGAGGCTTATGGGTCTGTAACTAGAAGCAATGTGTCTACTACCCTTCTTATAGATGGGTGCGATCACTGCTTGTTTCCAGTTACGGGGGAAAACTCCATCGTCAACACATCGCTGAAAAAGCGAGGCATAAGGAGTAGCTAATGTATCTGCGGCTTCCTTGAGAATACGGGGGTGGATTAGGTCAGGACCCATAGAGCAATATTGGTTGAGCCGTCGGAAACCTTGAGCGACTGCACCAATGGGAATAGTGACGCGGCTAAGGGTAGTGGTCAGAGATAACGGGTGCATGGTAGGGTGGGATGATATGGGAATGGAACTAAAAATTGTACGGAAGTAGGAGCTGAATGCCTCGGCTACTTGGCTAGGGGAAGTGATTGGGGATCTGACACTATCTTTGAGAGCTAATGGCGTCGGAGCTGTGCCCCTTAGACGGCGCATGTACTGAAAGAAAAATGCCTTATTGATCCGTGCTCGATCAAGTACAGATCGTTGGACTAGCGAACGTACGTAATAAGGAAACAGCACGTAAGGTCTAACCAACCTTACAAGGGTGGTTAAGCCTCATTGCCTGCCCATACTTACCGCCGGATTTTGTTGTGGTCGTGGGAAACCATCAGAAGTGTCATCTTATGTGATAGAAACTGTCAGAGAGGTGAACCATTTGTTGGTAGAAGGCCTCAAGCTTGGTGAGA
This sequence comes from Fasciola hepatica, assembly GCA_948099385.1. Lineage (NCBI taxonomy): Eukaryota > Metazoa > Platyhelminthes > Trematoda > Plagiorchiida > Fasciolidae > Fasciola > Fasciola hepatica. The sequence goes on along the minus strand of CANUEZ040000104.1, from coordinate 1,045,990 downwards.
GGTCTGTGAAGTGTCACCTGTCATCTATAGTCTGTGATACTCCGGCACGGGCCTTTATTAGACAAATGAAAGGTCCTACTGGCTACTTTGGCTGTGATAAATGCATCCAGCGTGGATTTCACTGCGAACAAAGGATGACATTCCCCCTTGTCAAATGCAAGTTACGTGACAACGAGGCTTTTCGATCACGTCGACACCACAAACATCATGTTGTCGTGAGTCCTTTTCTTTCCCTCCCTATTGACATGGTTAAACACTTTCCACTGGATTACATGCACCTTGCTTGCTTGGGTGTGATGAAGGGGTTGATTGATCTGTGGTTGTTTGGGCCGCGTGACGCATTTGGCCGCTTGGACAAAGCTGCTACTGCAGAACTGGCAAGCCGTATACTTCAGTCACACCCAGACATGCCGTGTGATTATCAGCGACTCTGTCGACACATACATAATGTTGAACGATGGAAGGCCACCGAATTTCGCATGTTTCTTTTGTATTTGGGGCCGGTTTGCCTGAAAGGATTGTCGTCGGATGATGCGTATGATCACTTTCTGTTATTGTTCGTTGCCATTTGCATGCTGTGCCACCCCTTTTTGTACAGAACCTATAACGCATTCACAGAAACCATCCTGCGTATATTTGTACAAAAAATGAGTTCCCTTTATGGTATCTCTAGCGTCGTGTACAATGTTCACGCTGTTATTCATTTACCAGCAGACGTTCTCAATCATGGTACTTTAGACTTTTTCTCCTGTTTCCCTTTTGAGTCCTTCTCACGGACACTTAAGTTCTCTATTCGAGGTCCCAGAAATCCCGCTCAGCATCTGTATCGGCGTTTGCGGGAGAGAACACTTCCCGAGAACAACGAATCATCTGAGGCTATCCGCGATGACGTTGGGAATGCGGCTACTCGTTTCCGGGTATGCAAGACAGCGATGGTGGTGTGGGGAATGGTTCTGTCTTGCTTACCACCAAACAACGTTGTCGTTGCAGGTGGGAAACCAGCAGTTGTTGGGAGCATTTCTGGGGATTCCATAATTACTCGTTATTTCTTAAACCCTCGCGATTTTTTTCTTACGCCAATGAGATCCAGTCACTTGTACATTTTTTCTGTCGACGGACTGGATGGTAATGTTGTCGAAGTCTCTGTAAATACCATTTCGTGTAAATGTTTTCGTATTTGTCTCACTGCTAACAATGATGTGTTGATACCCATATTACATAACTTCATGAAGTAAAACTTCTCCTTTCAAAGCAGATGTCTTAGGTCTCTGTCGCCACTTTATCATGCGACCAAATGAACTAACCTTTTTAGGTGTACTTAGTCGTCATATTTGATGCCGATAACTCGGTAGCCATTGGTCACAGCAACTGGCTTACTGATGGGAACCGGGTGCGTTGGTCGAAGTCATCCACTTTTCAGGCTTACCAACGAATGTTGTTGGACGGTGGATGTTTGCCGGAAACGGTGCCAGCGTAAGATTTTCATGAGATTTATCACACGGGTAACATTCCCAGTTATATGCATCCTTCTCAGATAATCTCAGAGATGCAATTAAATTCGAAAGGAATTTTCTTTCTGAGTCTGGTATGTCAACGGATGATACGTTGCCCATGACACCATTTTCACAGCGGTTCACCGTTCGCCGCAGGTACATTGGTATACGTTATCACATTCCTTTTAGAATACCGGTACCGTTGTCATCTGATGACAGTACTGTCGAGATACCTCTGTCTCAGAGGATTCGAAGGAAGTCTCCGATACAGTCACCCGACTCCCCCGATGATATCATGGCTCTTGGTCATTCATCACCTAGGTAAGTCCAGTGAGAACTTCTCATTTCATATTACTTATAGCCCACCAATATTGAAGTCTCAAAGGAGGTTCACGGAAGATGCCACATTGTCAAGCGTGGCCGGTCCCAGGTATGTTGCGTAAAATTTACTAACACTCCTATATTTCAATTAGCACAACACAAGTTGTAACAACGCCCTTGTCTCCACAGCATATGCCCGCTTACGCCAAGAAGTGGCAAGGTAACCTTCCCATTGTCAGCTACCACGTTTACCAGACTACTTTGAACGTATGCTGTCAAATCAAAATGGCCTTCGCAACGACACGGCGTTGATGATCGCCAAACTGGACAGCATTATTTGTCGCCTGGATGCGACAAGTATCACGGCCTACGAGCCTTTACAGGCAAACGATATCACCGATCTTCTGGAATTGGAAGAAGATTTTGCAGTACTGGATAACTTTACGGGCACTGTAGGTGACAGAATAATTTCGCATCATATTATAAGGTCAAAGCACTCAAGCGTCATCTATGCACCGATCTTGGATCAAGCATCCGCCGAATGCTTGCATCTTTGATCGGGGAGAATTTGGCACTCGCGTGCAATTGGACCGGAACAGCTGGGAAAATTGGAGTGGGAAGTTTCAAGTTTCCTAACGCCGTCATTGGTCAGTCTGATGTAATGTAATTACTGTTTATTTACAGATGCCATAAAATCTACCAATCGTTTCCGAGATTCTTCTACGCTGGAGATCGAGCGTACCATGGAACGATGGTTCACCGACGCAAGAGATCGCGGCCTAGGACGCAAAACTGCCAGGTACGCTCACTGATCACGCATTTGTAGTCCCATGGTAATTTTTTTCATTTACACAGACGACGATAACGAATTTCATGCCTTACTTCAGCTAACTAATTACCGTTTCGGAGTCGGTAATATATATATATATATATAACTACAGTGTTATATTTGTATGCATCTAATTATTCATATCTGTACACATATATTTTTTTCGTTCCACAATTCATCTTATTTGTGCGTCGCACTTTTGTTATCCTTTGCAGATCTCGGCGTGAAACAATTTGATGGTAAGAACTTTGTTCCGTTGATTCAGATTGTAAAAATACCTAATATATAAAAACTTTACTCCGTGCAATTTGTTCGTTTTGAAATGTCTAAGGTTCACCATTTTAGAATAAGTCTCATTTGGGTTGCACTGGCAGTTGTAAGACGTTAGATCATGCCGTCCTCAGGTAAGCATTGCTATGGGAGAGTGGAGCGTGAGCGAGCTTTCGGAATGCAGTAGCAGGCAATCATAAAGTTGCGTTTGCAAAGTATGTGGGGATAAGACTGTTCACGTAAGTAACTTGATCGATCAGTTGACTACTTGCGTAAACTTCGGACAAGCTTAAGTGGCATGATCGTTGGAGGGGCGTGGGCCATTTCGAAAATCGGGTTTAAATTTAAAAGTGGATTGAAATCGTACGCCGATTTCGGCTTGATTCCGGTATGCCCTTCCGGTGCCGGCACCCCACTGGTAACAATACCGGCAAGCTAACGGCAACCTACCGGCACTTTTCCAGCAAGTTGCCGGCAAGCTACCGGAAGCTACGGAAACCGGTCCGGATCCGGTCCGGAACCGGTTTCCCTAGTAGCAAACCGGTTCCGGACCGGATCCGGACCGGATCCGGTAACTTGCCGGTAGCTTGCCGGTAACTTGCCGGTAACTTGCCGGTAGGTTGCCGGTAGCTTGCCGGTATTGTTACCGGTAGGGTGCCGGTACCGGAAGGGCACACCGGAATCAAGCCGAAATCGGAGTACGATTTCAATCCATTTTTAAATTTAAACCCGATTTTCGAAATCGCCCACGCCCCTCCAACGATCATGCCATTCTAGCTTTTCCGAAATTTACGCAAGTAGTTAACTGATCGATCAAGTTACCTACGCGAACAGTCTTATCCCCACATACTTTGCACATACAATTTTATGATTGCCTGCTACTGCATTCCGAAAGCTTGTCCACTCTCCACTCTCCACTCTCCCACAGCGATGCTTACTTGAGGACGGCATAATCTAACGTCTTACAACTTGCAGTGCAACCCAAATGACACTCATTCCAAAATGCTGAACCTTAGACATTTCAAAACGAACAAATTGTACGAAGTAAAAATTTTATATATTGGTTATATTTACAATGTGAATCTAGGGAACAAACTTCTTCCCATCACACTGTTTCGCGCCGACATCTGGAAAGGATAACAAAGGTGTGAATCAGAAATAAGATGAATTGTGGGACGAAAATAAATATACGTATAGATATGAATAATCAGATACATACAAATAGAATACTGCAGTGATATATATACTACGGACTCCGAAACGGTAATTAGTTAAGTAAAGTGAAGCATGTCGTCGTTTGTGCAAATAAATAAAACAATTTACCATGGGACTGCAAATGCGTGATCAGTGAACGTACCTGGCAGTTTTGCGTCCTAAGCCGCGATCTCTTGCGTCGGTAAACCATCGTTTCATGGTACGCTCGATCTCCAGCACAGACGACTCCCGGAAACGATTGGTAGATTTAACGGCGTCTGTAAATAAACAGTAATTACATTTCATTAGACTGACCAATGACGGCTTTCGGAAACTTGTAGCTTCCCACTGCAATTTTACCGGCTGTTCCGGTCCAATTGCACGCGAGTGCCAAATTCTCCCCGATCAAAGATGCAAGCATTCGGCGTATACTTGATCCAAGATCGGTGCACAGATGACGCTTGAGTGCGTTGACCTTATAATATGATGTGGAATTATTCTATCACTTACGGTGCCCGTGAAGTTATTCAGTACCGAAAGATCTTCTTCCAGTTTCAGAAGATCTGTGATATTGTCTGCTTGTATAGGCTCGTAGTCCGTCGTATTTGTCGCATCCAGGCGACAAATTACGCCGTCAATTTTGGCGATCATCAACGCCATATCGTTGCGAATGCCACTTAGGTTTGACAGCATCCGTTCGAAGTAGTCTGGTAATCGTAGTAGCTGATAATGAGAAACTAACCTTGCCACTTGCTGGCGTAAGCGGGCATAGGCTGTGGAGATACGGGCGTTGTTACAACTTGTATTGTGCTAATTGCAGTATAGGAGTGTTAGTAACTTTTACGCAACATACCTGGGACCGGCCACCTTTGACAATATGGCATCTTCGCTGGGTCTCCTCTGAGACTTCAATGTTGGTGGACTATAACTAATATGAAACGAGGACTTCGCACTGGACTTACCTAGGTGATGAATGGCCAAAAGCCATGGTATCACCGGGGGAGTCGGGGAATTGTATCGGAGACTCTCTTCGAATCCTCTGCGACGGAGGTAGCTCGACAGAACTGTCATCCGATGACAATGGTACCGGTATTCTAAAAGGAATATGATAACGTATAACAATGTACCTGCGGCGAACGGTGTACCGCTGCGAAAATGGTGTCATGGGCAACGTATCATCCGTTGACGCCGACATACCGGATTCGGCAAGGAAACTCCTTCCGAATTTAATTGCGTCTCTGAGATTATCTGAGAAGAATGCATACAACTGGGAGTGTTACCTGAGTGATAAATCTCATGAAAATCGTATGCTGGAACCGTTTCCGGCAAACATCCACCGTCCAACAAGAGGCGTTGGTAGGCCTGAAAGGTGGATGACTTCGGCCAGCGCACACGGTTTCCATCAGTCAGCCAATTGCTGTGAACAATGGCGACCGTGTCATCAACATGAAACATGACAACCAAGTACATCTGAAAAAATTAGTTCATTCGGTCTCATGTTAAAGTAACGACAGGAACCTAAGACATCTGCTTTAAAAGAGAAGTTTTACTTTGTGAAGGTGTGTAATATGGGTATCAACACATCCACATTATTGGTGAGAGAAATACGAAAACATTTACAAAGAAGGGTTTTTACGGAAACTTGGACAACATTGTCATCCAGTCCGTCAACAGAAAAAATGTACAAGTGACTGGATCTCATTGGGGTAAGAAAAAAATCGCGAGGGTTTAAGAAATAACGAGTAATTATGGAATCCCCAGAAATGTTCTCTACAACTGCTGGCTTCCCACCTGCAACGACAATGTTGTTTGGTGGTAAGCATGACAGAACCATTCCCCTCACCACCATCGCTGTCTTGCATACCCGGAAACGGGTAGCCACATTTCCAACGTCATCACGGATGGCCTCAGATGAATCGTTGTTATCGGGAAAGGTTCTCTCACGCAAACGCCGATACAGTTGCTGAGCGGGATTTCGGGGACCGCGAATGGAGAATTTCAGTGTCCGTAAGAAGGACTCAAAAGAGAAACAGGAAAAAGAGTCTAAAGTGCCATGACGAAGAACGTCTGCTGGTAAATGAATAACGGCGTGAACATTGTACACGACGTTAGAGACACCATAAAGGGAACTCGTTCTTTGTACAAATATACGCAGGATGGTTTCTGCGAAAGAGTTACAAGTTTTGTGCAAAAAGGGGTGGCACAGTATGTAAATGGCAACAAACAATAACATGAAATGATCATACGCATCATCCGACAACAATCCTTTCAGACAAACCGGCCCCAAATACAAAAGAAACATGCGAAATTCGGTGGCCTTCCATCGTTCAACATTATGTACATGTCGACAGAGTCGCTGAAAATCACACGGAGTGTTTGGGTGTGACAAAAGTATACGGCTTCCCAGTTCGACAGTAGCAGCTTTGTCCAAGCGGCCAAATGCATCACGCGGACCAAACAACCACAAATCAATCAACCTCTTCATCACACCCAAGCAAACAAGGTGCATGTAATCCAGTGGAAAGTGTTTAACCATGTCAATAGGGAGGGAAAGTAAAGGACCCACACCAATATGATGTTTGTGGTGTCGACGTGAACGAAAAGCTTCGTTGTCACGTAACTTGCATTTGACATGGGGGAATGTCATCCTTTTGTCGCAGTGAAATCCACGCTGGATGCATTTATCACAGCCAAAGTAGCCAGTAGGACCTTTCACTTGTCTAATAAAGGCCCGTGCCGGAGTATCACAGATTATAGATGACAGGCGACACTTCACAGACCTCTCACCAAGCTTGAGGCCTTCTGTCAACAAATGGTTTACTTCTCTGACAGTTGCACCCACATAAGATGACACCTCTGATGGTTTCCCACGACCGCAGTAAAAACCGGCGGTAAGTACGGGCAAGCAATAAGGCTTCACCACCCTGGCAAGGACGGGCCACAGCTGCAGGTCCGACGAACGAAACACAGAAGTGCCGTCACAGTTTAACTGGAGGAAGACTTCGTCCGGTACAGCGGTGATGTTACTCAACTGCATCTGCAAGCCTTCGGTTAAACCCATGTGTACATATTCGCCGTTTTCCAATGTCGTGGTTGGACATTCCCGTGGCGTGCGCAACAATGTCCTTGGGTCCCGACGTATGTTTGGTATATGTTTGCCTATAGCCTCCAGTATACCCTTCTGTTGCACCAGCGTCAGTCGATATCGAATGAAAGCCTTCGATAGTGAGTTAAGCAGCGAACCGCTCTCCTCTTCAAACTGTGATGCACGTCGTAGACTGGCCAAAGAAGTAACTAATACGAAAATCAGCATAGAATTAGGGTTTACCTGACACAGTCGGCCTTTCTTCAGGTGTACCTTCAGCTTCACAAACTGTCTGAGCCGCAGAAACTGTTTCATTCGGTGTAACATAATTCAACGGAGTAATTTATCCATCATTGTTGGTTGTGATGTGGAAGCACACGGCAGACCGCGTTCACCTCTTGCAATAGCACATCCCTCTTCCACACGGTACACGTCTTTGGAGCCCACAGCGCTGCATTCACCTGCAACTCCTAAAGGTGTTGAATCGGAACGGTAAGTAACATCGCCACTGAATAACCTCACCTGGCAAAACCCACTTAGGGCAACCATGCCGATGTTCCCATAGGGTGGCTTCATCACAAAGAGCACACATCAGTGAGCTAAGTTCTTTCTTTTTCAGATAATATCTCTTTTGTTTCGTCATATCGGCCATTGTCGTCAATAATACGTAACAAGGTCCTAAAATGCACTTAGTTGTTAACCAATAGTAATAAAACGGCAGCATAGCATAATTGGAAAACAAAATGCAGATGTCACACGATATCAGAGCACTCAATACGAAAACCTCGAAGCTTCATGAATTTTACAAAACTACTTGGGTATCATCAGAGTTACGCGAAAAATACTTCATCATGTTCTCATCATGCTCTAAGTACAATTATAGCACAATATTGCAGTTTTTACTATTCAGCTTATCATTTACTAATTGGTAAATGATAACCTGATATGTCACTAACACTTTACAGCCACCACGGGTCATCAGCACCCAAAGGAAAAGAAGCGCACCGCTCACCTTAGCGAACAAAGCACGACCAAAATGGCTGCCGCCGGGAAAATACCAGTCAGTTAAAACAATTGGCACTGCATTTGTAACGCAATCAACGGGAACAAATAACCATGAAAATAGGACATTGGTAATCTATACAGCGAATTAGAACGAACTACGTCATTCTTTTCTTGAAATTTCAGTGATTTCTCTGCCCATCGGTTACCGGCACGTTACCGGAATTCGGCGGTGGGCAATGTGCCACTAGGGTTGCCACTAGGGTAACCCTGGGTCGCTCACACGAGTCATGAGGGACTGGTATTTCGTATAATGTGTGGATTTCTTAAATATGGCAATGGTGAAACTTTTAGTATAGTTTGCTGGTGAAATATTCCTAGAATAACTGATATGAAAAATTAGCGAAATCTACAAATACGTCGCCGTGGTGTAGCGCAGCTACCAAACCTAGAGTTCACCGCCCCTCTTGGGAGTGGTGACCTTGTGGTCATCAGATTTCCGATCCAATGAGCTTTCCCCGGGGTGTCAAATGAGATGTGAAGGGACTTCAGTAGCCTGGACGACATAGCGATCAGGGGAGCTGCAGGTATATTTGGCTGGAGCGCCTATTATCGGACAGCATAAGAGGGGTGGACCGTCATCAGGGACTGTTTCCTCAGATTAAACAACGAGTTTGCCCTACTGAGACGCGTCAAAAGACTGGTCAAGCCACTGTGGTGGAGGATCCGATCTGTCAAAACACAAACGGCGAGGCTCAGATCGTTGCATCGCTATCGATCAGCAAGTTGACACCAGAGTCTGGTGAGATGTATGCGAGCCCGTGAGTGTGCCCTTAGGGTGCAGCGAGAAATTCAGGAAAGATATCACATGGCCCTAACGCGTGAAGTAAAGTCATGTCTGAAGGCCTAACATAACTGCGTCCAGTCTAAGGCCATAACAAAGGTCGCCGTAGGATGTATAGTCAACGAAGAAGGAGTGCAGTAAACGAGCGCTTACGAGAAAGCGCAGACTCTGAAGAGCTACTCTGATTATGTGCTTAGACAAGATGTCGGGAGACTGTATGAGACCACCTTAACCCAGCAGACGATGCTCGTGGATGGGGTGGTCATTAGTATTAGTGAGGTGGAGCTGGAGCTGAGCGGTCTGAATAGCAATAAGGCTACGGGGCCGGATGATATTCACCTCGCTATCCCAGAAGCTCCAGCCAGCCTAACGGATGAACCGCTAGCACAGTTGTTCAACGTATCCATAAACACCATGGAGCTACCGGAACCTTGAAGCCTAGCGCAAACTGTCCCCATTCACACAGGAGTCAAACGGGAGGTGTCCTTTAACTACTGCCCCAAAAGCTTGCTAACAATCGCCCTCAAGGTAATAGAGGGGCGGGCCAGAGAGCGACCAACAGAACATCTACGGACTTATAAGCTGATTGTTAATCAGCAAGACGGGCTTGTTAAAAGAAGATCTTGCCTAACAAACTCACTATAATTTTTGGATGGGGTAATTCACAGAATAAACCAAGGCGAACGAGTGGAGGTGTACTACTTGAACTTTCAAAAAGTCTCTTATTCGGAAAATCGCCATTTCTCGCTGGGCAAACTGAAGGCATTCCTAGTGGTCCCAAAGATGGTGAGGTGGACCTGGGGTTATCTAAGTAACGGAGCCTTCTTCTCACTGGTCGAGGACACAAGGTCTGCACTGGCCCAGGCAAGCAGTGGTGTAACGCAAGGTTCATTTCTGGGACCACTGTTGTTCCTGTTTTACGTGAATGATCCGGTAAACTCGCTAGACTTCTCGGGGTTCCTATTCGCAGATGATCCAACCTCAAGGCAACCGAAAACCGACTTTAACAGGATTGGTTTGTGGGCTGAAATGTGAGAGTTGCCAATAAAAACAGCCAAATGCGGACACTAGCTGGCAGGCTGGGAAAGCGACGAAGCCAGGTACGTAGAGCCGCCCGCCGCAGTCAGGATTGAGCCCGCCGCTGTGCTAAGAGACCTAGGTGTGCTCGTCCACGACAGCCTCAAACCTGCCGAGCAGAGCACCTCAGCAGCGGTGAGAGCTAACGGGGTGATTTTCAACTTAAGACAAAGGTTGGTGTCTAGAGAGGCCGGAGTAATTCCTCCTTCGTGCAATGTGACCGTGAGGTATCGTTTAGGGACTTTTGTTCAGGCTTAGGCACCTAGCCTAGTGAAGGACAAGAGGTTGTTAGAAGGCTTTCAAAGGAGGTTTACTCGGATGATAGATGGGGTGCAAGGGAAGTCGTACCAGCAAAGACTAAAAGCCCTAGACCTGTTCTCCCTGGATCGTAGTAGGTTAAGGGGGATCTGATAGATTGCCATAAGTTATAAAGAGAAAGCACTACGACCGACGGGCCACCATTGACTTGCTGTCAAAACCTTGCACTCAAGGGACACGAGCACAAGGTGGACAAACCAAGAGGAAGTAAGAGCATAAGGCACGTTCTTTTTCCCATCTTGTCATTAACGGGTGGAACAGGCTGCCTCCACGCCTAGTGACAGCAACCTCGGTGGTTGCCTTTGGGCACAAACGGGATGCGAGCTAGGCAGAGACACTCCCAGACTGTTGCTAGCCCTCCTAATGAGTTTTCGTTTTACTGTTATTGTCCTTCCCTTTCTCCCCTCCCGACTCATTGTCTTATACTTCATCTAGTGTTTCCTCTCTGTACCTATCTCTATGGCCGCCTTCATATCACCCTAATCGTCATCACTCCGCAATAACATCCTCACATTTTTGGAGGACTCGATGTATTTCTCACCTAGGGACAGCAGTGGGTTGCGGTGCCGAAACTGTATTAGCTTGAGGTTCCTGCTCCAAGAGCGAATCCGTTTATTTTCCTACCCCCAGCTACAACAAGTACCGGATTAAACTTGACACCTGGAAGTTTCAGCACGGCGAGAATTTCTTGGGCTCGCAGTGCAAGAAACTGGAAGCCTACTGGTCTAAGCCGCAGGTCCTGTGACCTGAACTGACCTCAATCTCTAAAGTGAATGCTTTTGGTACAGAAGAGGTCACCGCGAATTCTACGATAAGCCTCTGGGAAAAGTCGGGCGGCTAGAGGTCGACCTTCATAACTAATTCCAAGTGGTCCTCTGACCAGGCTAGTGGCAGCCTTTTGTACTCCTCCTAGCCTAGCAGATTCCGTGGCCCAATGTATTCCAGTGGCGGACGTACACGGGAAGCATACTGCACTTTGGAGGATGACGTAGGCAGTTGTCAAAAATCCAGCGTATTGCTGCATACATACTCCAGCCAGGGGCATATGTCTTACCCGTGTTGACTTTGCTCTTCAGATTTGATGCCTCAGACACCCTGAGATCTTTCTCACAAATCGATTCGAGGAAGGGCTTCCCATCTAAGTTGTGTTGACAGCTGCTTTCCATCTTCCCTAAACTCACGTGAGTACACTTTCCAACATTGACTGGGAGTTGCCAAGTCTCGGACCAGTGCTCCAATATGACCCAGTCATCCTGTAGAACCTTTCGGCCAGCATCTGACCACTTCGTTCTCCAGATTTTAAGATCAACCGCATAAATGAGGCAAGGTTATTGGCAAACGGATGGCAGATCGTTTATATACTTTAAGAAAAGTAACGGCCTCAAAACTGAACCCTGTGGAACTACACTGAAGCCACTGAAGGGACGTGAAGGCGACTGCATCACTCTCATTGCAAGCTTTCTTTTGTTTGGGAAATCCCCGATCGAATGAACTTCTGAAGCCTTAACACCGAGGGTTCTAGTTCCAAAAACAGGCGTGCATGCGGCATCTCATCGAATACTTTGCTGAAGTCGACAAATACTGCGTCCGTTGGGCGCTCTGCGGCCTCGACTTCCGGCCAGTCTTCACTGGAAAGCAGCTGGTTGGACTTACGGGACCGCTTTCTCCGAAATCCACGTAGCTGAGAGTAGAGTGGCTGGCTACTCCTAGTATGTTAACTGGGTCTGAAGCAGCTACAGTTTGCAACGTCTTGCAGAACACGGATGTCAAACAAAAGAAGAGACAGGTAACGGTGGCTGCCCTTGAACCCTTTCAGAACGAAAGAACAACAATGGCCTGTTTTCCACTCTCTTGGTGGTGGTCCAACTGAAACTGATGAGTCAAAGAGTGTTGTGGTTGGTGGGGCCAATATTCCAGCCAGCTCTACTACCAACAGGGGATGAACACCACTTTGTCCTTGGGAATGATGGGCCTAAAATATTCGTAGCCCTTCGGCTGCCTTTTTCTCGAGGAACTCCGGAAAAGGTATGATAGGAGCACTGGTTTGCACCATTGGGAGTGGCGTATTTTCTGGTGCATACGCAGATGAACCGTGTCTCGCCAAAATATCCACCATGCCATCATACGCTTCGACCAGTGAATGGTCCTCCGTCAGTGCTGGGATGCTAACTTTGGTCCGTGTTCCACGTTTCATGTACGCGAATAGGAGCTTTGGAAAACGCACGGAATGGCCTGCAAGGTTCTTCTCAAATGCACACCGCTTTGAGGACTTCAGTTCGCAGCACTGATTGCAAATGTCTCGATATTTCCAATATCCTGCCCTGGTCGCACGAAACAGTTGCCATGCTCGATTTCTGCACCAGTGGGTTTCTGCATTACGAGTCTAGGCTTGAGGGCCCTTTTGCATGTGGATGACACCGGGGTACAAGTGCAAGTGTTCGACACAGATGAAGCACCCCATCCCGGATAGGTCAATGTCATACGGGGCCACAAGGGTGCCAAAAAATGGATTCCGCACCCTTAAGTGCTTCATCAAATGACATTTGCCAAATATGAGATATACCCTCTGCCCTAGGAACGTCTTGCACTCCTCGTTGCCAGAGTATAACCAGCACCGAATGGTCACTGCCTCCAACAGGTCGTCTGGGCAAGACTTCTTTGACGTCAGAACTTCTGGGAGATGTGGCCTAGTCCAAAAGGAAGTTGTGATCCACCCGAGTACGTTGGCTGAGTCACATGCTGACACAGAGGTTCTCGAGTGAGGCACTCTGGGTTAACCCAGTCAATATTTGGGCAAATAAAGTCGCTCGGAACGAGACAAGGGCCGCCCTCCGCCCATCTGCTTGCGCCTGACAGCAAGTTTGATGGGTACACAGCTGAGGTCCAGTAGATGGCACCAAAGGATTTATACCCCCTGTGGCCAACTTTACTCGACACCAAAAGGATTCACCGTAGCCTTCCGAGTCTGAATAAGAATCCAGTTTCGTTGATAGCATATCGGACCCGACGAACCGGATGGTGTTACCCGCGCCTTTGATTTCTCTCCTGTGTACACGGTATAGTAGTCATCTCCGAACTGAATACATCCGCCGTGAACCACGTTTTTCTTAGGATGACTAGAGCTGGCATATGGTATGACATTGCCAGACTTCGTTGAGCAATACGTAGTCAAACTCGGTGCGAATCCCGAAATCAGAAAGCGACTTCCCGTAAAATTCTACATTATTGGATTATTAAGTGAACATTGACATAAAACAGATACGAACCTCAATCATGTGACCACAGGGACTCAGAAAACGAGAACCAAATTGCGACACGCGAGAAAGGGGCACATGCGTCACTCAGGTACAGAATGAGATATGACAGAGTAGCACGCCGGAAGCTAACAAACAAACTGTGGTCCACGAAAACATACAGTGCATGGAACTAAGCCCATAGTACAAATGAGTGAGTGATGTGAAGGAGGCATGAAATTGCGGTGTTTCTGGGGGAGGGATATTCCAAATCCGGTCGTTACACTGCCCACCAAAATCCTTCTGAATCTTGGCAGAGTCAAAGGTTTGGAATATGGGTACTGATTTTTCTTACCTATGTGATCCCCCGCTTTTTCAGGACCCTCCAGTTGTACTTTCGCATTTCTGAATGGTACACATTACTAATCCTGAAATTAAACTCACCTTCTTATGGACTTCTGTTCCTTTTACACCCACCAAAGTCCCCAAATGTACATTCATAAAATTGGTTTCATGTCTCCTTGTTTCATAACTCATTCCTTTTGTTGAACCCCGGTGGAACAGTCATTCAGGGTTTGCATCAGCTTCATGGTTTGCTATTCTCTTCGCATGCATCGATTTCCCGAGGTGTACTTCCATACAATCTCTTTTTCTTCCTATTTAAAACTTCGCTGTTCGCAGATACCCGGCTTGCATCATTCTCGTTGATAATGCACCTCTGGCATTATGAATGAACGATCTACTCGGTATCCCCGTGGTGCGTCACCGCCCGGCGCGAAATCAAAACCGGTTCAAAGTTGCAGCGCAAACCATTATTAGATTGATCCATATAAACTATCGCTGGCTATGTATTTCTACCGCTGGCACTTTTGGCCTTTATACCTGAAGTTTGTGAATATTCCATCTCAATTATTAACGCTGTACACCATGATCATGCGCCTGCGCGTGTGTCTCAACCATAGCTGAGAAATGTACCATTATTGTTATTATTATTATAATTATCATTATTATTGATTATTATCCTTATTATGACTCTGCTGTCATTGCTCACACCTAATACTTCTGATATCAACACTCAACTCACGATCTCACTTGGGCCAGTGGTCACTCCGACGCGACGTTATTCCGCATCGTCCACGAGAGCGGCTGATCGATGGCGGGCTTGAAGGAGAGACATAGGTGCTGTTCTCGGGACAGCCGTCATTCATCGGCTGTTCGTGTTTTTGCGAGCGTGTGTGCTTGTAGGAGTCACGGGTAAAGTCGTACTCTGGTGTATGGGCAAACAGTAACAACCACCACCTACGAGGGGTATCTTTCGTAAAGCCAGCAGTAAGCGAGGAACCGTCAGCCCTGCGGTGTGTTTGGTAGGGGTTATGGAGCGTAAACGTGTATCATATACCTGTGTGATTGGTGTGTGTCTGGGTGCATGATTGGATCACAAATACTACCACGGGCGGGAAAGGCCTTCTATAACGTCAACGAAGAATGGTGAGCACTGCAACGTGTTATTGGCCCCTCCGTCTTCACTTTCGAGGGGGCTGATACTCAGCAATTCGAGGATTAGCTTTACATTGGCGGCCTTCGCCTTGACAATTCTTGTCATTTCGTCAGGGCTTTCGATGGTTTCCGTAACCACGCCTAAAGGCCAGGTGCTGAAATGCGCGTGTTCATCTGCGATCATTAAAACCCCAACCTTGAATGGTCTCGTTTTGATCAGCCACTTCTGTCGGGCTTGAAGAGCCGATAAGTGCTCCCTCAGCCAACCCCTCCAAAATACCTTGGCAAGATAGTTTGCCTGCTTTCATCCGTGGAGGTGGCTTCCACGAAGGTATATATTTTCTTGGATACCCTCGGTCAAACTTAACGTCAACAGGTCGCTCGGGGTAAAGGCCAGATTGGCGGGGTCGCCGTTGGTGACTGGAACCAGTGGGCAGTTGTTCAGAGTTATTTCACCCTCGGTCATGACGGTGCTCAACGTTTCTTCGTCAAGTGGCTTTTGCTCAATTATCGACAGCAATATTCGCCTGTTGGACCTAATCAGGTTTTCCCATACGCCACCGCAGTGAATGGCCTGCGGGAGATTGAAGTGCAACCGTATGCCACGGGCCACGGTTCGATTCTACAATTCATCCCTGTTAATTTTTGGGCCAACGCTGCGGTTCCCCATGACAGCCCACAAAGTTCGACCAATTGCCGGGGTGTATATCTGTCTGTACTCCTCCGTGTGGTTTTTCCATATAATATCGGAATTACCTATACAGAAAGGCCAATCTGATTATCCCATTCGACTCACTTGCATTTGTATCACAGGCACCCCCCACTACGAATTATCTAACGGAGGGTCAGTTTCTCTATATCCTGCAGGCATCTCGACTGCACTTTCATTACACCATGTTAACTATATTTTTAATTTTCTCTTGGTAACACTCCCAACCAGTTTCTCAATACTGATTCCTCAAATAACCAGTTGATGCCACACCGCGACCCCTTCTACACTTCCCGACTCTTTTTTGAATCTCTTTCACTCCATCGTTCTCTCTCTATCTCCAGCGACTGCACACCGGATCCGTCGTAGACAGTTATCGGCACCCATAAGGCAAGTTGTGTATTATCCCTGCCTCAACTCCCCGTTCATGTTGTGATGTCTGATACCAGTTGCCTTATGGGTTCTTGCAAACACTGCACTTTTACCTTCCTTCAGTATCGCTTTATCTGCATTCCTACGTCCATCCCGCCAACAGCATAATCCCCGCTCCGAATTCAAAACGGATTCACAGTGGCCGCGCCGACCCTCTCCTCCTTAGTTCACTGAAACACCGTCCAAGCTGATCGTTCTATTACTGCAACTGTGTGAACCATGAACTTCAAAATTGTGATTACACTATATTACTGTGAATTGCTGTGTTCTCTGATCATGCCTTGTGCATGTGTCTTGACCGCGATCAAGAAACATACCATTATTATTATAAAGCGCTGCAAGGCCCGTTAGAAAGAGTCGAATGTCATCGAATGTGCAACTTCTAAGTGCACCGCACGTGCCTTCATGCATGTCGTGATACACCCGTATAGTCTTTCCAGCCTCCCTCCACACTTGATCCACAAGGGCTCAAAATAACCCAACCCGGTGTCGCTCAACTGCCACCAGCCTGAAGTCACTCTTCATCCTGGCAGCGGAGCCATGTATTGTTTGCCCGCTGCGGCATTGCGCCTGCTGCAATGTACAAAACTTCAGATTACGCGTTTTACAGTCGCTCTTCCTCTCAGTAACAAAAGGCGCTTTCGGATGACGCTTGTCATGTGACTTTCCCCGGCATGTCCCTCCAAGGCGTGGACGTGTTGGATCGTTGGCTATATCACAGGTTGTTGAGCCGGCAGCAATATGGGGTATTCCGCGTCAAAGCTCAGGTGAGAGTTGGTCAGCTTACCGTCTACCCATGGTAGTCTGTTAATAAGTCTGGGGGTTTAGGTGCTCCAGTTCGCTTCTCGGAGATGACATTCCTGTTTCGATTGGTTCCCCTTCTTCCGCTCTGTCGACTCCCCGGGTGAAAGCCTTACGTTATACCATCTTGAATATGTCATGTTCCGCGGCTTGTAGTTCGTCGGGACTTATTGGGCCCACTCGTACCGGCCGGACGGGCGGACCCCTTTCATCACTAGCAAATATCCCTTGAACCGAGCCAATCAAGCCAATGAACAAAGTGTCTTCATCCAGGAGAAAAACGACCAATCGTGACAAAATAACGACGCTGTGAAGTTCGTGGACGTCATCACCTCGCCTTTGACCTCCATTTCCAATTCCGGATGGGAGGTAGTTTACACACAGGCCAGTCCTGTCTAGACATTTGCAGGAACTTCAGCCCTCCTGTCCACGTGTCGAGTTGCCCGAAGTTGGCCACACCTCAGGAGCAGAGATCGGCTGGGTTGTCGCCAGACCTGACATGTCTCCACTAGTTCATGACCGTTTGGTCGTAGATGATCGTGAGCCGGTTGGCAACGAAAGTACTGAACCGACTCCCGATGTTGTTCATGTAGTACAGTACTATCGTCGAGTCCGTCCAGGAACTAGCCGACCAAATGTAGAATTGGAAGCGTTTCTTTACCGCTTGAACCGCCCTGAATGCTAACACTGCTGTGCTGAGTTCAAGGCGCGGGATCGAGACCGACTTCAGCGGGGCAACGCGGGCTTTGGCGAACAGGATCCTCGTAGTATATTGTCCACCTGCCGTGCATCATCGTCCGCATACCACGGCTCCGTAACCGACTTCGGATGCGTCAGAAAAGGCGTGTAGTTCCTCCGTCTGTGTCGCATGACCAGGGGGCAAACATCGTGGAGCCTGCGTGTCTCTTAGTCCCTTAAAGCAGGCCCCATATCCTTGTGTTTGTTTTGGAGAACTGCAAGTGCTTTTAGCTGGGTGTGGGACCTTGAGGATTGCCAGGGCTCCGAGAAGCGAGTCAGCAGCCTCGGTCGTGTATGAACCCTTTGGGAGGGGGCCTCTGATTATTATCCTCCTGGAGCTAACTTTTTCCGCATGTAGCTTCTTGAAGGCATTCAGTCCCAGTTGATCTGTGACCTACCCCACAGCTTCTCCTGCGGATGCAATCGGCAGAGATTTCGCTATCAGTGCATTCAAATGGGCCACATAAGATCCTAGCCATACTATTCCCGCATGAAGTGGTTCTGAGCAGATATAATTTTCCCCAACAGCTGGAATTGTGCCTTTCAAGGACGTCACACAGCAGTCTCTTCGAATGACGCACGGTAACCGTGTCGTCACTTGGCTACGAGGTGGAGTTTGCTGGAGTGGTATTCTGTGGACCAGTTCTGTTCGGTTGGGTTCATTTTGCACATGGAAAAAGTCGCTTGGACCAGTCGTGTATCCAGATGGCTTTCGCGAGGGTTCACGAGGATTGACGGGCCCAGTAGTCGTAGTCTTTGGGTGGCCCTGGTTCTGTCGTCAGGCTTACTGCTCAGTTTTGGGCTATAGTCCTCGGAAGTTTCTATATATTCCTAATTTCTGCAGCCAGTATTGATGCGGTCTAGCATCCAGGTTAAGCCGAAGCTTGTTTGTTTTCTGTTGTGTTCGTAGAAATCCATAGGGGAAACCGGGTTAGAAAAGATGAGGAGGACTCTTCTTTCTGGTATTAAGTACAATACTTCAACTTTATAAACTGGGACTCCGCCCATCTCCAGCTCCATCCACGGGTGGGGATGATACCCAGACACGCGTTTTCTGGGCCGTTGATGGGTCTCTCGCTAGCACCCTGTATTACCGTTATCCCTGTCGTGAGTAAAGAGTAGCCATATTACCAAATCCGAAGGTCAGAACAAAATCGATTCGTCGATGCTACGGTGCTGAATCAAGAAACTAGGCGCACATAAAATTTTTTTACAAACCTCGTCTGCTTGGCCATCGCCTCCAACAACGAGGATCAGAGTCCGTCAAAAGTCACTATCGGACGCGGTCCTCACGGCAGTCCGAGTTCAAATGATATGGATGACACGACGCGCAAGCAGAATGCTAACAAATTTTCAAGGGCAGCGGCTGGTGTGTGCAGTGCCTGTTAGAGGGTCAATAAGATAAATATCATAGTCTCAACAATGCATGTAGTTGACAACCGCCGAGAAGGATTTCTACAAGTGCAGTTAATAATAATAATAGTATCAATAATAACGGCTTATTTCGGAAATTCCCGAGCTTTTTAATAATGATGGAGTGAACAGATAAAATTCTTGAATATGTAAGAAATTGCATGATTGAATTAGGATAAAATAGGCTTAGAGGGGGTAGTTAAGTGGGATGAAAGTATGACAAATTTAAGCAATCCAAAGAAAGTGTAGCGAGCTTAAATGAACCCATGGGTGGATTCAAGTCGATGCCCGGTGTGTTTGGAAGTCAAGGTCAGGTAGAGGGTCTGACTGGGTAAGAACGAATGAAACTACCACTTTTACGTTTGAACTTTTTTGCGCCGGGAATTTACCTGAAAAAATGCGTGATCTTGATATTACCTGGCTAGTAGAATAGGAGGAAGGACCGTTGCTTAGGCAAAAAATGCTACTAGAAGTAGTTTAATAGCACATCTGTTGCACACAATTTCGAGTGAAGTGCGAAAACATTCAGTTTGCTCAAGAATTCCACAGAATTAGCTGATTTTCTTTTCCCCTCCAGATTGTGGATGGCAGTTTAACCTTTGACTTTCGTCTGGCTGGTTTGGGTGGGGATATCTAAAAGCTGACTGATATGTTTGAGAAGGGCTAGAAATCAGCATAAAATACTGCGGTAGCGAGAGACTGTGGAGAAAAAGTGAGATGCTCTGCAAGGGATTAGATAGCAATGAAGTATTGGTACTCTTCGGCGGATGGTCGGCGGACAAGGGACAAAACTCATTGTGAAACAGGGAGCTAGCAATGTAGGACGTAAAGGGTGGATCAGATAAAAAAATGGTTCATAAGAATGGGACACAGTAGATGTGAGGCACAGATGTAGAATTAATGGACGCATATAGTAACGGTCAGCTGGATAATGGCAAGAGAAACGGCCGGTGAGGAACTGCAGGATACAGAGCTAATGCATAAATACATATATGCGCATATCTATTTACATATATATATATGTATATGAGAGGAACCGGAGCGATAAAGACGGTGTCCTAGAAAGAGATTATCAGTTGTTAGGAGGGGCAGGTATGGTTGGATCGAATGGTTGTAGACTTAACCTTAGAATATTGTGGTGATTTGTCGTCATGACAGTTGAACTTGGTGGATCAACAGAGAGAGTGTAGAATGCAGATGCACTGAAAAGATGACGGCCTGGGAGAAGTTCAGAAAGGGGGAGATGAAGGAAAGTATCGAAGAGAACAGGTAGGAATGGACCCAATAATTTGATTGATGTAGGTGAGACATGTGGTGTCGGTCAAGAGTGGGAGAAGCATCAATTAATGAGCTTACATTATTCTACGGGAAGACGGTGGCAACGGAGTTGGCTAAGCAGCGCCGAGCGATTGCGCATACAAAGTTAAGAAAGTTGCCTGGTAAATGAAACTATCCGTGGTGCAAGATGCGGCAGTCGAGAGGGCAAACAACGTGATAGAGAAAAGGGCAAAAACGGTACCATGGGGGTCGAGTAATGGCAGACCAAGCGGACTGTAACTGTGAGTGAGAACTATGAAGAAACAATGAAATTATATTAGAAGGCAAGTGGAGAAGCAGGAAGGTCTGAGAGGCACGCAGAAAATGCCCGTCGCAGTTGATGGACGAAAAGGGGGAGATGGGAGCACTGGCCGAAAAAGACAGGTGAGATATAACCAGTAAAATCATTTTATTGCAGGTACAACATAAAAATGACTGAGAAGAAAGAAGCTCCGGGACACGTAAACCGGTGAACGAGCGTGAAGCATGAACAATGGATGCGCGTCGGAGTTAGGGACATGGAATTTGGGAGCCGCGTTGCTGCAGGCAATTGTATAAGTGGATGCAACTGGATGATACCAATCGGAGCACTGCCAAGTGAAAGGATCCACAGAGGAATCGCGGAGTCAAGCAGGGAAAATAGGTCGGTGGTGGTTGGATAATAAATGTGGCTGTGAGAGATGCAGGGTTTGGAGCGGCAGTTCTAATATGGGAATTGGCCATGGTTGTGGGTGGGACTGGTGTGTAAAGGTATTAGGCGTGAGACGGGAGAGCTAGGGATGGCTTGACAGAACAGTAGGCAGTGAGGCTTGAGAATGCTATCAGTGAGCTTTGTGGGCATGGAGTGATAAAAAATGAATAAATACTACAAGCCGGCAACACCGTCGTGGGTGAAGAAAGAAATACTGGCTGTAGCCGGCAGCGTAAAGTGGGCAGGGCGACATTGAGGTGTAATGAGAGGTGACAAAGTGAAATTCAATAGAAGCAAGGACAGAATAGATAGGTGTGCATACCACTGAAGAGCGAAAAAATGGAAGTGACAGGGGTGATGACAAGAGTGATAGGTGGGCGTACAGTGGCGAACAAGGATGGATGGAGCATGCGACCTGCAGCTAACAGCTTTGGAGCGTGCAATCCGCAACCGGCGTTAGTGGGTGGGACTGGTCGTGCAATGGACACCCAACCTGCAAAAACACTTCGAAACAAACACGGGAGGTGTGATTCACCGGCCTAATTGCACTCGCACATCGTTGCAGACGATCTGCAGGCCCGACGTGCGCCGGCCAAAGAGGTGGATCTGACCGCGCCCGGTACCGTTGGGAATAGCACTCATGTCCGTTGATGGTTACGCACGTGAGGCGTAGTTCAACCATGAAGGTATAAGATATAAGATCCGCGACCAGGTGTCCAGGATGCAAGGCATTTCAGAGGACGGTGTCAGTGGTTAGTAATCGACCAAACAGTGGCATTACCCAGGAGCGTATATCAAGGTTGAGGGTGAAATGCACTTGAGGGGAGAACTGGACAAGGAGCGCAGATAAAAAGAGCAGTCAGGGTGTGCCCCTGCTGTGGATTAAGAGTTATTGGAGACACAAAAACCAGTGAAGGACGAGGCATAAGAGTGGCAGACTACGGGAGAAGGTGGAGGCATAGTGAATGAAAATAATGTCATTGAAATTCCGTTTATCCATAACGGGAAAGGAGATAGCTAGCCAAAGCTTGAGAATTCAGTCAGACAGATGAAACTGTCTATCGTCAATTGTGTCCGCAACTGGAGGAAGCGGGGTCGGCGAAGGAGTTGGTCTTAGAAGTCCAGGCCCCAATCGTATGCTATTTCCCCAGCTACGCATATAATGGATAACCGAAGTGCACGTGTAACTTTGAGATACGTGATGAGTGCCGATAGCGATTGAGACATGGTTTGTGGAGCTCGAAGGGTGATGGGCACTTGTTCCAGCACTTGGAGTAGAGAAGAAGGAAAAAACGTGAACGTACGGCAGATTCAGCTATACCAGAAGTGACAGTAAAAGGCCTGTGCCGAGGTGAGTAAGAGGCTTCACAAGAGAAACTTGCCGGATTAAAGGAAAAAGACAGGATGTGGAGCAGGTTATACAAGAAGACTGAGTGTGGCCTTAAGCGAGGCAGCCGGAGTGGGTCAAGATTCAGATGTTGGCATCGTTCTCTGTAGTTTAAAGACGTGGACCAACCAAGAAGTTGTTTGGCAAGACGCCTTTGTATGCTTTCTAGAGCTACCCTGTCAAATGTCTTCACGTTGGGAAATATTATTGGGGAGTATTCAAGCAAAGGCCGGATGTGAGATTTGTAGATGCTGATGAAACTGTCACGAAGACGGAAGGAGAGGGAGAGGAGGGCCATGCCTCTTCTAGCTTTGGCCGCTTGGATAGCGGCTCACTCAGAAAAGTTGAGGTCTTCATCGTGGATGGTGGGTCGACTGGCTATTGAAGACCCGCCAAGAGCTAAGGATCCAGGAGCAAATGGAATTTGTAGGTAAGAGCCTAGCGCTTATCAGTGGAGATGCTCATCATCCAGGAGAGAAACCAGCGGTTTAGTGCAGAGAGGTCAGCGGAAATGTTGCACAGAATAGGGGTAGCTTCATACTAAGTTCGTGCAATATGGCTCACTATGGATGCCATTGCAAGAGGCTACGTAAAAAGCCCCAGCGGCATAGTTGCCTTCTGCTATTTCAATTCATAGACGACCTAACAGCCAGAGAGTTCATTGGCAACAAGTCGACGATTGCTGCCATTTCGCCGTATAAGGACATTAAGATACTCCCTGATAAAACCCCCCTCCAAGGGGAAATACTTCGCTCGCTGAGAAGCAACCCTGCCTTGCCTATGCAGGCTGACCTCACTGGAACCGACATGAAGGCTACCCAATGACCCTCCGGCAAGAAGTCAAAGGCGAGCCCAGCGCATCACCCTGTCTACCTGCAAACCATCGACCTAGATGTGTGTAACTCCCCACCCACGGTTCAGCTTTCCCACAAAAGCCCTCTTCTACCGTCTCCCCCAGTAGCTTCCACCTCCAGTAGCTCTCGCTCCCCTACCACAGGCCCCAAGCGGCACTCCACTTCAGTATTAAACCCGAGCTCCCCCATCATAGCCTCAGAGCCAGGGCGACCCTGGTACAACCGTCTGCCCTCGCCGTACTACTTCACAGTCGTTCTCCGAGCCTTTGGCAGGTGTTGACAAACACTACTTTCACTCTAACGACTGTACCAACTGTCCACCAGCTGCTAGCTCAGCCGCGACACTTCGTTGTTATCTACATAAGTGCCACTCCAATTTTCCCATGAGCCTACCTGGTACGCCTACCAGGTCCGCACTTGTTCAACTAATCACCAAACCCATTAGCCCCCACTCTCAATCAGCATATGTCTACAGCGTACTCTCGGACTCTCCAGGTAGAAACCAGTTGGGCCATCATCCGGAACTGTCTAGCTCCATCGTCCCTCTAAGTAGGAGTGACGTTCACAGCCTTGTCAGTGCCACTTACCTTTCTATTGTCCTGCATCCGCTTCCACTGTCTTTCCCTCCCTCTGATCGAGTGGGTCACACCAATCATTCGTCTCCTTTGCTACCCTATATCCCTCCCTGCCCCCCAGACACCAACCCTCCACACTATAGCCCCAGCATGCCTCCGCTGTTCCCCTCTGCTCTGCTCCACTCCACCAACCCCCATCTAACTCTGAAGTACTATGTAAGTACCCCAGCAGATACTCCAGGTTCGTAGCTTTATCCCGCTTCCTCGCCCCACCTCTGCACTTACCGGCTCCCATGCCCCTCATGAGCCTCCAAACATTTCCAAACTTCGCCACTCCCTTCCTGCCCCCCCACCCACTCTACTTCACAGTTACTCTCCCACATACCTTCACCTCCAAGCCGACCTGCCGGCCTCATACTGACTCTGCCAAACAGGCAGGTTACCTGCAGTAAAGATCTCGTTTCTTTCCTGACCGGTGCCTTCCGCACCCGTGGCCATATTGCTAGTCGCCCTATGGACCATATCGATAAACTTTCACAGACCCACTTTGCTGATCGCTCCCCACTCGATGTCATGTCCTTTATTACTTTACACCCTGCACTCCCCACTGCCCACCCCGCTTCGACAGATATTCCCAACCCCTCAATTTGCCATATCGTGCTCCTTTCCCCTGTACCGCGTGACACTCCTCCGGCCCACATCAGTGGTGTGTTGCACTCCCACCGTATTGATCGCCCAGGGCTATGGGTTGCGCCTAACGCTAACGCTTTGCCTACTTTCTGTCATCCATCCAACATTGCCCGCCCTCCCTATTCTACTGACGCTCTATCGCCACAACGATCCCAGTAGTCTTGCACCTGGCATCCATGCTTTGCGCCCACCGACACTGAACTCATTCCTACTAGTTCTTATTAACGCTCGATCAAAAATTAGAAAAAACTATCGCATCTGCGATCTCTGGCTTTTACCTCAAAAGCTGACATTACCCGAGCAACTGAATCCTGGCTGTCAGATGATGCATCGCTTGACCTTGTTCGTATAGCTGGGTATCAGTGCTTCCCGAACACCCGCCAGTCCAGGTGTGGAGGGGGCTGTTTGGTCCTTGTCATATGCACCATCCACGCTAGTGTTATTGACCACCCCTCTCTTCTCCTTATTGAGGATTCGTTATGGCTATCTATTCACGCCTCCGGCCTGAACCTCCTCCTTGGCTGCATCTACGTCCGCCGGTTCCGAAGTTCGCGAAAATTGACTCTGCCGCGGATATTTTAGTGCTGTGCTTGACTATCCTGCCAGTGCAGAAATTATTGCGGGTAACTTTAACCTTCCTTCAATTTGCTGGTTCTCTTATGCTAGCCCTCCAGCCCTCTCCACCTTCTTTTCCTGTGTCCGTCTTGGTGGATGGACCTTACATGTCTCCATTAAGGGGAACACCATCCGGGGCTAGTACTTTCCACTGATTTTCCTGATATGACCACCCAGATTACTGATCACTTCCCAGGTAGTGGCCACCGTATTGTCAGATGCAAGTTCAGCTACTTCAGCTGCTCCCATCCGATGCAACCCTCTCCCCCTGTTCCGACTTCCTACCGTTCCTGTAACTGGCCCCTAATGCCAATGATAATCCGTTCTCTGCTCTGATCCCCTCACTGTTGTTAACTCTCTCTACTCCAACCTCTTACACTGCCTAAGTACCGCCAACCCAAGTGCCGATCCACGCCCCAAGTCCGGCGGCTCACGCCTGTGACTTTTAGGGCGTAAGCTAGCTAAGCTGCAAATTACCTTCGCTAGATCACGCGACTCTACAATTCTTCTGCGCATAAACCAGTTACAACCGAGGCTGCGTCGCATGGCTGATTCGTATCTGATAAGGCAAGAGGCTACCGCCCCAGCACACCCCCAAAAAAAGCTGATTACCTGTCCAACCTGCTTAGTAAAAGGTCCAATCACTGCAATCATACCTCGCCCAAATTCCTCATCTGTGGCTCATCTACCGCTAATACCCCAGCATCTATTTCTGAGGCCTTCAATGAGCATTTCTATTCCTCCCTTATAAACTCTCCTGGTATTCCCCCTCCTACAATCTATACCTGCACCTCTGCCCCTCTTTCATCGATTCC
Source organism: Fasciola hepatica (assembly GCA_948099385.1). Lineage (NCBI taxonomy): Eukaryota > Metazoa > Platyhelminthes > Trematoda > Plagiorchiida > Fasciolidae > Fasciola > Fasciola hepatica. The sequence goes on along the minus strand of CANUEZ040000104.1, from coordinate 1,019,790 downwards.
CTTCACCCATCTAGAAGTTGAAAAATCAGTTTCCTCTATTAAACCTTCCTCGATACCGGGCCCAGATGATCTCCCACCGACCCTCTTCCGTTTCGGTGGTCCTGACCCCCCTTTATTGTTGCCTGGTATATACACCACCTCCATGCTTCACACTTTCGTCCCACTTCATGGGAAATCCTTTGTTATAATTCCGCACCTCAAAAGAGTGCACTACGCGACCCAGATAACTATCGGCCCAATAACCAGACCCCGGTAGTCTGCAAAATCATGGAAAGAATAACCAAAAAACATTGTCCAGTACCTCCTATCTAACAACCTGCTGAACCCTGGTCAGCATGGTTTCTTGAACTCCCGTTCCTGCTCTTCCTGCCAGCTTGACTTTCTCAATGTCCTATCATCTGCTGCAGAGGCCGGCAACTCTGCAATCGTCCTGTACCTCGACATGTCTAAGGCTTTTGACCGTGTTCATCACATGCATCTGTTAGCCAAAATCCGGTCCCTTTTTTATACTGACCCTCTCTTTTCCTGGCTTTCCTCTTATCTATCTCACAGCTCACAAGCTGTGTTCGTTGACGGCCACTTATTCTCCACCAAACTAATTACTAGCGGCGTCATCCAAGGCGGTGTTCTAGGCCCATTGCTATCCATTATTTATGTCAATAACACTTTCTCCTCTATTGGATATGTCACCCCTTTACTCTTTGCCGACGATATAAAAACAGTGTACTACTTCCTCCCTAATGACTTATCCGTGACCATGTGCAACATATCGCATGACTTACTCGTTCTCCAAACTTGGTGCATCTCGTGGTTCATGAAGTTCTCCGAGGAGAAAAGCTTCCTCCTACGTTACAAGTGCACTGTACCACCCGGCCAAATTTGTCTGGACGACCTGTCCATCCCCATACACCCCATGGTTACCGATCTTGGGATACTCTACTTTTGTTCCTTCAACTTCTCAGAACAGGCATGGTTCCAAATCGCTAAAGCTAAGTGAACCCTAGGCCTGGTTCATCGGTGTTTCCTAATACCAGCCAGTCGCCTCTCCATGTATCTCTCACATGTGAGAGCGCTCCTTAATATTGTTCCATTACCTCCAGCCTCTGGCTGCTGCGGTACCGCCCGGTGAGCTTAAACTCAAGGTCAAGTGGGAGTTATTCTGCCAAGGTGTGGGGTGGGTGGGGAATGGTACAAAATCACACAAAATCCTACAGAAGGAAGACTGTCCTGTCGGAGAACCAAACTAGATTGACGGAAAAAATTTTATTAGACTTTTTCGCTCATTGCACACAGTCTTAGTGAAAGCTCACGATGCATAATGTCTCTCGCAGTTGATGTGCGATGAGGTTCTCCGTTTCCCTCTCATTTTTAGCGGGGATTCGACGAAATACGCTTGGCAGTGATGGGTGCATAACTGGTGTGCATATTATCGAAGGAATTCTGGACGCTCGATTGGCCGTGGCCATTACCTGTCCTATGCAAACTGAACTGAACTGAACTGGCCAAGTTCCTCTATTGAATCCTTTAAGAACGTTCAGCGTACTTTCACCAGAAGACTGTTAGGCGTATCCATAGCCCTAACATAACGTCAGCGTTGTGAGCTCCTACAGATTGAGCCTCCATGGATTCGTCGCATGAGGCTTAACCTGTTTTTCCCATTTAAGCTAATACATAACCAGGCCTACACTTCTTATCCTATCTCATTCGCTGCCCTATGCTCCTACCCCGTCCTACATCGTGCCTTCTCTCTCCTTGTCCCCCATTCTAATCTCAGTCTGAAGTCTCGATTCTTTCTGTTAGACTATTTCATAATCTGGGATAAGCTCTCCCTTAGCTTACGCAAAGCCTCCTCACTCTTCGCTTTTAGGCGAGCATTTTTGTTTTACTTAAAGGTTCCCAATGCCATATTGCTCACCAATGAGCTTGTCTCCACCGACCGGGCATTTGAAAGAGGCCTCACACTGTAGCCCTACTACCTCTGCGCCACAGGCCACTAGGTACACCCCATGTCCGACACTTTCCGCTCTCTCGTGCGCCGCGAACTAAGACCATTGCCTTCACTGATCCATAGCGAACTCAACTTCTGCCTTCATAAGATAACTCTATTGCTCACCGACGTCCATCTGTTATACATCATTTTTATTTTTTCTCCTCAGTATTTGTTGCTTCTCAGCTGGGGCACGCCCAGACTGCGCTTTTCTATCCCTTTTCCCTTTCTAATGATCCTCGATGACGGCCAACCACTTCGGGCACTGTACTTACCATCTCCCCGGCAGGTGCACCTGGATAATATTGCTACACGGTCGTCTACCACTCGCCGTTTCCATTGGTTCTCCTGTCCATGATCTCACGTCTTGGCCAGTTGATCCTGGATCACGCACCCCTATCGCGGTCGCTTTGCCCCTGTACAATTATCGATGACCACTCGTGCCACTCCCAACGGTGCGGGGCGCGATCAGATCCACCGCTATGGCCGGCGCATATCGGGAGTGCAGGCCGTCGGCAACGATGTGCGAGCGCAATCAGACTGGTGGATTACACCTCATGTGTTCACTTCACGAAATGTTTCCAGGCAGGGTGTCCATCGCACGGCCAGTCCCACCCACCAGTACCGGTTGTGGGTCACACTCTCTAACTTTTCTCGGACTACCAAGTCCAATGCTGTCGGCTGAAAATTGCATACTCCCCATCCTTTTTCCACCAAAGATTGTTCACCTATAGTTCTTATCATCTGTTACCACTTTCCATTTTTGTCGCTCTACCACGGTATGCACAACTACCCGTTCTGCCCTTCCTCCTATCGCCTCTCTCTGCATCAACCTTCATTGCATTGAGTCACTATCGTCCTAACCACTCTCCTCTGCCGACGTTCGCCAATATCTATTTTACTACCTGCCGTCATTGCCGGCTTCTATTCTTTATGCACTTGGTATTACCCTCTGTTCAGAATGCCCATCGATAGCATTCTTATACCCCACTGCCTATAGTTTTGTTTAATCCCTCCTTGTTCTCCCTCCTCATGCCCAATGCCATTACGCATCAGTCACTCCCGCACCCATGACCAATCCGCATGTTAGAACTTGCCGCTCCAAACTTTGCTTCTTTTACAGTCGCATTTATTATCTAATCGCCACCACCATATTTTCCTTTCTTGGCTCCGCGATTCCTCTTTGGATCTTCCCATCAGGAAGTGTCCCGATTGGCATCCACCTGCTCAACCCACCTGTTCAACTGTCCGCCGGCGCACAGCTCTCCACTTTCATCGTCCCAACTCGGCCACACATTCATTTCTTGGGCCTTTTTTGTTCTAATAATGGCTCACATATCTTGGGGGGTCCTGATTCCTTCTCCGCCTGCTTCGCGTTTCATCTGCAGTAAAATGATCTGATTGATCATGTCTTACCTGCGTCTCCTCGGTCATTGATTTCTTCCCTTGATCCGCTTATGGCTCGCTACAGGCATTTTCTGTGCGCCTTTCAGTTTGGTCCGCTTTTACATATTCCGCCGATTGCAGAAACAACGTCATATCGTGATGTTCTTTTAACGGTTCCTAATTGTTTGATCTGTCACTACCCAATTCCTCTGGTCCATCATCACATGTTGCACCTGCATTGACCAAATAATTAGACCCATTCTTACCTGTTCTCTCCGATCCTATCCTTCATCTTCAATCCCCCATGAAATGCTCCTTATAGTCGCCATCACTTCTGTGCTTTCGCATTCCCTTTTTCTCTCCGTTGGGCTGCTATATCCACCTGTCATGAAGATAATTCACCACGATATTCCAAAGTTAATTTTACAACCACTTGATCTAACCCCACTTACCCCTCCCAATGACTGATAATTTCCTTCCAGGACCCCATTGTTATTGCTCCTGCTCCTTCTGTATGTGTAAATATATATACATAACATATATATATATATGTATATTTGCACATATGTATATGTGCATTCGCTCTGCATCTTGCAGTTCCTCACCGGACATTTCTCTTGCTATCACCCCGCCGACCGTCATGATATGAACCCATCAATCCCAAATCTGTGCCTCACGTATACCGTATCCAATCCTCCTGAACCACGTTTTTCATCCGATCCACCCCCTAATTCTTCTATTGCTCGCTTCCAGTTTTGTGCCCTGTCAGCCGACGATCCACTGCAGACTACCAATGCTTCATTGATATCTGGTTCACTGCAATGCACCTCACTTTTTTCTCCATCATTCCCCACTACTGCAGTTTCTTTTACCGATTTCTAGCCTTTCTCATGTACATCATTCGGCCTCCAGATGTCTCCTTCCGGACCAGTCGTACTTTCAGCCCCACCGGGCGACCATTTAAATCCGCCCTTGAGTTCATTTAAACTCCCTTCAACCTCTATGGTGTGCATACTCTTATCCTATTTCCACCCCACTTGAGTCCGTCTTCCGAGCCTTTTCATCCTACTTTTTCATGCAAATTTCCACATTTTCATGAACCATATCAGTCCATTTTATCACCGGTATCAACAAGATCATGCACATTGCATGCTTCGGGCGTCTCCGAAATAACCAATATTAATATTACATTATTATTTTCAATTGAAGGTGTAGACCATTTTTATATCATCTGCAGACAAGAATGGCATGCCATGGTGCACTAGATTCAGTGCGTCCATAATGTACATCAGAAATAGGAGGGGATCCAGTACTCTGCCTTGTGTACCACCACTTGTAACTGGTTTCGGTTTAGAGTTATATCAATTATAGAGGACCATTAGCGAACGATGAGCAAGGTAAGATTTCAGCCAAGAAATCAGCGGGTCAGCAATGCTGAGTGAACACGCTTTGGCTACGAGATGCTGGTGTGGAACACGGTCGAAAGCCCTCGACGGATCCATCTAGGCAATTACCAATACCTGTCCGCTATCAACAGCCTCAGCGACTAGGTTGAGGAAGCCAGACTGACATGTGGTGCATGATGGCTATTTGGGAAACCCGTGCTGCCCACACTAAGAAGGTTTGAAGCGAGAAGATAGACTGTAATGCCATCTCTGATAATCGCTTCCCTTGTTCTGAAAATGATAGTGGTATGGTTCATCGGACGATAATTAGTGAGTTTGCGGACTGGTCCGTTTTTTGCGTCGTGGAATGATGACTTAAAGCTTCCAGTTCGACGGTACCAAACTGGCTTTGAGTGACAAAGTAAATAGGTTTAGTGTTAACAGTGGAGGGTCCGATCCACCGTTAATGATTGCAGATGGGGTTATCCCTTCTGGTCCACGATGGGCGGATGCCTTGTGGCGTGAAATGAGCCCGAAAATAAAGTTTTGCTTCAAAGATTACGGTAGATAGATAAGAGCTAGTATTAGCAAGAGGATTCTGAGGGTAGGGGGCTATGTCTGGGACGGGGGTCGTGGGATTGGCGAAACAAAGAATAAAGACCGTCGCGATATCAGAATGGGAGGTGGCCGAAGTTTTATTCTGTAACACAACGTATTTAATCGTAGCTTCTTTTGCCGAATTCCTAGATTTGTGTAGTAGTGAGAGTTTTGATACCTCTTTGGGGTGCCTCAGGGTTTTGACTTCTTTGTTGCGGAGCTGATCTTCGTTAAGGCCCCGGATAATATCAGTCAGACGTGTTAGTCTCATGAGAAGAGGACAGTCTTGGTTTCGAAGGTAAAGTCTTTGCATGTTAAGGTACTTTCGTTGGAGGGATGCGAGTTTGGGCCTCCTAAGGACGGAGTTTGAGGCTACTGGGCTAAGTTTGAAGAGGCGGTTTCCCAAGTTAAGGTAAAAGTAATCAGCCGCCTGTTGGGGGTCAGCAGTTAGAAAAAACTGCTCCCATGTTAGTTACGGATGAGACTGGGCACAGGGTTCCAATTTAAACTGAGAAAATTGTTGACTAGTGTCAGATAGTCTGATGGAAAAGGATGGAATGAAGGATAATCGGACGCTCTCTTTTGGCCGCTATCCTAAAGTTTGTGCAGAACGGAAACCGAAAAGTTGGGAACGCTATGAGTGAATATGAGATCTAGGATGTTGGCGTTTTTAGTAGAGGTTTTAACGTGTTGCATCCAGCCTCCAATGTGAGTATGGGAGACAAAGTCTATCAAGTTGGGGGGTGCTGTGAGGTTTCTTTGGGATATTTTGGGCCAGTTAAAACCACCGGCCCTGATTTTCGCTGCCGGAGTTAGTTGTAAACGGTAATCAAAGGCTTCAAGTAGAGGCGAGTCTCCAATGGTAGATGGGAGGAGCGATAAACACAACTAATATGCATAACTACAGTTAGGAACCGAATTGTGGGCCATAGAGGATCCGGAATTGAGTCGAGTGTGGCTTGTCTAATGAGGATTACTGGAAGGGAGTGCTGTACGTATACTAGGCACCCACCTCCGCGTCCGTCAACCCTATTTACTCTAAAAACCTTGTACCCTTCAAGCATAGTTTCGCTTGTGGGAGTGTGTTCGGTGAGCCAGGTTTCAGTAACAAAGATTATGTCATGACTGGATGTTATGATAGTGTTTAAAGTGATGAGGCTTATTCAAGATGGACCGGGAGTTAAACAAGATAAAGAGTAACCCACTCATGTGAAAGTGAGTGTCTGGGTTAGGCAACGTAGGGGAGTTGTTGGTCGGAGAAAGTGCACGGGGAGGGGCGTGCATTAGAGCTACTACCGAAGAGGAAGAAAAGTGAATTTTGGACGCCTCCGCGATGGCTTAAGAAGGTTCAGCCGCGGACGGCCCGGGAATAATTAATTTCAAGTTAATACAAGGTAAAAGAAAAGACCTTTGACGACGTAGTCTTGCTACTTTCCCTGATTCGTTGGGATCGGTCGATGCTCCAGTGCCGTGACATAGCACGAGGTTGGGAAAGATATTGGCTTTCCCGCGTGACAACCCTGGTATTGGTTAGTGTTGTGTGGTAGGAGCAAATTCTCAGAAGATAGGGACTAGGAGAGTGTGGGGTGGTTTTGCCGCCTGTCGATGCGGCTTGCCTGGGTGGGAAAGGATAGGAATCGGCGGTTGGCAGAGGGGGTATGTGGAGATTTTTTGGAAGAAGGCAGTAGTAATAAGCAGTGTTGCGTAAATGGCCTGCAAAGTTCGGTGTGTTATGGAAGTTCTGAACGACTGGAAAGGTGGCGGTATTGGAAAGTGGTTCATTGAGGTGGGAAGTGAGGAGAGATTGTGGAATTGTATGCCACTGGGTGGAGAAATTTACTCGAAGGGGTTCTGTGGATGTTTTCTGCAGGTAAAAGAACTGCAGTGAGATAAGCGATGGTGGGGCAAAACCACGATTTTGGAATGGTAATGGAACTAACGGGATGAACGACTGAGTCCCAGAAACGTTAGGAAATGATGAGCTAGGCAGATGCAGCTTTGAACGATAGCCGCGCGTACCCTCCGTATGGATGCATGTAGGGCTAGGATTTCGCTGGGAGGAAATACGGTTTGAGAAACTATCTATTTTGGGGACAGAAATTGTAGGCCCTGACGTTAGTGGAATCTTATCAGGGTATCTGTTCGCTTCTTATCTTTGCCGGACCCACTGAATGTAGCCTGGTGATATAAAACGGTCGTTGTCTAATGAACTAGACGTTGAGGCCCTTAGTAGGGATGGAGGGTGGGCCTCCGAATTCTGGAGCTGCAGCCATGGGTTACCTTTGGTACCGACACTGCGTTGGAGGCTGAGTACAGATCGTTGCCAACTTTCGGCCCATGGGTGATAAGTCAGATGGCAGCTACGAGATTCCGTTCAGTTCAGTTTGTACAGGACAGGTGATGGCCACGGGCAATTGATCGTCCAGAACTTCTTTGATGGTATGCACACCAGTTATGCACCCACCACTGCCGAGTGTATTTCGTCGAATCCCCGGTAAGAATGAGAGGGAAAAGGAAAACATCATCGCACATCAACTGCGAGAGACATTATGCATCGTGAGCGTTCATCGAGACTATGTAGTACGCCAAAAAGACTATTAAAACGTACTCCAGAAGGACCACAGTGCTCCCCGTCATCCATCCAGTTGATATACGCAAGGCTCACTACGAGGTACTCTACCTATCGGCAGTTTGTTTGCTGGAGTATGCCCTGAGGGCTAACGGGTTTGATTCGAACGAGAAAGACCTGGCCGGAGTATGATGCGTCCCGGTGGGTTTTAGTCGTGGCCAGATGGTGTGGACAAGAATGACCATACGTTGATTTATGTGTCGCCTTGGGAGAGCGATACTAAGTTGTTAGGTCAGGGAGACCACACTATTTAGGTAGCTATTTCTGACGCATAAAGCTGAGCTGTCTGGCAGGACTTGGTGAATTCGGGTCCCAGGCATCTGCGACACTAATGGCCAGTCTGGAGCGCTTGAAGACTGGTGAATTTGGAGAAGGTCTAGGCGTTGCGTCATGGCCTAAATCAGACAGTTGTTGGCTGATAGACGTTGGTTGCATAGAGTAGGTTAGGGAAATGAAGCGGATAGGTGTCTTTCTGGCGGATTTCTGCCCTGGAAGCTTGAGAGAGTTCAACTTGTTCAGCACTTTCAGTTGTGTTGGTGTTCTGACAGAGGCTACTCGAATGTTTTATATGGCAAGTTAACAACAATAACTGTTTGTTTATGGTGAAACCCACTGGCCGTCAGTGAGTCTGAAAATTGAAAAACCAAGGGGCATTGGTGTCGTTGTGTTTGTTTGTTTAGTCTGCTGCTACATCATATCACTTGTTCCATGTTAGCAGCCTTCAGCTAGTTATCGCTATGTTGAGTGGGGCCCTATCGGGAAAGCTAAATACAATGGCGTGATTTGAGTTTCGTATTCGTTTCTAAACCTCTGAAGACATGCTATCAGTAAAGCTACACGTGGCAACTAAGTTACAGTCCGTAGTTACCATAGATGGATCCAGGAGTTTAGCTACTGGCGTCAGAATTCTGGTGGCTCTGTCAAGAGCTTCAATTCTCGATTCCAGTGAGCCAACGTGTCGTAAGAGTCTGTCAACTTTGCTATTTGCGTCATCATGGATGTTCGTTAATGAGACGGAGCATGGCGTAGTGACCGGGAGACGTAAGGTTACGAGTGGCAAAATCCTGCTGGCCGGTCTGCCTCTTTTGGAAATGCGCCTTGTGACTGCAGGCTAAGGATAACCAGCAAGATTTTTTTGATTATTTGGCGACTTCAAAAAGCCTAGATACGGAACAAAGCTGAAATTCTATAGGAAGTCACCTAGGACAGGAACAAACAGGGTTGACTAGGTGTTTTCACTGTATGGACGAAAGAAGGTTGGAGTTTTAGCCAAGGAGAAAACGGTAGCTAAAAGGGGCGATTTAGCAAACTATCGCTAAGTATTTTACAGATTGGCTTTCAAGGGGTGATTTGTGGTAGGTATAGATCTATATTTCCTAGTCAAGGGTTGCTTTGAATTTTGGCGGAAATGAATTATCGACTCACCGTGGTGTTTCGCAGTTGTTGCCACCGACAAATTGACTATTCAGCGTAGATAACTTTTACTACTAGGTGTTACGTAAAACCAAGCCTGAGCTACGGAAAAAGAGAGAACGAGACAACCTGATATATACGCCAAGTTGACCTTGACCTGACCTGACTTCACCAGACTTTACGCCGCCCAACAAACCTCCCGATGAAGCGGTCATTATCCAAGGAGTAAATAGTGCTGCCAATTCACTCTAACTTAACAGCACTTCAAGTTCGTTGTGTGTGTCAGTCGCCATGGGTTTCACCTACTGCTGGCTAGCCGCAGACACCCCCGCAGGTTTTCTTGAAGCTATGCCCCATACATCCGTGTCTTAGAGTTTCGTCTGATGATGATACGTCATTATCGATGTACGAAAGAAGGGCTTCGGTGTGATAGGGATGCATGAATAGTTTGGGGGGTATAGGGGGCAAAAGGATTCTGGACCAAGAGTGAAGTGCATAGCCAAATAAAGACTGATAATTCCCGGTGGAGAACCGCGATCGGACTTCAACTCGCGATGTAATATCTGTAAAAATGTGATTGGCCCAAAAATTATGGGAGTTTGAACACAGATTGGACAATTATACAGATTGGGTTGCATATATTCCATCTGTTTGCCTCCGTTCAAAGATGAAAAATAAAGAAGAATCCCCCCTGCAGCGTATCGCACAGCCTGTCCTTTATCACGCAATCGGTTTCACACCATCAGGTTTGGAACCAGAATCATGAGTGTTGTATTTTGTTAACGAGTGGGTGTGTAGCTATGGGCTCTCGTCGTATGATGCTGGGGAGTCAGAATTCCCGCCCCTTTGTTTTTTTATTTGAACTGTTCACGAGAGACCCAACTGACAACTCTTCTTTTTTCCCTTGGTCATCCTTAAAGTCGGCTTGCGTGCTTTAGGCTTTCCCTCTGCTTTATTTCTCCCCCCTAATTATTGAATTTTTTTCCCTTCCTCTTTTTTTGAGCTCCACAAGCCTTTTCTCTCCTGTATTTTTGTCCCTACACAGTTCACCTTTTATCTTCCCCGTATCCTCTCAAGATCTTTCATCACCAATATTCTTTTGAAACCTTCTTTTATTATCCTCATCTTTTCGTAGTTTTTGGGTCATCTTTTTATCTCATTCTGGTTCACGTACCTCTTCTTCGTTCTCTCTTTTCGTTTATCTCGTGCATCCAGCCGACCGAAGTAGTGACACGAGACCTTATTCCTTTCCTTTTTGGTCTGGTCAAGTGGACTGCTCCAAAGGCAAGAAGCATAGTTCTGAAATGCCGTGCTCAAGGTTGCTTGAAACCTAGTGAGTAACGAGCGTCTGTGGAGTGCTCTGGTCCCCCCATCTGGTTCTTAGCCTGAATTGCAATATACCACCGCTTGTTATTAGTCAGAGGAAGAATGGACAGAAAATAAAGAAAACGTGGCAATCCCACTCCAACATTACGCCATGAGAGGACACCAGACTCTCAAATGGGCTCCAATTAAAACTCATTCATGTGATCGGCATAACAAATCAAGCTCTTTCTAGTAACCATCAGGATCGCTCTACGGGGGCATCGTTCCGAGGGGTTCAACTGGGGTCTCAAAATGGGCACGTAAGTACTGCTGAGCTGCGTGCTTGTCGAGTTGCTTTTTGAACCACTGCTTGCTTGTGGCCTCAACCACAAGCGCTGGTGGCAAGATCCGCGGGCAGCAGACAAGTACTGAGAAAAGGCTTTCCATGGTCCACAGCCATGGACAATGCCGCTCGGGATTTGGCGATTGACCGTGCAGCAATGAGGTGGACACTAATGTGAACAAGTACCGACTGGACCGTCTCTCGGAGCATAGGATATTAGATAGAGGACTAAAGCCCCCTCCAGCCACTCGGCACCCCAAACTGCATGGATTAAGACGGCGAAGTCTGTTGGGATATGTCACGCTGGACTGGCTAAGCATGCACTTCTTGGCTTCCCACTGAACCGCCTCGAATTTGTTGACGCAGCATCAGATAACTGATGGACAAGCCCAGATGTTTATTTCCACGTGCGGTTTGACTACAGTGGCAAAACTTCATGGGAATGTTTCAGGCCTGAGCTTGCCTTAGTGTCTGTCAGACTTCTTTGAGCAACACATAGTCAAATTTGATGCAAATCCCGAAATCAGAAAGCGACTTCCCGTAAAACTCTACGATATTAGATTATTAAGTGAACATTGACATAAAACAGATACGAACCTCAATCACGTGACCACAGGGACTCAGAAAACGAGAATCAAATTGCGACGCGCGAGAAAGGGGCACATGCGTCACGCAGGTACAGAATGGGATATGACAGGGTAGCGCGCTGGATGCGAACAAACGAACGTTGTTTCATGAAAAACTACAGTGCATGGAACCAAGCCAATAGTGCAAATGGGTGGGTGGGGTCAAGGAAACATGAAATTGCAGTGTTTTAGGGGGAGGGAATGTTTCCACAACCTCTTGCTACAGAGTCTGTTGAGCTAGTTAATTTAGAACACTGCTCTACAGGCCAGAACAATGGAGATTTTTGTCCGGGACAGACCGTCTGCATTGGCCGTGACATACCTCTTTCATGCACGACCTTCTAGTTTATGTCACTAACCAGAGGTCACTTTTTTCCAGATGCCCTCCAGCTTGCATGACATCGCTTTTGTCATAATCCAACGGCCAGCCATTGCGGTCTGGCAATTGAACGGACTGTCGAAGTCAGCTTCTTAGACGTTTCCCTCCATTCCCCTTTTGAATCTTCCGGCTGATCTTCACGTCGTCGGCCTTAAGTAGTACATTGGACTGTGTCCTGGAGGGGATCTTTGACAAGGTCAGTGAATAACCTGAGTTCGGGTATGGGGCCAAGAGTTACTTCGCTCGGTGCTTGATGGGGACTGGATAGGGTTTCGTTCACTCCGAAGCCGAAAGTTCTGCCGGTCAAGTAGTCGGACACGTTAAATGGTGAGAGATTCAATTAAACCAAGTCCTGTCAGTTTACGTAGAAGGCTTGAGTGACAGACACTATCAAAAGTCTTAGAAAAATCTAGGAGCACGGAGTCCATTGGAACATTTTTGTTTAGTGCCCCAATGTACCATGTCATTATTTCTATTAGGTTGGTTTGGCAATATATACAGCCACAGAGGTATTGCTGAGCCGTATTCAGTATGTTGCCATCATTGGTGAACAGGTAGATGACGTCATCGGTGGAGCACTCCATGACCTCGGAAACTGTTGAGAGCATTTCCACGAGGCTGTAATTTCGCGGTTCTGTCCTGTCCCCTGTCTTAAGCATCGGTGGCACTACATAAGCTTTTCACTTATCAGGCTCTTTCCCAACTCTCATGGGATGGTAGAAAATGTCTGAGAAATGGAGAGGTAATTGTTCGGCACACAGCTTCAGTAGCAGTGATGGAATTTCATCCATCCCTGGCGATTTCCGGGTCTGTAAGCTACTGAGCTTACGCTCAAGCTGTGTAAGTGAAAAAGCCAGCGATGCTGCATCCAACGGTGTGCCTAATGTAGCTGTGGCGGGGTTATTCATATCTGCTTGTTTTGACTGTTCTGGAGTAAAACTGAGGAGCAGTACTAGGCCAAGGCATTAGCGACCTCTGTTGCTTTTCGTCAGTGTTCCATCAGCTCCTAGCACATCATTTACCCCAGATCTGGCCTGCGATACTGCGGCTATGCTTCTATGGAGTCCTGTGTGACTCCCTGCCACCTTGCCCGGAGACTACCGCTGGTAAGCAGAAGTATCCGGCTTACATAATGCATTACAGATGTTTCAGACGCAGGAGTATTCAGTGTGGTCGCGCGAGCTCTGGGTTTGTCTATAATTGTCCCATGCCACTCCCCTCCTCTTCAGAATTTTTGGAGTGCGGCTGCGCATTACCGGCCTGGGTCCCGGGGTCCCAACTGGTGTTTGTGGCAAAGAACCTCAGTTAGAACTCCCCTGATGCTTTTTAAGCTTGCGGGATCACGGGACTGGTCCCTTGGTCACAGCGCTTCGGCTAGAAATTCTTTCTAGGTGGAGAAATTCGCTCACCACATATTTTATTCGGTGGCACCTTCAGCTCCCAGAAAAGCAGCGGTTTGGTCCAACTCAAACCTGATGACCACATTATCCCAAAGCCCCAAAGTTCCGTAAACTTCTAGGTGATCTGTCATGTGCAGTGTGTTGGTGAGTAACAAGTCCAGTGCCGACGGACTAGAACTCCCCTTTTATTGTGTGGGCTGCCTACAGTGCTTATACCAGACTAAGCTGTTCATTGTATTGGGGAGTGCTGAAGGTATTGACTCGTGACCGGCTGGCCAGGATAGGGTGGTAAGGCAAATGTAAGGCAGGTTGCATCCAGTCGTCACAAACACTTGGTCATGTTTCCTCGTCAAAACCTCAACATCATGCTGGATGATATCTCTAGTGACCTAAAGCGACTCGGGGATTGGTGCAATTCATGGAATATGGACTTTTCGACCTCGAAGAGCTGCTACACAACATTCAGATGTCAAGTGACCCCCGGAACCCTGCTTATCCACGACCTACCCATTTCGTACAGCCCTTTAGTTCGAGACCTTGGTCTCCATTATTCTTGTAGCTTTAGGTTTTCTGAGTATGTTCCACTCCAGATTGCAAAAACCAGAAGAACCACTGGTCTCATCTCCAGAACTTTTCGGCTAAATGATTGCAAACTGCTCACTTACAAGTCTCACGCCAGGCCTCTTCTTGAATACTGTCCCATTATCTTCACCAACATGACGAAATCCGACCGCATTTCTCTGGAGTCCGTGCAACGTCGGTTCACCAAACAATTAGTAGGCTTTTCCTCCAGTCTGTGTTACAAGGATCGATGCATCCTACTCAATCTTGACCCTCTATGGTTGCGTCGCATGAAGCTCAATTTGTGCTTCCTGTTTAAGCTGTACCACCGTACGGCCTTTTCGTGTACCGAACCCATTCGTCTCACTCCCTCCACGAATTATGCTCTACGCCATCGGTCATTGCAGCTCTCTATTCCTAGATCAAAACTAGCGTTAAGATCTAACTTTTTCCTTATAAAATACTCAAAAATATGGAATAAACTCCCGCTAAACATCCGCGAAAGTCTCTCAATTTCCCAGTTCAGAGGCTCGCTGGATCACTTCTTGACTGTTCCCAATGTGATCCTTCTTACCGGCCTGACCGTCACCGAAGAGGTGGCCTACGAAAACGGGTTTGATTACTAAGATTATTGCACCAGAACTTTCATTTCTCGCCCGATGACAAACGCCAGGGCAACAATTCTCTTTTACGTTATATTGCTTACAATCTATACTACTGTAGCCACAGTTTGCTGACTTTTATAACTATACCTAGTTTAATGCTTGCCGGTTCTCCTAATTTTAGACAATGTTCCTATTCTATTGCCAACCAGTCTAAGTTTCTTAGTCTTAGATGTCTCCACAGAAAATAAGTACGTGGCTTCGGACCCTAGGACACTGAGTTCCGCCGTCTACCACTTTACTCGATCCTTTCACTCCTCTCCCGTTCATCTTTGCTACCACCACTCACCTGGGTTTTATGCCCGGCCTCAATTCGCCTTTCTTAATCACCTCATTCCAGAATCTATCATCCCAGAAGCCCACCTGCTAGTACTTACTTGGTGGCTTTTCCTCTCGTCTCACCTCTGTATCTACCATGCACCAACTACTATCATATTCTCCCTTGTGCACCACACCATTTCCCATCAGCAGAGCTAAACTCATCTGCACCAGCTAGCCCGGAATGGACTCTGATGGTCTTAGGCATGGCCTGGCGCTGTATGAGACTGACACACGTATGCTAGCTTGTGCTTTACAACGTTCGTTGTCCTACTCCGTGTGTTGCATAATCCCATCCTGCATTTTCCCAGCCCATGCTAGCGAAACCCCTGATGTCAACGGCACCCATACCATTGCGTCGTTGGAACGTGGGGAAAAAAGACCACCCCCAGCAGTTGCGGAAAAAGACAAATACGCATAAAATTACGATCGGGCGGAGGGGCTATGGAAAGTTCCTATATGGGCTCAACCACCCCTCTGTTAGGAAACAAACAAAAAAAAAAATAATAATAATAAAACTGAAAAAAGAGAACAGTGGAAACGAAAAAGACCTCGTGGGATCGATTCGATCTCCAAATACCACTGACATCGGGCTGTGAAGGAATTGGGCAACCTTCATCTATGGGAAAGTATCCCATCAGCTCAGACCTGATCCTGCGAAAGGGGAAACCCCACATCGCCCTTGTTCGCTCGACAAGCTTTGGTCTTCACGCTCGAGACTGACTGGGGTGACAGCGCACTGGACTCCTCACATACGCTTTCCCATCCCCCGCTCTAAGTTTCAACCACCCCATACCCACCATAAGCGCACCTAGCATGCACGTCGACGTCAAATACAATCGCTACCACAGCCCTGACTTTCAACCCATTGACCTGGACAGAGTATCGACGTACCTGACGAATAACGGCAACCTCGATGAAGCCCGAAAAAGGAAAAAAAGATAAGAACATAGTGGAAACCGGTCACCTTTTCCATCTATACCCCTCTATCGTCCGTCATCTTTTTTAGAAAGCGGTCTTCTCGATGTCCTAGCATCCAAGCCACGCTTAGGTTTACAACCCTACCTAACAGTAACCACTGCCTCCTGCCAACTACAATCACTACCGCAGCCTGCTCACAATTAAGTTAAATCTCTGAAATGCAGACGCAGCAGCCAACCGGGTTTACGCTATCTTGCTAGCCGGTGGTAGTACTTATCAACCCCCTGCAACCCCATGTTACTTAAGCTCTCTAATTAGAACCCAGATCAAAGTACGAAATGTAACACTGACAGTCCACATAGACCCAGTCAGTTCATTATTAATTGTCGCTATTTATTATCATAACTATCAGCTGGAACCACGTCCAGACTGCTAACACCACTCATTTCAGGTTTGTCGTCGCCCACTCTCTCGGGCACCACTTTCGGTGACCAATGTCCACACTTTGACCTGTACCAACAGAGACCTTAATGGCATCTTTTATACCAAACGGGATTGCAATCGGGCCACACGACCTAAAACACCCCCAAATGCCTACAAGCAGATTGATAGACGTCTCCTAACGCAACACCTCTACTACTGATGTCACTGTTGGAGGCTTCAGAAATAACAGTTCGCAAGCAACCTTCTATTGATTGATTGACACGTCCCTTACCCCGCCTGATGAACCATACCCACGGGATGCTGCACATCACCTTGGTCTCATGTGAAACAGTGAAACAGAGCCAGAATACGCAACACAGGAATTTTTTCTCATTAAAATTCGATACGTTATCCGAACGCGAGTCCACTTGTCCCTCACATCCTTGGTTCCCAACAATGATGCCGAAGATCACTGAGAATCAATAAGTCAATATATTTGTCAGCATAACAGAACAATAAGGCGCAAGCCTACAAGGAGATTTTTCGCTCCGTTTTCTCTTCCAAGATTTCATTTTTCTTTCGATCGGTATCCAGCTTGAAATTGACTCTTCACCAGTTAAAGGCCTTCAAGTTGCGCTGCCTTTTTTTTCT
The DNA here is from genome assembly GCA_948099385.1 of Fasciola hepatica. Taxonomy (NCBI): domain Eukaryota; kingdom Metazoa; phylum Platyhelminthes; class Trematoda; order Plagiorchiida; family Fasciolidae; genus Fasciola; species Fasciola hepatica. The sequence goes on along the minus strand of CANUEZ040000104.1, from coordinate 1,002,804 downwards.
GAATGATAAGGGTTATTGATCCCGAACCTAAACTCACCTTATATATGGATTGCTGTTTCCTCCACATTCATCAACGTTGCCTGTCCATTTCCACAAAGTTTCCTCATGTCCCCTCGTTTCATGATGAACTCCCTCTCTTAGAATCGGGAATATCCATCATTCCGGGCCAACTTCATCTCCATAGAGAGCCGCTCTCTTCATATTCACCAAAGTTCACGGTTGTACTCCCATTCATTTCTTTAACCTCTCCATGTCCATTACTTATTCCGTGCATAGAACCCGCAATAGGCCTCAGTTACCCACATCTTGCATTATTATGACTTATAACGCATCCCTAGCGCTATATTTTCACGATATATTTTGTATTTTCACGGACCACTACCAACCAGTCGAATCCGAAACCAAACCGTATTTGCCGCGCAAACCTTTATAATTTCAGTCGACTCAAACTATCTCTAGCTATATTGTTTTGCTTCTGACGACTCCACTCGCTTTCTTGAAATTCGTATATAGTTCATTGTTTTGAGTAACGTTGTACACCATGATCATGCGCTTGCGCATGCGTCTCGACCATGGTCGAGAAATATACCATTATTATTTACCCTAAATACAGCAGCATTTCTAACATATAAGTTGCAGGGTCGGTGCAGTCCGGCGGTCTGTAGATCATGCTCGCAAGAGACAAAATTATTTTTGGCACTCCTGTGGTATCCCATACTCCCTCCGGCTCCTTATCCAGGGTCGAGTCTGAAAACTCTGTTGCACTCGGTGCCCAAGAGGCGCAGTTCGAAAAGCTTACCGAGCAGCCTTTGGCCGTTAGTGTATACGCAATTCCAAGTTTCGACCAGCACTTTATTGCCTGGTGGAGAGGAAGTTCCCGCCTCGGTTACTGCGGAGGTACTAGTGGTTGCAGCGACAGATACGAGCCGGTGGCCCCCTGTGGAACAGTGTGGAGAGAGGCCTTCGTCTGTTCAACTGTGTTTGGACTGCCAGCTCTAACTGAGCCGGCACGATCCAAATTTTCAGACTCGGCATCTAGTTACTGCATTCTACTCTGATTCCTTGAAAGTTTGGCAAGGACTACTTTCCGTGTTCAGCGAGCTTTCTTTGCTTCTGATGCTATGCTCTGGATGGTTTGCCTGAAAGGCGGAATTTTCTCGACAATATCATCTTCACAGACATAAGTTCATCGACAAAAGTGCCGCGGCTCATAACCTCATCCCTCTTCTATAAGGCCAGTTCTGGGAAAGCTGTTCCAACTTGAATCTAGAGCCCACTTGGAGCCTGAAACGTAACTGAATCTAACAGCATCCTCTAACAGTCTATTCCACATAGGCACAACCCCGTTTGTAAAAATTAAGCTAGTGTGTCCAGCCTTGAGTGCGGTTTCTGTAACTTAAGACGGTCTCCGGGTGCCCAGCTCAGGGGAAGAAGCGAACATTTCCCACTTTTCTATACGCAACAGACCATTCGTAAACTTGAAGGCCTCTTTTAGGTCACCTCGGCCTTCAGGACAGCCCTGAGAGAAAACATTAAGATTTTCTAGAGGCTGGGCATAAGATTTTCCCCTTCAACAGGTGACCATCCTAGTTACAAGTGGTTGGACCCTCGCAAACACTCCTTAGCCCTGAGATAGTAAGAAGCCCATGCCCGCTCAAAACACTGCAGAAGTGGACGCATGAAAACCTTGTAAAACGGGGAGGAGACCCCTGGTTTTGAGTGCAACAGTCTTGCAATCACTAGTTAACACCCGTCTGGCAATATCTGCGGCTTGCTGGCACCGTCTTGATGGCTTGAAGTCCTGTGCCTGTCACACCTAGTCCCTTCAACCCTAACACCTTTCGAATCAAAATGCCGTTCTTTTCACTTACGTTGGTAGTCAGGACTTGTCATTTGGCCAGATTCGGTGGTAAAACCCACAGTTCTGTCCATCTGAGCACCGCATTTTTATCCTGTGCTTAATCGCCTCTCGCTTTCTTCACGCCATCTACAAGGAGGAAACACGGCTGGCTTAGTTCGTTTGCCACGACATTTACTTTCTGGGGAGTGGCAAAAGCCCAAGTACTGAACCCTGCGGCACATCAATGTTAACTTTATCCGACGTTGATAGGTAATCACCCACCATGACACAGAAACTGCAATGCCCTAGAAGGTGGGCTATTCACTCACTTGCTTCCACAATTATCCCAAGGTTTCGCCGTTTATAGTCCGGCAGGCGATAACCCACAGAGTCTTAAGCCTTACTAAAGCCTAAATAGCAAATTTTCACTGTCGAGCATTCATTATTCCTCTTGTGGTCTAGCCTGAGACTATTATCAGTATTTTCAAACCCGATCTTTTTAACAAGCCCGTGTTGAACAAGTGTTAGTAGGGCTTTATCAACCAGAGGCAGGTACCATTGCCTTCTGAATTAACTTCCCACTCGCTTACACAATGCCGATGTCAGGCTGATCCGCCCATAATTCTCCGCCTTCTGCCCTGGCCTAGTCTTGCGTATTCCCACGACAATGGCCTTATGTCAATACCCTAGCACCCCACTCTCCCCTAGCGATGCTGCATACTGCTAGGTAATAGCCCCTGAGGAGATACCGGGTCGGGGTTGAGCAGCTACCGGATTGATCACGTCCGGTCCGGTTGTTTGGATAAAGATTTGAGTGACTGTAATATTAATACCGATGCTGATAATAACAGTTGTGGCACATTCCTTGATCGTGGTCAAGACGGGTATACGAGACGTGATCTCAGGTTACGGCACTTTGCAGCAACGTGATGTATTTACAATTTTGAAATTTAGGATTCACACAATTACGGCAATAAAACGATGAAGCTTGGTAGTGTTTGAATGTACTAAAGTGGAGACGGTTAGTCTGGTAATAATAATTCAGTTTCAAACTCAGGATGGAGATATTGTGGATAGGTAGCCAAAGATGGAAGTGCGGAAAAAAGCGATAGTGAGGATTGCTGAAAGCGCAGTATTTGCAAGAAACAATGAAGCAACAGGTTTCGGACTTCACACTATGGAAAGGGAGGTAAGGCATGGGTAATACACAATGTGCCCTATGGTGTGCCAAGAATTGGTCGCAACAAATCCGTTGGAAGAAAATGGGTCGCTGCGATCTATGAAATTCGGTGGGCAGTCGATTGGTTTGAAAATAGAGCGAGAGAGTGGGGGAGTGAAAGCTTTCCAAAGTAGGACCGGGACGTGTAGAATACGACACTGGGATTCACCAACTGGTTATGTGGAGGATCAGTATTAAGCAATCGGGTGACAGTGTTGCTACAGAAACAGTTAAAAATAAGGCCCAGGCGGGCTTATCAAAGTGCAGCTACAGAGGCCAGCGGGATATAGCAAAGATTGATCCAACATTGGATACCCGATTGTCGAGGGAGGCTGTGATATAAATGAAAGTGAGTCGGAATTGATAACAAGTTTGCCTTTTTTGTATAGGTGACTTCAGCTCCATACGAAAATACTTATGAAGGCAGAAACTTCACTAGAAATTCAGTGTATTGGTAAAGAAAGCGAATGGTGAATAGATGCGGAACAGAGAGTGTCAAGGAGAAGCCTTTGAGGGAGCAGTCCACTGAAAACAGAGGATGCTACAGATGCGACCGTGCAAATGTGCGGAGGCCTTGCGGAGGGAGGAAAACAGTGATGACTAGGAGAAGACCAGACCCAAGCCGACAGCGGAAGTCTGATGGTTACAAGGGTAAGGTTTTCTGTATGCCTGATAAAAGGGTAAATGATCATGCTCTTTTTGGCTACAGGTGGTTGGTATCTTGTTTAATAAGGATCTTTTTTGTCCTTATTGGCAGGTAGAAAATGATGGGGGTGTCAGGCAACATGGAGCCAGGTTGACGTTGGCTGAAAAAGTGGTGAGAAAAGGCTGGTGAAATGAAGGTAAGGGCTGTATTTTGGTCCATATTTTCAACACTGCAAGGCAGAATGAATTCAGTTGTTCTTATGGGGCACGAAAATTGGACATCGAGGCGGTGCTGCGAGTGTAACTGTTATTCCGATCGTGAGTAGAGAGTAGCCCATTTAACAAATCCCAAGGTCAGAATAAAATTGATTCTTCGATTCGATGGTACTGAAATAATAGCTTACAAGCACGTAAATCACGTAAGGACCCAAACTGTACGGAAAACGTTTACCAACGAGGACCAGAGTTCACCAAAGGTCACTGTCGGAAGCGGCCGTCAAGGCAGTCCGATTTCAAATCAAATGGATGAACAGAATGCTAAAAGTTGTCGAGTGTAGCGGCTGGTATGTGCAGTATTTGCTCGGAGGTTGACAAAATAAATAGTATGGTCTCAACAACGCCATTGAGTGAAAACTACCGGGGACGATTTCCACACATGCACTTTACATCGCCCACCTAATCTTCCCATGCGGCGGTCAATATCCAAGTGGTAGACCGTGGTACCGGTTCACCCTAACCTACTCAGACTTCAACTTCAGGGCATATGTCGGTCGCCATGGGTTTCATTTATATTTGGTTGGTCGAATATGCTCTTGCAGTGCGTCTTGAGAGCATGCTCCGAAAGTCCTTTTTCTGAAGTTTCATGTTTCGGTGGTACACGTCTATCGATATACGGGGAAGTAGGCTCCGGCGAGATCAGGGTGCGTAGACAGTTTAAGAAATGTAAAGAACAAGAACTAAGAGTAAAGTACATAGCCTAACAAGGAATGAGAATTCTGAAATGAGAACAGCCACAGTTACAAGGTGCCTGGAACATGGGGGAGTTTACCGGGTGATGTAATCACTTTGAGAGTCTGTTCAGCGCAATACATATATCAGCTTGAATACAGACTGGACAATGGCTTAAATGGGGAGTTTCTGAAATGGATCTGCCCCTGTAAGCCGTTAACAAATTCTCATTCTAAAGCTTCTGCTATTTTCCAAACTGTTTCATGTCGTGTGCCTATTTGATTTTTCAACAAATTATCTCCACCGTGAGTCGCAGATATTGTACCAAGTTGGACACAAATGTACTTCCATGACCACGTGAGGAGTTGGGACCTAAGGGAGAATACACCAGAGGTTTGAGGACATATTTCAGTATTCTTGATTTGAGCTCAGTCTAACGCGTCGAGTTCATTCTAGCCACTGTCAGCCTAAAGCAAACATATTTCACGGACATCTCAAGACACGTCTTCTTTGTCCGTTTTCACCATCATCTTGAGTACGACTCCATGGTTTCCGTATGACAGTCCCTAACCACTCCAACAGGCCACTAGTCTGTTTGTAAGCGACCCTCCATAGCGATGAAAACAGCACCACTTTCCGACTATCTTTCTTTGGAGACCCACTTTTGTTGGAGCTGTAAAGTCGGCAAGCCCTCCCTCGTCCAACTTTGCCGGAAACCCCGTGCCAGGGGGTTCAGTTGTTTCCGTTGTGCAATATACGTTCTCCATGGAGTTTCCAGCGTGATTGCTTCTACGTATGACCGTAATAATGGCAGTCATTTAAAGTGAGAGTCAGTCCGCCTTCCGGTCCTGAGATAGTCGGCACCAGGGTCTACTGTTCAACATGCGTTTTACTTCAGTTAGTAAGGTTCTCAGTACCTCTTCATCGAGGGTTGGCTGTAAGGTTAGGGCCGTGAGTATTCTTCTGGTCTGTTTTTTCAGCGTTTCCCAAATGCCACCGCAATAACTGGCATAGGGTTGGTCAAGGTGCCATTCTGCTCCCTTTCCTACAGTCTTGCTCTGTATTTTGTCATGATCCAGGAGGTTTACCTAACTCCCTTACTTCTTATGTGCCCCAACGAATTTTGAGCCATTATCTCAGAGTACGATTCGGTAAAGCGGAGCCTCACGACAAACCTTTGGAAGGCCATTACAGGTGAATCCGTGGTCACATTATTTGCCACCTCTTATTGGACTGTTCTAGGAGGCAAACATTTTATCAGACATCCGTACCCCTTTGTGTGCTCCTATGATGTAGTTCAAGTAATGTACCGGAGTGATCGACTCAAGTTTCCAAGAAGGCACACCATCCCGGTTGAACTCTCAGAGCTGGAGGGGAGGGCCATCAATTTTTGGCCCGCCACGGCACTCCGGGGACCATAAACAACGCACCTGCCGATTACTCGCTTGACTGTCACTGGCCCCTTGGTCACCCAAAATTGCCGAAGTATAATTTTCAGAGGGCGTTTCAAATTTGAGTGTCACTGTTCCCAACTCAAATGGTCTGCCGAGCATCTCATGATGTGTGGGTTACCAGGTACTCTTACGGGATGTTTTGTTCCGTATGCCAGGCTTGAATTCGTCAGCCGCCCTCCAAATCTCAGTAGCTGATTTGCTCGTATAGGGCTCAGCCTTTGAATTCTGCTGTGAAATAGTCTGCTCTTGTCGGTGTTATCGTCCATCCTGGGCAGCTCGCGGGTCTCGAGCGGGAAGGCGTTTAGTTGTAGTGGGCGTAAGACATCGAGTTCGGCTAGGTTCAGCTTTCCCGGCTGTACGGTTCCCACATTTAACGCGTTCTGTGGTTGCATCTCGTCCATCAGATCGGTCTCTGAAAACATTTTTGTCTTTTTGGAGAAAAGGCACAGTTTCTCCACTGGGCTTGAGCTTCCCGTGGAGTTTGTAGCCGGCATCAGTCTTTTCATTTCGATATCGCCTTCCTTAGGCTCAGGTGCTAGTAGTGCTGGCCAAATCTCTTAGACGCAGTCAGGAAGTCCGGCACTGGTGTCCACATTTGCAGCCTTTCCAGTGTCCCTGCCCCCCCCCCAGCACAAGTTGGTCGGGTCACCGGCGAATTGTGGACAGTGCCGATGATCGGTATTAGTCTATTCATGGTTTACTGTGAGTCCATTGGCCACAGAGGTGTTAAAGCCAGTGGTAATGTTCTTCATGTAGTGCAATACCGCGGCCGAATCCGCCTAAAAGTTTGATTCCGAGTCTTCCTGATCATAACACTGCCTAACCAACGTGGTGACTTCCACAGCCAATACTGCTGCCCTTAATTATAGCATCGGAATAGACGCAGTCTCCCGTGGAGCTACTCTCGCCCTCGCGAATACTATCTCGTTGTGCCACCCAGCACTTTCTTCTGCCCAGCAGCCAAAGATTATTTCTCCGTAGGCCACTTCTGATGCATCTGACAACAAGTGGAGTTGGGCATCTCGTGTACACTTGATTCCTGCTAGGCATCTTGGTGACTTCATTTCGCCAAGTTGATCTAGGCTGTGTAACCAGTCACGCCATTGCTGGTCGTCATTGTCCTGGAGAGGTTCGTCCCAACCCGTCCCTCTCTGGCACAGCAGGTGCAGCAAGCACTTTTCCTGTAAAAACCATGGCGAAATAAGTCCTAAAGGATCGTGGAGCCTTGAGACTGATGACAGGATTCCTCTCCGTGTTGCTGGTCATTTTGGGTAGGCCTGGAGTGAACATGACTCCTTCACCTTCGGGCTTCCATCGAACACCAAGCCCCCGCTCCGTTTGTGAAGAGGATCCCAAAAGCTCTGGCGTACTGAATTTTTACGGACTTCTGAATAACATTGGGAACCTCAGAGATGTTTGAAGTTCATTTTGTGGGATTGAACCCCTATCTGCCATTAGGGTGGCGGTCATTTCGGTCACACATGAAACAGCAGTATATGGGTCATCAAAGGAACCTAGATAATCGTCTGCGCAGAAGTGGCTCACCACTGGTGCCTACGAAAAGCTTGAGGGTTTCTTGGAAGGCAAATATTAGCGTAGAAGGGGTGTGTTACCTTTCCAAAGAGATGGACCGTCAGCAATTACTCGCTCGGTGTGCGGTCCATGTCGCCTACGGGCTGCCAGAAAAGACTGAATGCCTCCCTATCTTTTACGGGTATCCTCACCTGCAGAAGCTTTTCGCGTACGTCCACAAAGACGGCCACCTTTCCCAGCCGAAGGCGGCATAAAACCTCTGCCAGTGGTGTCTTACAGTCTGGGCCCTGTAGTATGTGGCAGTCGATTGACAAACCCCGAAATTTGGCGACACAGTCGAAGACCAACATGAACTTCTCCGGCTTATTTGGGCTCAAGATTGGGTGACGGTATAGAAGCCACCCCGAATTTGTGTTGATTACTGATAGATCCGCTCAGTCCACATAACCCAGATCTATGTTGCGTTGGAAGTCTCGCATGTATTCTATCCTTAATCGCAGTTCTCAAGCCAACATGTTTTTAAGAAAGCACACTTTTTCTGGACCATTTCTCGGCTGTTCGTCACTGGTTTCAAGTTGGGGCTCAACGGCTCTGGAACCTTTACACGATTAGCTACGTGATTGGCGTTATCTGCTTTCATTTTCAGAACCATTCTGCCCTCTCGAGATGTGGCATCCCTATCAATAGCAACGTCAGCAAATTCTGCGTGGCCTTTCAGTGCTGTGACGATGAAGTGAGTAGCAGCCTTGGAGGTTAGATTTCAAAGTAACCAAGCTTTTCGACTATAGTCCTAGCTATATTAATACAACTGTCACTTGTATAACGTGTATTTACTGCTTCCTTTTCGGAAGCTTGAAAATCAGAACATAACTGAACAATCATCAACCGACAAACCATTCCGTAGCAGAGGAGATTCAAACACTGGATACTTTTTTGTACGTTTCCAACAGTTTTTACAGGATTTTCAATAAAAATGTTTAGCATTCTTAATTCAAGAGCATTTTGTTGATCCTTCTTGCTGGGCTATGTGGGACTCACCCGAATTGAGGTCCTTCTGGGGCTGGTTGTGGGCCTCTTTGCGGATTGTTGGGATACAGATCGACACGTGAACTAGCACTGACAGGACTAGGCGATCTAGCATTAACTAAAGAATCATATGTACCCAAAACCTCCCCAGAGACTTGCCGTATTACTTCCTGTCCGGATTCGACTGCCTTTGATCCTTTTCTTGGCATTTTGCGTGATTTTTCCTCGTTCCAAATTGATCTATTGAGTATTGTTACGAACGTTTGAGCAATGCGTAGCCAAATTCGCAACGGATCCCGAAATCAAAAGACGATTATCCGTGATATTCTACGATACTAGATTATTACAAGAAACAATGACATAAACAATATACAAACCTCAATAATACGATCACAAGGACTCAACAACGAGAAACCGAATAGCAGCGTGTGAGCAGACAGCACGTGCGTCACGCAGGTCCTGAACAAGGATGTGCCCAAGTAGCGCTCTGGGCGCGAACAAACAACAATTGGTCCAGAAAAACAACCAGTTCGTAAAGACAAGTCAATAGTGTATGGAAATGAGTGATGTTGGGAAAAACACTGAATCGTGAGGGAAAAAGGGGGATTTTCCACGACCGGCTGTTACACGCACTATCCCGCGAAGGTGAAAGTTTGCCAGTGTGTAAGGCTTGTGGGGCTCTTCATCACCTAGTGGAATGCGCTCGCTTCCGCAACGTAGACGTCTACGAACGATGGGAAATGGCTGAGATTGGGCGCGTGCTTCTTCTTTCTCAACGATTCGCATCGAGCAGCGGTTTGCGGAACGAAACCCAATTGTAGTCAGGGTGGATGCCACAATAAGCGTCATTAGCTACTGCGCAAACCCAAGTAGTCGAACACCGAAGAAGCCCCTAAACCTTGTGCGGTCTGCTCGGTGTCTTACTCTACTAAAAAGCCCATTCGCTTAAGAGCAATAGCAGTTGGCGTAGAAACCTCAGTTGGGGTTGTAAGGGCGTTGGCCTTCGTAGGTAGTGGCTGGGACACCACTCTGGTAAGGAAGAAGTTTGCAGAAAGATATAGGATCAGAGGGAATTAATCTTCACAAGCGGTGAGCGCAGTGAATGGCACTCAAGTCATCCACTCAACCAAACTGCACCTACAGCCGGGCTCCTTGGTCAACAACAATAGAAAAGAAAGTCTAGAAGCATTCATCATAAAACATCTGCCGATGAGAGCACCTCAGTCAGTGCAATCGATTCCGACTCGGGGGCCGCATCTCAACAGGGTTACGATCGAGGAGCGGCGGAATAACGAAATTGACCTGTTGGTCGGTTGTGTTATACGGGAAGTGCACTGAGTCCTGGATCAAAGAATAGAAAGCCACAAAGCATCCTATGCAGTACGCACTATATTCGACTGGACTTTATACGGTAGTACAGATGTAAGATGCGGCAAACAAATCCAAATCGACTGCACTTCGGTGGAAAAGTCGAGCATTGAATAGGAATCCCAACAACTGTATAACGCTGAATTTGCCAACCTGGACATCGATAGAGATGCCCTATCAAGAGAAGACAGGTCGGCTCTGAAAATGGTAGCCGAGAACGTCAAGTGTGTAGTGGATCGTTTCGAGGTTCCTGTCCCGTGCAGACCCAACATGAAACCTATGCCAAACAGCCGAGAAACGGCTCTGAAAAGATTATGCTTCCTCAAAAACAGGCTAATTCGAGAATCACAATTAAGGATAGAACCTACGCATGCCATGCAACGTAACATAGAATTCGGTTATATAGAAAGAGTGGATACAGCAGCAATCATAGCACATTTGAGGTGGTACCTACCCCATAACCCGGTCGTGAACCCGAAGAAACCGGGGAGGGTCGGGGTGGTTTTCGACTGTGTCGCGAAACGTCAGGGTGTGTCACTCAATGACAATAAACTACAGGGCCCATACTGGACAACACCACTAGTCGAGGTTTCATGTCGTTTTCGGCTAGAAAAAGTGGCCGTCCCTGCTGACATGCATTGAATGTTTCTACAGATGAAGATGCCCGTTGAAGATAGGGGCGCCTTTCGTCTTCTCTGGTGGCCTGGAAGCGACGTAAATTGTGCACCGGACGAGCACAGGCTGACCGTGCATCCCATCGGGAGGGCATCATCCCCCTTCTGTGCTAATTTTGCATTCCGGGAAACCCCCAAGCTTTTCTGCAGCACCAGAAATCTGTTAGGAAGAGCAATGGGCCACTTCTACTTGGACGACTTTATGTGCTCATTTGACGGCCCAAATACTGCTATCTTATATATATAAACGAAGTGACCGCCAATCTAAAGACCGGGGGATTCAACCTCACTAAATAGACCTCAAACAGCCAGGAGGTGCTCGACGTTATTCCGAAGTCCGAGAAAATGGACTGCGCGGAAGAGCCTTTGGGACCCTCTTCACAAATAGGGCCCGCGCTTGGAGTTCAATGGAAACCCGAAGGTGACGAATTCATATTCACTCTAGACCTACCCGAGCGACCAGCCCCACGGAGAGGAATCCTATCATCAGTCTCAAGCCCCTCTGATCCCCTAGTTTTCATTTAGCCATGGTCGTTACTTGGAAAGAGCTCGCTGCAATCGCCGTGCCAAAGAGGAACGGGTTGGGACGAACCCCTCCAGGATGACGATGACAAGCGATGACGTGACTGGCTGCACAGCCTAGATTAGCTTGGCGAGATCAAGATACAAAGATGCCTGACAGAAATCAGGTGTACAAAGGATGTCCATCTCTACTTGTTTTCAGATGCATCGGAAGTAGGCTACGGGATAGTGGCTAACCGCTGCTGGGTAGACGAAAGTGGTAGGTGGCACAGTGAGATATTATTCGCAAAGGCGAGAGTTGCCCTACTGAAAACGGTGTCCATTCCGGGGCTGGAACTGACGGCAGCGGTACTAGCCGTGAAAGCCGCGACGCTGGTTAGAGGATGTTCGATCGGATCAGCTGGGAACCAAACTTTTGGACGTACTCAGCCACGGCCCTACATTACACAAACAACATTACCACTCGCTTTGGCACCTCCGTGACCAACAGACTAACCATTATTCATGAGTCGACTAAGACCGATCAGCGCCACTATGCACAATCCGCCAGTGACCCGACCGTCTTCAGCTGAAGGGACCTAGAAACACTAGAAAGGCTGTGGATGTGGGCAATTTGACCGGACTTCCTAACTGCATCTAAAGAAATGTGGACAACTCCACTAATACCTAGGCCCGATGATGGAGATATAGAGATCGAAAGACGGATACTGGCTACAAACTCAATGGGGAAGCGTACGCCTAATAGAAAAACTGTACCACTCCCTATACTGGATAAAAATGTGAAGAGCCGTGCTTTGGTGGACGCGGTACAAAGAACTCTCAATGATCTTGAAATGCACGCGACCACAGAACACATTAAATTTGGGGACGATACTACCGGGAGAGTTGAACCAAGACAAACTCGAAGTTCTAAGCCTGCTGCAACTAGATGCCTTCCCGTTCGAGAAGCTCGAGCTAGCCGGGAAAGATGATAACACCAAACGAAGCGGGCTGTTTTACAGCAGTGTCCGAAGACTAAACCCTAATCGAGCCAGCGGACCATCGAGTGTTGGAGGGCGGCTGACGAATTCAAATCAAGAGTACAAAGCAAAACACCCCAAAAAGTTCCTGTTCACCACTGTAAAGACTGGTAGTGGAAAAGCCCCCCAAAACTACTGCAGTTTCATGTTTCCTCAATATCACTCACTTATTCACACTATTGACTTGTTTTATGCACCGTTTGTTTTTACGGACCAACGCTTGTTTGTTCGCGCTCAGCGCGTTGCTCTGTCATATCCTTGTTCTGGACCTGCGTGAAGCACGTGCTCCTTTCTCGCACGCCGCAACTCGGTTCTCGATTTCTGAGCCCTTGTGATTGCATAACTGAGGTTTGTATCTGCTTCGTGTCATTGTTCATCTGATAATCTGGTATCTTAGAATTTAACGGATAGTCGCCTTTTGATTTCGTGATCCGTCGCAAATTTGGCTAAGCATTACTCAAACGTGTCTTACAATACTCATTTAATCGACTTGGAACGAGAAACTAAGAAGCATGCCAAGAAAAGGATCGAAACAATGGGGATCTGGACAGGAAGTAATACGGCAAGTCACTGGTGTAAAGAACGAATACTGAAAATCCTTCTAAATGTTCAACGTGCTTTGTGAATTTGACTATATTCAACATTATCTTGGAAAGCTTGCTCATACACCACACATTTTCACGTTTGTTTATCCATGTGAGACATTTGAATTTGGCCTTGAACCGTTTCTGACTGTCGTGCTTGAGCCACGGGGCTTTGGACCTTTGGGTTTTACTGTGAAGCCTATTTGGTCGCATACTTGAGGTTCGTATATATTTGTATCCTTTGTGCATTTCAATTTAGTACCGTAGAAGCCACGAATCAATCTTGTTCTGGTTTTGGGATTCGTTTGAATTGGCTACGCGTTGCTCGATTTGCGAGATTTGACATACAGTACTCAAGTGGAACCTGGACAAGAAAACCCATTGGAAATGCCCAGACGAGGAAGCAAGGATCTTTTGAGACAACAGGAAATAACTCGGCAAGTCTCTGGGGATGGTTCGGGTGTTATTGATTCTCTAGATAATGCCAAGTTCACTAGCTCTGTCAGTGCCAGGTCATATATCTCTAACCGCGATGCGTTTGACGATATTAGTACTTATAGAATGAGAGTAATAGAATTAGAAAACGAGCTGCGGTTAGCCAGAAAGGAAGCAGAGCCCCTTACACAAGGAACTGGTCTCAGAGAGCCAGCAAAGAGTCCATGTAGTTCACAATGTCAACATCGAAAAGGCACTGTGATCGACGAATATAAACCCTTGAGACAGCCTGAAATTACCGAGGTTTTGGCTCTTGACCTGCCGAGAGTGGAGCTGTCCCACTTCGACGGGCACCCCGAGCAATACTGTATATTCATGAAACAGTTCGAAAATTTTGTTGAGTGCAAAGTTGCAGATCCTGGTCAAAGGTTTTTGTATTTATTACATTACTGTCGTGGGAGAGCCAAATGTGCTATCGAAGGCTGCGCGATGCTTGATCCACCGATGGGGTACATCAGGGCGCGCAGAATCCTGAAAGATTTGTTTGGACAACCATTCAAGGTGGCTAGAAGCCTAATTGATAGTGTTTTATTGGAGGCGATAAGGACTGAGGGCAAGGCTGAATCACTGTCGAGTTTGGTGATAAAAATGCAGAATTGCAGTATAGCACTGGAGCACTTAGGATACCAGTCTGATCCGAATGCATTGCACACACAGGAATGCATTGTCCGATGTCTATCTATTGATTTACAGAGCCGCTGGGCAGAGGAAGCTGAAAAAATAAATATGCTTGAGCGGGAATCTACGTTCAACGATTTGACGGAGTTCATAGGTCGTCAATCCCGTATCGCCAACAGTCGATTTGGACAAATCGTACGCAAAAGTTGCAGACTGGCGCGAAGGGAACCAACATCTCAAATAGTGGAGAAGGACTGTAACCAAACCCAGTCTTTGGCTAACATGCACATGATAAGCCAAGAACCCGAGAGGTCAGCTGAATTCAAGCTATGCTTCTGAGGAGGTCAAGGTCATCTTGACGCATGAATTAGGTTGGCTCAAATTTTTCCTTTTTCCGTCGTTAGGGCTTGATTTTGGGTCACATCTAGTAGCAACATTTATCCACACTAAAGCGTCATATTGCCCGTGACAATAACTGCGACACACCATTGTGCGTCCGTAATTTATTACCGCGAGAAATCTACAAAACCCTCTACCTAGAAATCTAGATCTATTACTACTACAAACAGCCCTTTGCAAGCCCAACCTTAAAATACCCAGCGTTCTTGAGCTAGCTCAACTCTTTTGGTGATCGTCCGTTTTTTGGCGCCACCCCACAGTGAGATCGTAAAATATCAGCACAAGACCTTTATAGGAAATTAGGTATGAAGTCTAACTAAAAATATTTCTGGCGACTCCATTTGTGAAACCATTGTCGATTCTCGAACAATTCACGGGAATAACTGAACCATCACATCAATTCGTTTATCGATTTAAATCGGTATAGTTTTTGCTTAGCTATCTAGAGTAATACTAAAAAATTACGGCTTTTTAGTGTGGTCCCATAACTCCAAAAACGTTCTAAGGATTTCCTCCGGACGAGAAATCGTGACCTAAACAGCAAATTTAAAAATTCTTGCAAAAGAAGTCTTTGAACTGCTTCCCAGGATATGAACTGAGAAAAACTTGTGTCTAAAATAAGAAAAAGTTGGCACCATCGTGCGCGACTTTGTGGCAGTCTACCACCCAATTCAGCATATTAATTCAGGGAATTCCCTGAAAGAAGTTCTCGTTTAATTTCAGAGACTCTATATCAACAGTTCCATAGTTTTAAGTTTCTTTGATCCAGAGCCACAGAGTTACACGTTTTTATTTCAGTAAGCCTGTACATTGGGGAACGTAAGACTACTCTGTGTATTTAGCTCTCTAGTGCAATCGCGGTCAGTGTTGCAATGCCCAAACTGCCGGCTAGACAAACCGCATCCTCACTGGTTGGTCGTACCAACATCCGACCAAAAGTACTCGCCAAGTCGAAAGTCGCAAAACTCCCACTGAATCCTTGTTCCGTTAGCCTGACCGATGTATTTGGAGGGGCAAACAAAAGGGCAGAGACCATAGAACACAATCTTCTTAATCTCAGTAGCCACATTTCTTTGATTGATACGACCCCATCCAAGCTAATTCCGCTCACGTATATCTCTGACCCTCCAACAAATCCGTCAACCCTAGACCTAGTCACGGCTGGGCGTTTCATAGACGCCATTGCCTCAGAAATAGTTCGAAGAATCAGTAACTCAAAAAATGCTGTGGTATTTAATATTCCCGACAGAATCCCTGTTGAGAAAGTAAAACATAACCTTCTAAGTTCTATTAATATGGCACACCACCCCTGCCAGTGCTTTCGGCTACGAAAGAACATTCAACGCAAATCCTGTCCAGTGTTGTTCAAATTTCTTGAAGAGGAACCCGCTAAACAATTCATTAAGAGCCAATCCACCGTCGCTTTGAGATCCCCGTTCAAGAACATTAAAATTGCTGCCGACAAAACCCCATTACAAAGGGAATTCGCCAGGTCCACCAGCACGCATTCAGCTTCGTCAAAAATTGTCCGCCCTCAACTATCCGCTTCTTCTCAGTCTGACGATGCGCAAAATACATGCAATATCAATTCGGCTTCATGTTCACCAGAACATCGATCCCATATGTTTGACGTCGATTAAGATATATCCAGTTCAACGTCACCTCACCAGCCAGCGCCTAAGAAACCAAGAAGCATAGAGTTTACCCCGGGCAAGCTGTCCTCTCTTGGGCTGACTAACTCGATTCCACCATTACCTATCACCGAAATATCGGCCACGATCGATGACGATGCGAACCGCCTAACTGGCTTAACAGCCATACCCAGAAATCCTCAACCCATCAGCGGAGTCACCCCAAATTCTTCTTTGCCATCTCTCCACTCGGCTCCAATAGCCACTCGGCAATCTACGGTGCCTAGGCCATCCCCCAAACCAGCGAAAACATCATTACTAGGTGGACTGCACGTTGTTGACACTACGGTCAATCCTAACTCACTCATCAAGCCACACTCCCAACGGCTAAGGACCCCAAGCGAGGCAACACGGAGTGCAACAATGGACAAGAAAACGTCATTCAAGACCTATCTCCCCAATCCAAACCACCAACCACTAGTTGCACCGTACATTCCACCCAGTATCGCGTTCTCTTCACCTGGTTATCATCCTCATCAGGCTGGTACAACTAACCTCCGGGCCTCTTCAACAGCGCCACCATTCATACCAAACGATTACTTTAGTGTTCTACATAACTTCTATCGTAGCCTAGGTAATATTTTCTCACATGAATCTCTTTCCTTTTATCGTTCACATATCTCACCCACCCTGAATCCCTTTTCTACCGCAGGCCACTTACAACAGTACCCACGACCTCCCAGTCTCTACGCCAACCAACACCCGTATATCCCACTTCCATTTCACATTCCCCCTCCAGGTTACAGCCCATCAAATTACTGATGTCAAGAGGGCACCTGTGTTACCGCCCGTATTAAGGCAGGTGCCAAGATACCTGAGGCTGCTACACGTCCTTTTTCTTTCCCACTTAACAGCTACTTAACCCTCCCTCCTCATATTTCTACGTCCCGGCCACCAGTATCTACCAATAGTAAAGTACTCGATAGTGATCTTTCGCGGTGTTGTTTCGCGCCAAGTAGACTTACCAACCGCCGATATCCTTCCAATCTAACGAATCTCATCAGTACTAGCCACACCCGGCTTAGCTTAACAACCAAGCTGACTGCCACGCCAGGTGTTTCTACTCAGCTTATTTCACCATCCACATTACCGACTACTCCATCTCAAGGAATAATGATTGCGTCATCCGATCCGCCTTCAGCAAATGCAATTTCGGAATCCTATAAAGATCTTAACGTTAACCTTGACTCCACTAAACAGTTCTCATTGTTTATGCTGAATGCACGCTCAATAGTGAATAAGATGCGAATGCTGCGTATATTACTGCTCACGTCTGATTACGACCTTATTTTAATTACCGAAACCTGGTTGACAGACAACACTCCAAACGAGGATATCGCTATCACCGGATACCAAGCTTTCAGGAAAAATAGACTCACTCAGAGAGGGGGAGGCTGTCTTATATATGTAAGACAAAACATGCGAGCGAAAATATTTCAGCACCCCATACTCGATAACTTGCCGGATTCAGTTTGGCTACAGGTCAATACAGGATGTTCTGACTTCATTGTTAGTTGCATCTACCGCCCCCCGAATACTAGTCAAAACGACTTTCTGCCTATCATAGAGGCGTTAAACGTTGTTGCGGACATACCCGGCCCAAAACTGGTGGCCGGCGACTTTAACGCACCAGGAATACGTTGGTCCACTTTGAAAGCTCCACATCACTTAATACACTTCTTGACCAGCATTCGTTTAGGAGGATGGACTCAACATGTGATGTGCCCAACTAGAGGCAGTAGCATCCTTGATCTCATTTTTACGGTAGGATTATCTCGCGTGCACACATCTATCGTGAACAGCATCCCAGGTTGTGACCACTTGCCGGTAAAATGTGAGTTTTCAGTGCCAGCACGAACCGTTCACAAACCAACCGTTAAAAGACCGTTCCACCAAGCTAGCTGGAATCAATTACCCTCACTCATTCGCTCGCAGAACTGGGATACTTTCTTTTGATCTGATGACTTGCATACCGTGGTGGATCATCTTTACTCCACACTAAATGCATGTCTTGACGTAATCACCCCAACCCAAGGTCTACCTGGACGAGATAAACCAAACAGTTTTTGTCGATTAAAGCAGAAGCTTTCTATGCTACAACGCAAATTCCTTAGGTCGAGAGACTTTTCGTTGTTCTTGCAAATGAACCGTTTATCTAATTCTATGAAATTGATTGAAATGTCCTGCATTAAAAAACAGGAATTAAGGGCGCTGAGTCACCCCAAGAGGTCCGAAGCTTTATCTAAGCTGATGAAGCTGAGAAACAGCCAGTGCAGTTCTCCTATCTCATCCGTTATATATAACAACAATTATATAACGAACTCCCAAGAGATCTCCGAGGCATTCAGTGCCTATTTTGCTTCGTCTCTAATGACCGATGACTCCCCATGCCTATATCACGTTGAGCCGCTGACATCTGCACAGTTCTCAGCGGTTACATTTCACCCGAACGACTTAACAGTACAGCTAACTAAAATTAGGAGGTCATACCACCCCGGGCCAGATGCCGTACCACCGGCTACTTTTAGTCTAGGTGGCACTGATATCCCATTCTTGCTATCAAAGGTTTTTAATTTATCTATGAGCAGTAGCGTTTTCCCCTCCCATTGGAAAACATCAGTTATTATCCCAATTCTTAAGAAAGGTTCACGCCAGGACCTAACCAACTATCGACCAGTGAACCACACCACTATAGTTTCCCGAATTATGGAAAGACTGATAAAAAATAAGCTGACAACTCATTTACTAAACAATAACCTCATTAACACTGGACAGCACGGTTTTCTTCAAAAAAGATCCTGTGCCACCTGTATGTGTGACTTCCTTAACCTAATAACTACGGCCACTAACAGTGGTAAATCAGTGATTGTAATCCTCCTTGACATGACTAAAGCTTTCGATCGAGTATCCCACAATAGGCTCATGGCGAAGATGAAAACCTACGGAATTGTTGACCCGATCCTGAGTTGGTTTTCATCATATCTAACATCCCGAAAGCAGGTGGTGGACGTTGATGGCAGTTTATCATCACCTCGACCAGTTACTAGTGGAGTTATTCAGGGTAGTGTACTAGGTCCCTTACTTTTTCTTATATATGTTAATGACATTTTCAACGTCATCACACACGGGGCTGCGTTCCTTTTTGCAGATGACATAAAAATTATGTACTCCTTTGAACCTGACGCCTTAGCTTCTACCATTGCTAGCATAACGAGCGATTTACTATCGCTAGACTCATGGAGCAACCAATGGTTGATGAAATTCTCCGCTGTCAAAAGTTGTATCGTTATGTATAAGTGTCAGGTTCCCGCGGGAATGTTTAAAATTAATGATCAGTTCATCCCCAACAGTCCGGAAGTAAGGGACTTGGGATTACAATATTCTTGTACATTTAATTTCTCCGAACATTCGGCCGTGCAGGTTGCTAAAGCTAGACGGCTAATTGGTCTGATTAATAGAACCTTCAGTCTTACAGAGAGCAAGCTAAGCATTTTTAAAACTCATGTCAGACCACTTCTGGAATATTGCACTGTCGTCTTTTCTAACATGCGGCAGATTGACAGATTTGCAATTGAGAATGTACAACGTAGATTTACCAAACAACTACTAGGATATTCCTCGCCTTTAAATTATATGGAAAGATGTGAAATATTGCACCTAGAGCCTCTATGGCTGCGCCGTCTACGAATGAACCTGTCTTTCTTTTGCAATATTGTAAAACGTACATCTTGCAATTCAGCCCCCCAGGTCAAAACTCCCTCCAACTATTCTTTACGACATAGGGACTCTATGGTCTTGATTCCAGTATCCAGGACTGCGATGCGGTCAAACTTCTTTATTGTTAAATATTCTTCCCTCTGGAACAAACTCCCACCTCAACTTAGGTCAATGTCTTCGGCCTCTTTATTATTCAAAAAAGAAATAAATAAACATCTAACTGTCCAAAAACTGATCCGTATGCATGATCCCTACATGTCTATTACCCGAGCCTACGAACTGGGCCTGGGATACTAACCAACAGCTTACCAACTTTGTTCAGTACCAACGGATGGTAAGGAGCATTCTGTATTATAGTTAGCAAATAAAAGCAGTCTAACCTATACTCCATGACTGTCAACAGCACACTCCACGTGTTTGTCTAGCCACTTCCTATTTTCAACGCTTCTGACCACGACCCTCTACTGGCCACCGTTACTCCGGTGATTCTTTTTTCATGCTGTCAGATTTTACCATAGTCGGTTAGGCTCTTTTTTTATCAGCTGCCGCCAGGTATAAGAGCATTTATAATGCTAGAAAATACATAGCAGCATATATAATATGGTCCTCAAGGTACCAGTCTCATCCACGCTTCAACTACTTACTCATTGAGACCCTATTCCAACACACGAGATTCCAGGCCTCGTTCTGATGAACGAATCGCCACAATCGATGTGGTCTTCCATAAACCATTCGTCGAACTACACATAAGTATTTGCCCCCAGTGTCGCCTATTCTCGCTTCTTTGCTTTTTTGGTACCTCTCACTAAGCCTTACAAGAATTAGTCGCTAGTACCGGTTTTCTCCGCTTTCCGTATGTTGTTTAATCCAAAAAACAAGACCTCAACGTCGCGACCACCCATTTCTGTTACTGGCATGATATTGGTGTTCTGTCTTTCTCCCCTAACCCACAGCTGGTAGAATTGCCAGACTGCAGCCCTCTCCGTTTTGTTTTCAGAACCTGCACCCTAAGGACGATTGTCGCCGTCCACTTCCCAGGAATAACTTGGACCCTCTCTTGCTGGACAGGACAAACGAGATTTACACACAACTTCATTTTCGCCCGTCTCACGATCGCTTTCCCCAAGATTCCCGCCATCGGACTTCTTGAACCTGGACTACTCGATCTCACTGCATTCATACAACTCATTTTAATCCCATATGTCATTATGCCCGTTCCTTGTTAGAACCCGCTAATACTGTTCAAACACTGGCACCTTTATTGTCACTGTTCATTGCTTCATCCGTCACCAAAAAAAACGTCCGGCGCTGACATATCTTTCAGTAGTCCTCCAGTGGGCAGCGAAGTAATTAGTAACTACCTGCACTCTTCATCGGTCCATCCGATCGCATCCGCAATGCTGTTGCATCGAGTGTTCGGGCTCTGTAGATCACTGCGTTTCCTCCACGATTGAACGTCTTCAATACACTTCCCATGCTGCATCGCCGCTCCGTTCCCATCATTTGTTACACCTGTCAAATTGGTCATTAGAAATGTGACACTCACCGTCTACTTACTATACCATCACCGTTATCGAGACCTTTGATTTTCCAGATGTTGCATTCGTGTTATATTACCGAAACTGACCCCGTATGCAGCCTCTAAATCACACCACTATCTGCACCGGCCGATACATTTTATTTCTATATTCGTTGATTCACGGCCGCTTCCCGCGATATACCTGTGCAGTTTTATTGATCTGTCATTTTTGCATGGTACATACCACACAGCATTCATCTATTGACGTACACTTATCTGTGGATTACTTTACCTTTCTTCTCGCAGAACTGAACATCTGTATAATGGATGTAACCACACGGTCAATATTGATTAGTCTTCCACTTCCGCTTTGACATTTCATACCAACCCTACATAAAGTTAACAACTTGCCGCACGCTCACCTGTTTTACTCCGGCCGTTCCTTGCCACCATCACTCTGGTAGTATCCCTCCCAAGAAATACGCAATTGTTTGCAACATATATGATTCCTCCAGTATACAGCCACCACTTTATATACTACCATCTTTGCAGACTGAAATATTTCCATGTTAATACTTCTTGACATGCCTGTAGTAAAGTGAATAATTCACCGAACGCTTCGACGAGATTTCTATCCATATGCCTCTCATATTCTGTAGCACACCAAAAACATTTCCTTTCAATATGTTCGAATTTCCACTAGTGGTAATTATTTCATATACCACTTATGCATGTACTCCGGACCAACTGACATCATTCGACCTTGACCTTCAAATTTGCCGGGCATTACTACAGTTTTAGTTCACTGTAACACTCTCTCTGATACTCTGCATGCACTTGTTGTACCCTTTTGTGAATTGTCATTCCGGCATCACTATAATCATCTGATCATGCATTCTAGCATGCTTCGGGCGCATCCGAAATATACAATTATTATTATTATGATTATTAACTCCCTGCATCGGTTACTAGATTGTCCGACCTTTCATGGGATGAGTGTACCCGATCGGTGGTGCGCAGTAAAAAAGATTGGCTCATGCTTTATGTGTTTGAACAACTCTCATCGAGCCTCTGAATGCAGCTTAAGAGTGAAATGCAACCAAGGCGGATGCTTGGGTAATCATCACTCGTTACTGCATGGCCTTCTCAACAATAGACCTATTCAGCCAGATGAACCCAAAATTGTCTGTTCAGCGGGACATGATGATTTCAAACCGACAAGATTAGGCATCGTACCTGTCGGTATCGTGACACCTAAAGGACTGAGGAGGGTCAATGCATTTTTGGACACGGGGTCGGATACCTCGCTGATTACTCACGAGCTTGTAGAAAGCTGTGAACTAGTAGGCGAGCCTACCTCGCTCACTATCAGCACGATTGCAGGGGGTCATGTTAGCAATTCTAGGAGGCTGACCCTGCAGTTAACGTCTTTATTTGATGAGGGGACCGTAGAAATTCCGGAAGCTTTTGCAATAGACAGCTTGCCAATGAGACCAGTCGACTCTGTGAGATCGATCGCCAAGAGATGGTCTCATCTCGTGGACAAAAAGTTCGAAGACGTTTCTAGCCCCCACGTCGACATACTAATTGGATGCAATGTACCAGAGGCTCACTGGGTGCTTGAACAGAGCATAATCAATCGAAAAGTACCATTCGCCACGCGAACGATACTAGGCTGGACACTTCTCGGACCCCTGACGAGCGAACTTCAACAGTCGGCATCAATAAATTGCTCAAATGTTGCTGAGAGAAGTGCCTCTGTAGAACACGATCAGCCTTTCGATATTGAATCCAACGGTCCATCTCAGGAAAGCAAAGTTCAGTCAAAGGATCAGTCGGTGCTTTCGATGGCGAATTCAAAGACGGGACGTCACAGTGGGCAACATGAAGTTGCTATACCCAAGAGACCACCGTCAAGTCACTTATTGAGAAAAAGAGAAGTTGTCTGGAGGCTTTTGAAATATCTCAAAAAAGGACACCAGCAGGTCACCCAAAGCAGCTTGAAATTTGCCGACCCAGTGACAGTGTACGGTACCTGGGTGGAACTGGGTGTTACATTACAGGAAACGGAAGAAACGAAGAACGTGTTCGAGACATCAGAGAGTTAATCCACTCGTAGCAGGAAACAGCGAGGAAAATGTTGATGATTCGAGCTCGAAACCACATACAAAAGACAAAGTAGCTCGCAGATCGCCTCGCTCCGAGTTACTCAGCACTTTATTGCATTTCATGCTCTACAACTAATCAACTGGACCCATTTTTTCTGAAAGGTTGCAAATGTACTTAGTTCCAGTTTCTATCTAGCGTGCACATAGGCAAAGAGGAGAAATTCACCAGTATTTCACTTGAACAGTTCAGGTGAGGCATACTAGCTGCGAGCACATTGTGAAACTATTATTATCTTTAACGAAGAACATTTATTTACATTTTATACAATATTGATTGTCACATAGTTTGTGCACAGAAAAACTTTGAAATACCCTGATAGATGCCAGTATTCGATCAATCTCCGTGTTCATGTGTATTTCGATACTGTCCGCCGTACACTTGTTTTCGAAATTTATTCATAATCAGAAACCGGTTTTCATTTCTTTCGGAAGATTTGGTGCGTTAATTTTATGTAATTCCACTGGTTCGCGACCTGTGAATTTTACGCGATATCTCATTAGGCGTTGCACCTGCGTTCAACTTCTGCGCTCAAGCTTGTAAACAAAATTAGTCTAACCAGTTGCTGCAATGGGTTACTGCTTGTGATGCTTAGACTTATTTCGTGCGGCGAAACACTTCACTCTGCGAAGCCTTCATCTTCATCGTGCGTCTGACTATATGCGCCGGTTTCCTGATGAATATGTCAATCTCAAGTTGTGCAGCGGGATTTGGAATTGATTCCTTATGGATTGTGCGATGATGACTACGGCGAAAACCTGTTTCACGTTCAGATAACACAGGAAGTTAGTAACCACAGGCACTAACAATAAGTTAAAGGTAGATAGGGTGAGAATCATGACCCCTTCCTGAACCTTAGACAACCATTTTCGCGGAAGGATTTTGGCCGGCGGTGTAAAGAACAAATACTGAAAATCCTTCTAAATGTTCAACGTGCTTTGTGAATTTGACTATATTCAACATTATCTTGGGAAGCTTGCTCATACACCACATATTTTCACGTTTGTTTATCCATGTGAGACATTTTAATTTGGCCTTGAACCGTTTCTGACTGTCGTGCTTGAGCCACGGGGCTTTGGACCTTTGGGTTTTACTGTGAAGTCTATTTGGCCGCATACTTGAGGTTCGTATATATTTGTATCCTTTGTGCATTTCAATTTAGTACCGTAGAAGCTACGAATCAATCTTGTTCTGGTTTTGGGATTCGTTTGAATTGGCTACGCGTTGCTCGATTTGCGAGATTTGACTTACAACTGGGAAGGTTTTATGTACTTTTGGTTCTATATTTAATGCTAGGTTGTCTAGACCTCTCAGTGCTAGCTCATGTATTACTGAATGCAATAAGGACTGTAAGAATATCGATCTATCTAAGCTAAGGATATTAGACCTAGAACAACAACTGTTTTCAGCTAGACAACAGGCTCAGGAAGCAGAAGAGAGTTATAGACAGAACGAGCTTGAGCAGAAAGTCAGCGACTGCTACCTGTCCGACATATCGGGACAAATTTAAATAGGGAACACTGCTCCGGTAGTCAAATATAAAAAGTCAACGCCACCAACGACCGATCTGCCAAGAGTAGAACTAAAAGTTTTCGATGGACGATCTGAACACTGCTGCAAGTTCATCAGGCAGTTCGAAACTTTCGTCGAAAACTAGATAACCGACCCCGGACAAGGGCTTCTATACCTGACTCGATACTGTCGAGGCCGAGCAAGAGAGGCCATCGATGGGCCTACCATGCTGCACCCGGTACGAGGTTACACAGGAGCAAGGAAGATCTTGAAGGACCTGTTCGGCCAGCCGTTCAAGGTGGCCCGTAACACAATAGAGGGCCTGGTGGTAGAGGCAAAATGAACCAAGGGCGACGTGTACACAATGGCCAACCGGTGATCAAAATGCAGAGTTGTTCAACAGCCCTCGACCATTTGGGTTACATGGCTGATCTCGATGCGACGCATACACTGGAAGGCATAGTGCATCCCCTCTATCCCCGGCTACTGGGTCCTTGGGCGGAAGAGGCGGAAAGTATAAGCCTAGGCAACCGCCAGGCGCAGTATGCCGTATGCAGAGCGCTGGGATGGATATTATATGGCCCATTGGTGGGACGCGGTTCCGTGAATTACGTACCAGCCGAAATGAACCGCATAGAGTATCAGTTGCAGCGGCTGTATAAAAGGAGTTTCAGGACATCGGAGAAGGGAGATTGTCGTTGTCGCTAGAGGACCACTTATTTTTGCAAACAGTGCGTCAAAGAACTGGGAGCCCTAAAATAGTTCGAGGTGCCCCTCCCATGGCGCACACCAGGTGGCCCTTGGGTTGACAACAAAAACTATGGTCTACAAGGATTACTTCGACTGAAAGAACGCTTCGTCCTAGACCAGGCTCTGTGGAAAAGATATGCAGAATTATCGAAGCGAAAAAAGCTTTAGGCTTCGTTGGAAGGGTGCCTGCTACCGGAACGGGACTTGGTATCTACCTCACCACCCGGTTATCAACCCCAAGAAACGCGAAAAATTGCGGGTGTTGTTCGGCTGTGCAGCCAAGTTCCAGGGCGAGCCGTTAAATAATCGCCTACTACAAGGGCCCGACTGGACCACACCACTGTTGGAAGTTTTGTGTCGTTTCAGAGAGGGTAGAGTGGCTTTGTCCGCCGATATCAGGGAAGCGTTTCACCAGGTGAAAATATCGGCTGAAGAACGAGATGCGTTGCGTTTCCTGTGATGGGAAGAGAACAACAGGGACAACGCAGTGATAAATTATAAGATGACCGTCCACCCCTCTGGAGCCATATCATCATCGTTTAGTGCGAACCACGCTCTTCGAGAATCAGCGAACCAACATGGAGATTTAATCCACTGGTCGGTGGTAGATAGCGTCAGCAGAAATTTCTACGTGGACGACTATACTGGGTCATTCGATGATGGAGACTCCGCCTTTGGGCAGTTTAGGGGCCTAACGAGATTGCTAGAAGAGGGCAGCTTCCATCTGACGAACTGGATGTCGAAAGCTTCAGAAGTGCTCAAAGCAATTCCGCACCCCGAGGGGGCCGACAGGGTTAGAGATTTGGAGGGTTCTCCTCTCCCTACCGAAAGCACTCTAGGAATACAGGGGAACACGGAGATGGGCGACTTCGGTCTCGAGCTAAACGTTCCCCACCCGCCAGTAACCCGCCGTCGCATACTATCTGCTGTCTCTAGCTTGTTCGATCCACTCGGTTTCCTCTCGCCTTGGCCGTTGCCCGGAAAGATCCAGCCGCCGTGGCTCTGCCGTGAGAAAGTTAATTGGGACCAGCCACCGGATCGGGGAGACCGGCTGGACTGGGAAGAATTTCTGAGCACCTCGAAGAAACTAGGAGACGTACGGATTCCACCATGTTTGCCCCCTGGTCATGCAACACAGACGGGGGAACTACACGCCTTTTCTGACGCATCCGAAGTCGGTTACGGAGCCGTGGTATGCGGACGATGATGCACGGCAGGTGGACAATATACTACGAGGATCCTGTTCGCCAAAGCCCGCGTTGCCCCGCTGAAGTCGGTCTCGATCCCGCGCCTTGAACTCAGCACAGCAGTGTTAGCATTTAGGGCGGTTCAAGCGGTAAAGAAATGCTTCCAATTCTACATTTGGTCGGCTAGTTCCTGGACGGACTCAACGATAGTACTGTACTACATGAACAACATCGGGAGTCGGTTCAGTACTTTCGTTGCTAACCGGCTCACGATCATCTACGACCAAACGGTCATGAACTAGTGGAGACATGTCAGGTCTGGCGACAACCCAGCCGATCTCTGCTCCTGAGGTGTGGCCAACTTCGGGCAACTCGACACGTGGACAGGAGGGCTGAAGTTCCTGCAAATGTCTAGACAGGACTGGCCTGTGTGTAAACTACCTCCCATCCGGAATTGGAAATGGAGGTCAAAGGCGAGGTGATGACGTCCACGAACTTCACAGCGTCGTTATTTTGTCACGATTGGTCGTTTTCCTCCTGGATGAAGACACTTTGTTCATTGGCTTGATTGGCTCGGTTCAAGGGATATTTGCTAGTGATGAAAGGGGTCCGCCCCTCCGGCCGGTACGAGTGGGTCCAATAAGTCCCGACGAACTACAAGCCGCGGACCATGACATATTCAAGATGGTATAACGTAAGGCTTTCACACGGGGAGTCGACAGAGCGGAAGAAGGGGAACCAATCGAAACAGGAATGTCATCTCCGAGAAGCGAACTGGAGCACCTAAACCCCCAGACTTATTAACAGACTACCATGGGTAGACGGAAAGCTGACCAACTCTCACCTGAGCTTTGACGCGGAATACCCCATATTGCTGCCGGCTCAACAACCTGTGATATAGCCAACGATCCAACACGT
>CANUEZ040000104.1:270000-360000 GCA_948099385.1 Fasciola hepatica | reverse complement strand
AGGAGTTATCACACTGGCAGGGCGTCCACTTAGACTGGCGTCCGTTGCATTTCTCGTGGTTCTTCCTTGTATTGATGGCAACCGTTAGGGTCAGAAACGAATCCAAGGTAATTATTGATTTGGACATTGCATTACTTTCGCCATCATGGAGACCGGAATTTTCGGATGTCTTGTATAACCACTTTCAGGCGGTTTTTAAGTTAGTCGATGGAAAGCCATTCCTTCATATCTTGCCAACACCGTATATATTGCCCACTGGAAAATAACTGAGGCAGTTCTAACTTCAAGTAGGACGTGTGAATTAGTACGGGACACAATGAATGCAAAGTCTTAGGAAGTATCCCAATGGGGACCTGCCTTCAACTTGATAGTACGCGTCCACGAAGTCTAGTTTTGCTAAACACATGTCGCCATCATTTTCTTGGTCCATTAATTATACCTGTATATTTCCAGTATTTCCATTCATTACCAAGGAAATTTATACTGAGTGAAGTCCAATCGAAGTGGTTCCAAACTTAGTTTAGCCGTAAAGGACCACAGTAGAGCACTGAAACAAAGAAGATCCCCAAACTGAGTGATTTCCTGTCCGCATTGCCTAATTGCATTCATTTCTCACTGAAAAAAATATGCACCAAACCAAACCAATATCTGTAGGCGTCTATTTGTGAGGCTTATCTGTTTGCATCGAACTTCGAGTCTCAGCAGATTTTATTGGTAACCGTGTTTCTATTTGTGCACTGATCCAATTTTATCCACTACTGGTTTTTTTATCACACCATGATGAACTGGACTGCGTGAAGTAATTACTACTGCACTTTACCAGTAGCCGGAAATTTCCCATGAAAAATTCATCACGGAGGCTGAAGTCCACATTCTTCCAAACTACGTATTCGTTAATAACAACCAATGACAGTGCCCAGGCTTCATTCATGGTGGTGTCTTCATAAAGCATGTGGCCATAAACCAATCAGTTCATCACAAGTTTTATTTCAAATAGGAAGTTAACAGAACACGTACTGCTCCTCCTTAACACAAAACCGCCAAACAGTTGAAGGTTCAAAAACACGGAGATCCGACTAAACCAATCATATTTGCCTTCTATGCTGGATAATCGATAGCAAAGCCATATATATTCAAATATTCCCTGCCTCATACTATACAAAATATTGATTTTCGATCACACTCATGTGCAGATTTCGCACTTGCTCGCGGTCAATTCATTGGTTGAGACCGGACGATTGGGGAATCAATGACCGGGGATAAACCAGAGGTTTGCGAGCAAACACAAGCTTCTGTTCTTGTACTGGCGACAGTTTTCTTATTCGGTTTTCCAGTATTGTAATTGGTTATGGTTCATTGAAGAATTCGCAAATTATTGTACACCTTACCATGATGTTTTGGATTTCAATGAATCATCGAGTTTCGATGTCCTGCCTCCATCTCTATTTACATATATAGTAAAGCACAGCTTGTTAGATCGGGATTCTCTCATATTCCCATAACATCTTTATGATCCTTCTAACTAAATTCTCACTAATTTATACTGAAGGATTCACTGAGCTTTGACAACTGACTGAGAGAATGAGAATACTTTGGTCTATTTGACTCACAAATTTCGCCCAGATCTACCAAAACTAAGACAAAACGGCGTATGGATGCAGTGGTTTTTACGAAATACTACTCAAAGTGGAAATGACAGGAAGTAGGGCTAACGATGTAATGGTTTTATTGTGATGTTTTCTGTTGTTAGACACTTTAACCACTAAGATCCCTTCGTTGATTGTTCAAGGGCACGGAGACGTTATGGGAGATGAAGTTAATTCCAAATCATGGGAAAAACATAAGGCACCTTCTTGACGACGGCAAAAGTGATAGTGATTTATCAGTACGAGAGGGGTTCGCTAAATGAGTCTCGGTGGTTGACTGATTGCGAACACCACATTGTGTCTATGCTGAAGGGCTAACCAACATAAAGGGTATCATTTTTTCGTATGTGTGTGAGTTTAACTTGGTGACCCTCGCAATGAGTACCGACAACTAAAGCTTTCGAATTTTGTCATTTACTCTGTGACTCATTCGTACGTAAGCGGTTTGAATTCCGACACCATGGGCCACCTAGGAGAGCTACAGAAATCCGTGGTTTTCTGGCTCCATAACGCGTCTAAACCATTGGGAATGTGCATTGTTCGCCTCTCCAAGGGAAAATAACTTGAATTAGAAGCTAATGGGCTAGAGACACTTCACGTGTATATAGCTACAATCGTTCACTAAAATGAGAGCAATAAGAATGCACTCATGCAAACTGTCGAGATTCAGGCTTTTCGCACCTGATAATGGGATGTATTTTGATATATTTAAATTTACGAGTCGCACTAGTGACTGAAGACAGGAGAAAATGTTTCGTCCGTATAATATTCCCGTGTTCGGAAGCAAAATATAGTAATTCGGAAAACACGAATCTCTATTCCTTAGTTCTCAAGCTGGTACAGTCGAGACACTACGGCTCCCGTGGTCAAGAATTAACGAAATGGTGAGCCAAGCACACGGTACTGTTGAACTTCGTGGTTGATCTATCCATACAAATAAAAAGGAGAGGGTTGAGTTTTTATTTTTATGTTTAACATCAAAACAAAGAACACCCAACGTGAGCGAAATAGAAAGTGCTCGATTATTCTGCTGACTTGAAGGAAAGCACCAAAATTTAGGACTTTCGCCATCTGACGTTTCACAACTACAGCAAAGAGAGCTTAAATAAACTTGTGCTTCAAACGATAGTATCCATGCCAATACTTAACCCAGTTTCTAAGAAACATCTCTTGAAAGATCAAGGCAGTTTTGGAGAACAGTTTTCGGTTGAGGAAGGTGAAGGTACCAATTTGATTTATTCTGAAATGTCCCAATATAATTCCGGTTGGTATGGTTCCTTGGATTCTTAACTCAGCGCAAGATAAACAAACATTCACGGCTGCCCGGAATAATTGGGGTGTCAATCTTTCAGAAACGTATTCTCACACATGCTTCATGCATGACGTGGGCTGTACACGGTTACATGCAGCAGAACAAATTCCAATTGAATAACCGTGTTTATCCTTATTTCGTGATTCTATATGGTGAAACACACAAATGTGTATCAGGGCAAAATCACTCACATCATAGCTGAGCAACGAAGAACACCAGTACAGATAGTTATTCGGTTATTCCACACAGTGCAGTCATAAACGGTCCATTCAGCAAGAAGTCGGACGAAGCTGCAGCGCAGCGCAGTCACGGTAGAGATAGTAAATGAAGAAGGTTTCTAGCCAACGCGGAATGATTGCTTCAGCCACATAATGAGAAGATAATGTGTGGTTAGAATATACAAAGAAGTTACAAATGCCAAAGGACAAATGCTAGTAGTAAGCAAAATACAGGAGTGAATTGTGTCCACGTGGATGGATAAAACTGGCAAGAGATTTGTTTGTGCCACAAATGTGCTCTGTGGTGTAAAGCGGATTACCTTGACAGTGGAGAACTTTGTAGGGAAACCAGTCTCCAAAGGGTAGTTTATATGGACGAATGAAACGTCCAGTAAAAGTTTCTTACAATAGAAATACACAGTCATAGGACACCAGAGTAAGGGAAATGTCTGCAGTAATTCACGAACAGCTAATTTGGAATCACAAATGGTGTATGTTTTCTTACCCATCTGGTATATACGTTTGAACTAAAGGTTGTGTTGCCTAGCTGTTCGTACCCAAGTTCTACAGAAAAAGGAGGAAAACAGATTCCCACGTGCACAATTCATAGTACCATCAAGGAATGATAAACGAAAAAATCCACACTAAGTCGTCTAATCAAAACAGCTTTCAGGAGCAAAATGTTTCTGATTATAACTCGGTCTCAAGAGGTACATTTTTCCTTATTAAATTAGCAAAAAGTGGAATATACCTAATAAAAAAGAAAATACCTCTTTTGATAGAAAGCCCATGTGAACAAAGAGGATACGCAATCGGTCACCTTTATCAAACGAGCGATGATGTTAGGGTGTGTGCTGACACACTGTTGATAGACAACCTCGTCTCCTTATCAGACAGCACTCCGTCACCTGTTCAGTAAAGTGAGAGGAGCAGACTAGGGGTTTTAAGGATGACTGAAAGTCAACGCTTTCTCCCAATCTCTGTGAAGCACAGAAACCACAAAAAGAACACGCAACGCGTAAATACAAAGAAGGAGGAGAGATTCAAATGGAAACCAATGTTGACCGATTGAATAAACAGTCAAAAACGATTTTACTCGATGCCATTTGAACCAGTCGTTTTGCGGTGCAAGGATTATTCGCAGTGAATTTTCATTGCACTTAAACAATATTCTCTGAGCCATTGAAATGGGCTAGTTCGAAGGGGGCGGATAATCTAGTTAAGGTCAGTGGGAGGGACTACAAATGTAGACATCATTTTGTAGATATAAAGCACTGTAATTATCTGAAGTTTAAAGGAGAATGAAGTTGGTGTATGTGTAATGTTCGTATACCATCGCTGCAGGATAATATCCATACGTATTGTTTTCCAGAATTGACAATAGCATGCCAACCGGTGTTGAATTTATTGGTATTCGTCAAAAAATAATACATGGATAATTATCAGGGGCTCCCAATGGAATTGGAGAACACGAGGAAAATTGGAATAGTCAGATCTCTGATAACAAAAAGTAGCCACATCTTCGTATAGCTCCAACCAGTCGGTGATCACGTTCTTGGGATTCACTGTGGTAGACAGCTTTGATGCGGAAGAATTAGTGCTGTGGACCAGAGACGTGAAAAGCAACGACAATAGGCAAGCCTCTCTTGAAGATTTTCAACGACAGGGTTCCATACGTAATTCTAGGTTCCATGTTTGCAAGACTCACACGATTTTGTCGGATGCTCATATCAGGAAGGATTAATTCCAACGGCAGTAATATCTAGATGCAAAACCGTTGGAAATTCTTAGAGAACGTGAGGTACTGAAGACTCGTCACGCAACGGAAGTGGTTCAAATCTGCTTCACCAGAGGACATAAAAGGGCAATGATGTTTTCTGAAGGGCACTGCTAGAGGAACAACAGTAGATCCCGCCACACTTAAGAGATTGCCTGTAAGCGCACTGCATCAAACCCCGCAAGTGGTAAGATTCAAAATGTTTGACCGTGGGTATCAAACGTTGGTTCCGCCTTTTTCGAGTCAATACAGGATCTTGATCAATCACATGACAGTAGGCCACATTGTGGGTTGGCGTACGAGACTGTCGATCGAATTACTGCATTCCATCCTGGCTGGAAGCGACTCCAGTGAAGCATGCCTCGTAACGACACGCACACGTAATGCAATTATTTCCAGGGAACCGGAAATCCGTTGTGTGTTGCTGTCTAGGAACGTCATCACGTAGCGTCATATCTCATTAGAGTTACCAGTAAGAATTAATGAGGGATGAGTGAGACGATCAGTGATGCTGAAAGTCTATCAATTTCCAACTAACAGAGGCTTTCCTAAGGCTGGAAGGAGCACTTCTAGCCACTGGAGACGAATAAAGTAAGTGAACTGAGGTATTGCAACGGATTATTGTGAAAATTGATCTAAACCTTTCTGGTAACCCATTTCTGGCAGACAGTCCTTAACGAAATCCTACCGACGGTGTCGAAGGCAGTGCAAATGCCCGAGAATACGATAACGGCTGGTCTTCTAAATGTATGGCGTTGTTTTAGTAGATATCGGGTGGTGGTTATTCGATAAACATATCAACGACCGAAGCGAAACTTATCCAGCCGCCTTCTAGTGGGCTCTTCACATGTTGGCTTCATCTTGCAAATTATGATAGAAGAGAGAAGTCTCAACGCTGAAGAGACTGAGTATTTTTCTGTCCAAAAAGCCTTTTTGATTTGATGACCTATTAAGGATTCGTCGGTGCTCGTTCGCAGTATGAACTGTGCACCTAAGCAGCTCGTTTTCCGCATGTTGTGTGGAATTGTGAAAAGTGTCTTGAGTCTACACATGTATCCGTTCTAGGGGCTAGATTTGGTTGTTCTCTATATCATGCTCATTCAGGGTATTTGGTCTCAAAACTTGAATGTGATTTAGTCATGATTCACTTTTGTCTATCTTCTGCTGAACAACAGGAGTACCAGTTCACATCAGACATCGGTTTGAGACACCGTGTTCTTAGATAGTTATTTTAAATGTTTGTTTCAGGTTTTTGGCAAACCATTGACTTCTCCAGACTATTGGCTCAACGAAACTGTCATCTTCCCTACGAGGAAGAATTATTCAAAAGTAATTCTTTGGTATCTGTTTAGCGAGGATGTCTACATTTCCGTGAAAAATTCATCGTGTAATATATTCTCCAGTCAATTGTGTTTGAACAATTTCACCTTGTTGAACCTGGTTTCGTTGGCATGGGGATAATTGCTCGGTGGTTTGGAGACTGATCATGCAAGGATCCGTAAATTGAACACGTAGTAAAACATTCTGCAACTTCTGAAATCCATTCATATTTGGGTTTAAAATTTGATCAGACTTTTTCGTAGACGGATGTCCAAATTTCAGTCAAAAACCCTTTGCACTTGACAACTCGTCGAATCAGGAGGAATGAAAATAGACAATACATCAGCACTGCCTGGACATTCAACTGACACTAGCACCTGGTTTGTGAGGATTTCGGTGAAATGGAGTACAGTAGACATTTGTATACGTTGATGCAGAAGGATAGCAATCGAAATGAAGAATGCGTAAAACACAGAAAGATAGTTTAGGTACCACCGGGAAAACATCCCCATCATAACAATTCTCAACGACCCTCTTGTCTTGCTCCCACAATGATTCAATCAAACCCCTCGAATACATGGATTACCTAATCACTATTTACAAGCACTCTGATGTGCTCGAAATTACTCGAATGCGTGTTCCAATCAGCACTTTTTCTTTTACAAACGTTATTAGAATGTTTTACCCATCTTGGCATTCCATAATCTCTTGACTCAATTAGTGGCACAAAATTTGTTTCTTCACAGTTTGCAGTGTTCTGTGTTTCAAAAGTCATTCATCACTTTTGCTATCCAGTGCATCAGCCCAAATCGATTTGTGTAGCAGAACGGTTTGTTGACGTGAATAAGCGTTCCGTGATCAGATCACAATAAAAAAAAATGTGAGCTACAAAATCCATCTGACGCTTTCCTCTTTATATATCGCTCGAAATCCGTTTCACTTACATGAGTGCAGACGTTTTCAGCTGAACCGCCTTTAGATCGTTGAATAAGACTACCGTTAGATACCATCATACCGGCCACTCCAGATACTCCCCAACCACAAACATATACACATGTCGTCAGTAAAATATTTCAATCAGAAGCTCATGTCCGCGTACTGATTTTCGGAGACAGTTCAGATAGCTAGATTCCCAGATGGATTGCAAAACGAAATGGAACAATTACGTATACGTTATAGGTGAGCGCTTTCCTCTTGGCCAGGCATGTTCACCATTTCAGACCTACAGGCATGCCATACATAGCAACCGGAATTTTTGATTCCCGACTGGTGGACGTACTCATGGAACACTCAGATGTCAGGACAAGCCCCGAAGATGTCCTGTCCCCAATCAGTTACCTGACTAATTGGACCGGCGAAACTCAGAATGTGTTCCAGAATCGAACTTTGGGGAATAATGTTGCTCCCATTGCTACACACCGTCGAAAAAGACTGATACACTGTGTCGAAAGGTGTTTCGAGCATTGTAATTACATTATTTAGGTAACCCGGCCATTGTCGAACGGTTTTCATCGTGCACTTTGAATAATAAATATCCAGTGTTCGATTCCCACTAACATTGATCACACCCTCATTTCATAACCTTTGGTCGATTGCTGATTCTTCCAGAACTGTTAGACGCTGCCATATAAAAGATACGAGATGTAAAGGAAATAATTTCAATAGAACATATTGGAGCAATCTTAAAATGATGTCCAAATTACTATGACTAACGTTGCGGTTCACTCTCGATGGCCAGTAGGTGAGAGCAGTAACTGTCACCCACATTCTATAAAACAAACTTAGCTGGATGTGAATGTTGGCACACACGTGAAATACTCACAACAAAACATGGAAATAAACAGACCAACGGTTGACACACTGAGCTGAATTTATTAAATAAACCAAATATGGATTCACTTTCAACTATTTCTATCCATGCAACCATATCATAAAATATTAGCACAAGTTAGCAGATTGGACCAATTAGACAAACAGGAAGTGACGAAGAATAACGGTGACAAAATATGAAGAAAAACAATCACTTGTAATCTAGACTTATATCAAAACCGGATGCGAGTTGTTTCTCACGTAGTTTGGTATTTTCCATATATTTTGTCGTCTGTTGTATGGTGGTTGATGGGCCAGGGCAGCTTAAAAGCACACGAATAATTTTCCAGTCGATAGAGGGGGTTGTGGGTGCGGATGTCAACCGCCTCAGCCACGGCTAATATGCAACCGTATTCCCTAACACTACATTCACGTCTAGTTTGTCCAATCCCTCAACATGTAGTAGTGTATTGTGATGTAACGGCATGAGTAGGAATCAGTGAAAACAACTTTGCCCGCTAAACTGCCTTCTCTCTTCTGTGACGGTGCCTCGACGTTTCTTGATGTTGTTCCTTGAGTAATTCGCACTGGAATACCGTCTTTTACCTCTCAATGAACATAATACTATTTGTTTGTCCGTGTCTTTACCGGTGGTTCTTTCCTTATGTTCGAATTTGTTGAGGTCAAATATTTGTACTGCTTCCGCCACACTCACCAATGTTTTATTATTGCACTGCGCGTGCGCCACACATCTACAGGAATGGGCAATATAAATGAGCCTTCAGCTGCATAGGACGGTGCACTTTGCATACTAAATCACAAGAGCTTGTCACTATAGACCAACAGCGATTGTGAATTCCGAAGCCTCTAATTGGTTCACTTGGTTATTTGGCAACCGCAGCCTAGAGCAAAATAAATAACCCTTCCCTTATCTACCATAACCATACAAAGTCACTTGTCATGCTAGTTTTGCGATCACATTAGGTCATCCGTGGATTTGTACGAGTCCCGTGAATGGCTGCTCAGACGATCCAGAAATTTTCCACATCAATCTTCAAGCCATCAGCTGAAAAGATGCTTCAACATCCACAGAATTCCTGATGAATACATTTGAGATAATCCATCCAGGCTAACAAGAGAATACAAATTCACATGCAAGCGGAACACAGTGTATGAGCAAGACCGGAGAAGATTTGTTCAGTGTGCAACAAGAGGCGATGGTTTTGATCTCATTCCCTTCATCTTTAAATTATACCAAAATACTGGAGAGCCTTTGCGTATAGCGCTAACACACTATTCGCATGAAGTAAGTTTTTCTAATGGAGTTGTAATTGTTTTGTGCCGATTTCTAGAAGAGAATCAGAAAATCACTTTGATTGGTATAATGATAAATACGATCTTCAGAAGCTTGCACACGACTGAAATCCTGTGGTAGTTGAGCATTGGTGCCCCAATAGAAGCTTCGTATATTTTGGTAATTCATCGTTTTGGTGGCACTGGAATCTAACAAATGGCACGCATTTGAATGCCTACACCTGAAATCTCTACCGAATCAACTGATTCTTATCAGCGTTGTTCGATGGAATATGAGTTGACTGACCTTACTCATGAACGTACAACTTATCGGTATTTGAAGCGTATGACTTTTGCAAACCCATGCAAGTGAAGTCATTCAAAGTTTCCAATCACAAAACCATCACACTCGAATCTCGGAAAGTATTTGAAAATAGAATAAAGAATATTTGGAGTTGATATGATGACAATATTTTTCAACCGACTTAAGATTCTCTTATTGTTTCGTAAAATTGTAGCCACGTTATGTGGGAAAATGCAATATATTACAAATGATAGAGAGAAACACCATTTATCAGAAAGTATTTTTCGGGTTGAAATAATAGGAACATGAATCGGTGTGACATTAATACTTATGATCTAAAAAGGATATATTGTAAGAAACCGTAATGATGGGGTATACCGAACAATAAAGTGTATAACCTGAATGAATGGCTCGATTTAACAGAGCCATGCAGGAAAAACCCGAGTAGAATAGCATTTGCCGTATTATCTGCTCGATAGCACGCCACCTTCACCACAAAAATGATGGCTGCTCTGTTGGCATTCTGTCGTGGTTTTTCCAGTTTCAGAAACTCCCGAAAGTGTGGTTCCATTGTGACAACCATTACCGGTTCACTGATTGCCGTGATCCACTGATTCCTACTTCTCAGCAGCGAAGTGACTCAGATATCAAAACAACCAACAGCATTAAAATAGAGAAGTTACATTTTCAGTGTTAAGTTGTGCAAATACAATTGTCTCTTTTTGACATACCGTTGTCACATCTTCCTAAATACGATTACAGATTGGATGGGTATCGTGGTCGTGTAACCCACAAAAAGGTGCGTTACGCTTTACAGAGATCAGTGCAGTGCTTCGGCACTAGCAAATAGCCATCACTACAGATGATTCGGCAAACAGTAGCCATGCACAGTTGCACTGGTAATTGTTTCCAGATTTTACCTGGATCATTGTCTGGCAGTAGTCTCCTGGCTACACTCATTTCAAAATGTTCCAATTCGCACCCCATATTGATACAATTTACGATGTGGTGGTAAATTACATTACGACGGTGCATATCTGATTAGACTGCTCTTTTCAAGGTGAACTACGATTGAGCTATCAAATGATAAGCCGAAAGCAAACAACAGATTGTCAATCGACTGATCACGGCGGAATGATTTTTAGTCAGTCTTTAGTTTGTTTACGAAACTAGATGAGCCCCGTTGTATGCCATATCAGCGTCAGGTATTTTTGGCTGAACTTGCAATTAGAATGCGCCTGATTGCTTCTGTTCTTCATGTCTATTCATCAGGATTCCCCTCGACAACTAATCATAGCAACCTTACAAAACCTCTACTTATTGCATTGAAAACAAATGCGCACGAGTGGAGCTGTGCCGTGTTAGAAGAATACACGAAAATCAAGAAAATTTATGCACAATGGCGTCTATTAGGAGTATCAGTTTGGGATTCTATCAATGTACCAACTTATTTCACGGTGTCATGATGCGAGTTTCACTGTTCGCCAAAAGTGTATCAGTGCAATTTCCAAAGATCACTAATCTTCTGCAAACGTTTGCACTCCTCTGAGCTACAAAGGCCCAGTTCATTTTGTTCATTTCAGTCAGGTGGTACACAAAGAGCGGGTGAAACCTCTGCAGCAATCCAAACCTTTGGATACAAACCACTCAAGTGCTGTTTCGTCCAAGGGTCGCAGCCATTCTCCTGTTTTCGAGCAGAAACTGTGAAAAACGTGTGCTTTTTGTAGACGGCCGCTTTCCTTGTTTCCACGTGTACAACAAAGTTCTCTGCGATTTTCTTGTAATCTGACCGGTCATATACAGAGTGTTTGTCGACCATGTAATGTCTGCCATATGAGCATTCTTTCGAATTTCTACCCGATTTTCTGTTGAAAATCACTATTCCTTTCTTACCGTAGCTGTAACTGGCAATCGTTTTTCCCATGTTGCTCTGATTTTCCTTTTTCGGAATATGAATTACCAAGTCGTCCTTATATATCGTCAATATCCATATGCAAATATTTATATACTGTCAATACATCTCCAGTGCTTCGGTAATATATATAAGCCTTCTGATGTCTTCGGTTGACTGCCTGTGGAGTTGGAGTTTGGAAATATCAGCCATATTCGTCAAAACAACACTGAT
Organism: Fasciola hepatica; assembly: GCA_948099385.1. Lineage (NCBI taxonomy): Eukaryota > Metazoa > Platyhelminthes > Trematoda > Plagiorchiida > Fasciolidae > Fasciola > Fasciola hepatica. Next base: position 348,196 of record CANUEZ040000104.1, on the reverse strand, counting down.
GTAGTCTCAAACTCTTTATTCTCGGAGAGGATCACATTGGATTCTGTATTTGAGTGGACATATAACAGATACTTCGGACAAGAGCAATAGATCAAATCATAAGAAACAATGGGAAAACGTGAAGAGAAGAAGCGTGAACGATTTGTAATGTTTGAACCCAATGCAGTCACAAGAGTAAGTGGTGTGTTGTTCCCGTGTTGTCCAACCTGCTTGTTCAAGGTATGAAATTAGTTGTAGCAAAAAATATTTAGTTGTGACAGCTGAACGGAATGCAAAAATACTTTCTGTTTGTATATCGCCTTGATGGCACTTATGAAACTAGAAGGTCATAACTACGAGCAGAATCCCTCATGGACTTTTGCCAAATTTACCTGCATAAAATTTCCAATACCAATTGTCTATTGGATAATCAAAGTGCCACATTGAAAATAGTGATAAGACGAGCCTGAGAGTACGACATGGCCTGGGACTATGTCCATCTTATCGGTCTGTGTAAGACTGCGCCTAGAATTGTTGTGACTTCTAATTAATCGTCCCAGGGCATTTCTAAATGAGCCTAATCTTATTCAACTGAACAATGGAAACACACATTTGCAAAAATGTCACAAATAAGGTCTAACGTTTAGTTAACGCGTATAAGTTATTTTCTAAAATTTACATTTCCATATTCAAAATGTAACTGGAAGTCTTATTAGTAAAGCATTCTCACTGATTGTTGATATCCTGCCAGTTGTCAACGTTGTGGTTGTTTCCGTGTTCATGGGAGACTCATCTGTTTGCAAAAAATCACATGATTATCAGGACGCGTTGGGTGCGTTTCTGTTCAGATTTCGGAGAACTGCTATGCCACTGACCGAGTTCAAGCCAAAACATCCCAACTGTAGAAATCGGGATGACAATCACAAATCCCTCTATCCATTGTTACTCTATTCTGAGAAAATATGTGGCTAACATGCGGGTGATAAATCAGACATGGCGTGAACAACGGATTTCTCGTGGGGGGGATGAACACGTGGTGGATTCAACAGAGATTCATTTGCTCATAATCTGATAGAATAGCTCACGTCTCTAATCTACATTATATTGCTGACACTTGGGAGACAATATCAGCACAGCACCACACTACTTCCGATTCTTTCAGTGTTTTCCTAAAATATTTCTATTGACTTTCAAACGGACATCATGTCCAGGGTACCAAGTTTTCTACAGAAACAATTATACGATATTCATGTAACATGTGTGTTTGGTGAACGTGAGCTCGTTTAGCGCTTCGATCACATGTGGGATAGAATAGAGTTTATCTGAAATTGGTAAACTGAATGTCTTCGATTATTTCGCATAGCCCAGTCAATCGTGTTCCACATACCGATGATTGCTTTTGGGCAGGTGAGCCTTGAATCTATAAAGGCTGGGAACGGAGAACAAATGATTTGATTAGTTTTCGGGATCTGAAGGCTTGAACTTGGTCGTCTTCAGTAGTTATCCGATGAAAAAACGTCCTTCATTTATTCAGTAAACGCTCATTTGGGCATATTTTAAACATTCCACAAGTAATATGTTCAACGTACCTGGCGGAACATTTATCTCACAAAATTTCGTGGCTTTACACCTGCTACATTTATTAACGCATTATTTACGGGTAACACAGATCAATTGAATGATTCGAAAGTAAGGGTGACAATAGAATATCACTGTACCCATAAATACACAGCTCAGTGTTCTAGCTCATTATATCATTACATATGGATACTCACGTCTGTCTGACAAATAAGGAGTTTTTAATACTTGGCACTGGTGAACTAAGTCCAAAACATTCTTCAATTCGGAGACTGTCTTCCGGCTCATAGGTAATGAAGAAAGGTACGAATAACCATCGTTTTGACATCCCATCCAGTATGTTGTCAAACTGATGTTCTCTCTCATATTCGCTGGAATTTTGATGAAGCATTCATGTATCTGTTCGTTGTAAAACCCAAGGGAGTGATAGAGTCATTAGGTCTGATATTTTCCTTGCAATGCTTTCTGCAATAACCAAACAGAAAACATGGGTAAATTCCCAATGAGTATATTGCAGTACACAGGTTCAGGCTTATCCGCACAGTTGTAAACTATTAGGCGCACGTAACTTCCAACATTCTAATTACCTCTTTTCGAATTGCATACAGCCAATTGAACACTTCCACTCTCTCACAATCTGTATATTTGAGGATGTCTCCTTTCGGGTATTCGAAACTCCCAACAACAACTGATTTTTAGCATAAATTGAAAACGTCTTACTGTTTGTTACAGGAATGCACACTGATCAAATGTAAGAGTGAATAACTATGTAGTTGTAATGAAACAAGCGTAAATCAAATGCTCAGCATCAAGACAACTCACGGTTTTTTCTAGGTCTTATTGTAGCACCTGAATGGTAAATTAGTGTAAGTAAGAAAAATATTATAAAGATGACTAAATGTTATCTACCGACAATTTCCTTTCCAAAGTTTTGGCGCAAAAAAATATTGGTTGCAATTGAATTAAATAGTGTTTTGAATCACACTCATCAAGATTTGGTTTGAAATCATGAAATTTGATTAAGGCGTTCATGCGAGTAGCAAAGATTTGAAATCCAGTGAAATAGAGTAGAAAATTCGTTGATTAGACGACGATAGTTACCTGTCACGTGAATGAAATTCACAGGCTTTATCTCCTTTGACTTCATCCAATTGTGAATCCCACGGTTTACTTCTTGGACCTCATGATCCAAACATGCCTTGTCCACAATTGAGTTCCATCTTGAGACAGCAAAATACATGTGAAACGTGCCGTTTCTCCTGCGTGTAAAATCATCTTCACATCCAAAATATCCCCTATATAATGTTTTACTCGTATACAAACCAAGTAACGAAATCTTCAAGGGAAGAGATTTGGAGGTTTGTTTATAATTTTCTGTGAGTTATAATTAATTCAAATTTGCCTACGAACAGCAATCACTTACGAATTCACAAGCCGAGACTTCTTTGTTATTCCAAGATGCCTCTAGCAAAGTTCCTTTATTTTGCACAGGTGTTTCACTGCCTATTCGGCTTGAAATGCTGACTTCCAAGTCTACAACGGGAATCACGTGGGTTAAAAAATGTAATGAGTTTCACTCTGATTAGTCTACTTCAATATAAATTGTGAGCAGCCAGACAACAGGTGTAAAGACTATTCACCAAGGATCATTTCCTTCAAAATTCTTTTTAATGCATTCTGGTAAGTACACTTTATACTGTGAAAAGCTTGTTGGGGCTCACCAATTATTTCCACATCATGATCTAGTATGAAATACGGCAAAGGATTTAATGAGAAGACTACGTCATTGAAGTTCTCAAAGTTGGTTCATCAAATGAAGAATAAGATGCGACGGAAATAATCTTACACTCAGTAGGTGCACCGGATGTTTTGTATATGAATTGAATGTAAACAAGTGCATATAATATCTCGCCTGTATACATGCTGTCCCAACGTTGATCAACGACGAATATAGAAAGGTGTCTACACAGCTGCTTTATATGTGGCAAAATATGTGCCCACGCAGACACAGTATCGATCACCGTGTATGTGTGGCGATCGATGGGCGAAATGATTTTAGCTAACCTCGTTATGTGCTATTTGACCGAATCAAATATGTTGAATGGTCAGCTGAATTCACCATACTGTATCCACGGATAAATTGTTGGTGATCATTTGGTTTCGAGTACAAATGTGATCAGACGATTTCTGACAGTGCACCAGGAATGGAAGCACAGTTGTTAGGCAATGCCGAACTTAATTTATTTCTCACAATTTTATTCATTTTGAAGAAGAATCTGCCGACCCAATATTGAAACTGTAGTTATCAAGTGAGGTTTAGGTTTAGAATATTCGTCTCGAGGACAACTAACTATATGCTGTTCATGAGATATACGTACATATATATATATATAACACTGCACATGGATTCAGATACGATGCCATCATGAACAACAAAGAAAAAACGGTACATTCAAATTTAGTGTGCTGAAGATTCAACTGAATACCTTTTTAAAAAGTTGTTCTCAGAGAGAAAAATCTAAATGCCCAGCATAACATCACACCACTCAGATGAATTTACCAAGCGTTTTTCGAAAACGTGAACATTCCTTGCCCGATTGTTTTATTCAAGGAATTGCGTTTTTCATCTTTGTGAACAATAACCGGAAAACAGAACATTTTGTTTCTCACTGCACTCACTCCCATCGACCGAATAGATTGTAACGCACTCGTACGACTGAGCAATAACCAATACAAGCTGAAGAAATAATCCCATTCATCGCATGCACCAACAACTTTGAGCAAGTAAACCACAAAAGGGAATAACTTTCTTGAATTTTCTGCTAACATTGTCAAATATGTTCCAAGTAACCAAGCCATGTTTCCACGGGACTTGCCATCTGATTCTGTTTCGAAACAAAGGAAAACCGTCAGACAGTGATAACACATTTCAAATACAAATTCTAGGTTTGAAATTGAAATGGAATATAAATAGGAAAGAACTCATGAAATCCTATTGAGTCCTTTGGGTATTGCTGGGGAATCGACCCTATGAAATTAAATTATAAAATTCAATGCTGACTATTTTCTTTCCTTCCATGTAAACACAGATTCCATCAACCCATTACCAGGAACATTGTGGAATTGGGCAATATTCATTGAATGTTTTGATATAGATAGTTATAGGAACCCAAAAGACTGCATTGCTCAAGTACACGAACCTGGAAATTGTCTCCCGCAAACTCAAACCCTTTACCGATGAAGCTTTTCAATCTTCTCTGAAATGATCAAAATGTAGCATGAACAAATTAGTAACTAAAGTAATGATATCAAGTGTCAACTGTTCATACACGTGACCACTACCGTTACATGGAGATATCTACGAGGAACAAGTATATGAATTACATTGGGCAGGTAACTCAAAAAAACGTTATCTGGTTGATTGTCATGTCCATGTATGAAGTGGGTTCTGCTTCATTGAACTGGCACGTGAATCGGGTGGAACGGATTAATACGGTACCTCCACTCACTCTGCAATATGGCAAGTCGGATATGATAACATGAAAAGATCCGTGTGAGGATAAGCTAAATAACAAGCATGAGACACGTGATCAGCGTCAGAGATTCAAAATGCATTTCTGTTGCGTAATTACGAAAGCTGGATTATGTATACTGCTTCTGTATCGTACCACAGATATTTCGGAAGTAATGTTGTCGCTAGCTGGTTACATCGGGGTTTTATTGGAGAATTATGTGACCGATACAGAAAGGAGCTACCTCACCACATAATCAAGTTCATCTGTGTTCACTAGTTTCGGTTAATCAGACTTGGTTTGTCCTTGCTTGTTCTTCTCCTGTCTCTGGAACCTCTCTGCAACAGCTGGGAGACGGTGAATAAATGAACGCAAATATGCTATATGTAATCAACATGACCGCGATTATAAGGAGTTACTCATTCACTGGTTCAATCGTATTTATAAGGACCGTGTACTGTTGAGATTTTGGACAGATACTGCTTTTGTGATGGACACAATGTTTACCCTTGAATCTAGAGCACAAACCGTATTTGGGAGACCCATTTGTTCCAGCAATATTCCCAAAGTAAACCAGTATGGGTACTCAAGTCAGCGCAACTCAACGGATAATTTCATGTGTTTAGTAGCCGGTGAGCAATAACTCATAACGAGAAATGAGAGACAATCAGGCGGATGAATACACTTCGGCTGGCAAACAAGATGAACATCGAACTGATAGTTTGAAAATTGAAGTAAAACTCCTATTGGTTCTCCACATTTTCTGATCAAGAACAGGATTGAAGATTGCTTAGGACTGCAACAGACCGAACCTCCGTGTACTTAGTCCACCGATGACTTCAGATTGGCGATCAGAGAATGTGCAACACCTTGTTGGTTATCAAAGGAAGTTTATTTATGCTGGAAGAGCTCAATTCTGTTAGCACAATTCCAAATAACTTTGGAGGACATTTCAATAAAATTCGGTGTTCTTGAGGAGATATGACAGTCGGGTCAATTTAGAAATGTCACTAAATTTATTGTAGGAGCTGGATTTCCGGCAGAATGTTCATCAATACTTACGAAGTGGAATATATTCATTTACTATTTTATAATTAGAAAACAAGAAGGAGACGCGTTATTCAACCAGTGGTAACGAATGACTAATAAAGGCACTACTAAAGAGAATTTTTTCATTTCATCCTTAATCGGCAATGGATGGTGGACGTTTGTCACAAAATGAGATGGGACATACAAAAACAACGATTGAACTTCTATGGGAAGAAATGCTTGATTTCTGACGACTTGGATTGTGGGCATACACCAGAAGTGAAATACATGTGCAGTGGACAAATCGTGTCCAATATTGTATCAACACACATTTTGCCATACGATGAAAATTTCTTCACATTATAGGAACGAAGTAAGTTTACGCGTCAGATGATAGTGGATGGTGATATAGCATTTTGTAAAACGACTAGAGCATAGATTCGAAAACCGAAAAATGTGAATGGGAGTGATGAAATAAATATGGTATCGGTGAAATAGTCTCGAAGCTGATAAACCTAGCGAAGGTCTGTTTGCGTTGGGAAAGATTTTACCAGTGTGATTCTATCGAAATGATTGAATGTAGAACCACAGGTTTTAAGGATTTCCTTTGCACTCAAGTGTCGACAAGATCGACGCCAGTGAATATGCTAAAGAGTCTTAGACTGGTAATCGTGGTGAATAGCAATGGAGGAATTAGTGTGAAATAAATGAATTCTGTAATGGTTCAGGAATAGAATAGAGGCATGGATTTCGGCTAAATTCTCAGCTTTCCGTTTTGAGGAGAACAGTGACACTTATTGGTCCTTGGCGGTCAACCATCTCGTTTCGTTCAGTGCGTGTGTCAAAATCCACAAGAGGTTCAGCTTAGGACATGACATTCCTCGAAGACGGTGTGTCGATGTTCGTCAGGCCTCAGCGTTCTCGTAGTCCTGAGTCCATTCGGATCGTAAATCCATACTTTGTTGTAGTGCTTAGAGCTGGTGTTATGGCTTTTAAATTGACGGTATCGTTCAATAGTGGCAAACTGAGCCTCGCACTCTCCCTCGTAGAGATATTCACAATAAAGTTGAACACTGATTAGTTGGGCATTACAACATCAAGTTGATTAAAATCACCAGTGAAGAATACAAATGAGGTCATAAAAGATTGCTTTTGTCCGATTAGATGGGTTTGAGTTCGGGAATCATTCTAAAAGATGGAGTGGGCAAATGTGAGCTCCGTGGTAAGTTTGAAGAATTCTGTTTGGGAGAAAAACTGGTGAACAAGGTCTTTTTTCAGTATTTTATGCTTCGATGATTACATCAAGGTATATACACGACGAGATGAGCTAGCTGAAAAATTTCGCGAACGGTGGAAATGCTAGAGAATAGTGGTGATGAAACACACCGCGGCTCGCTGAAATATTTTGTGGTGTGAATAAATGCTCAAAAATCACTGGGAACCAGCTCGTTTGCCAATCTGTGTTCCCCAATTGTGTCCAACGAAAATATTCGAAAAATCGAAACATTATCGTTGGTGAGATGAATCATTTGTCAAATAGGTGAGTTTCTCACTCAATGAAGATGGGTTGTGGAAACGAACTCCACTGGAATGATTGTGAGTTGAAGATGGCAAAGATGTTCAAGTGCAAAAAGATTCTCATGGTGAAGATATGCTTGAATAATAGTAAGGATAACAAGTCAAGTATCAGAAGTGATTGGATGGATAATCTAACCGGAAAAATTCACAGTTGACATCAAGCGGCTCAAAGTAGACTAAGTCTTTTAGGAACATAATCTTTCTTTCAATTTGATCGTATAGGAAGACGAAGTGGAATAAACTCGCAAGAAATGACATCAAACACATTCATACTTTCTTGAGTCTTACGACGCTAAGAGAAATGCAAATCATCATCATTATTGATCGATGATGAGGAAGTTCTTTTTGTGCCTCACTTACTACCGGTACTTGTTTGCCCACCGAACATGTTCAGCACTGTTTCCACTGTGGCGCTGATCAAATGACCTTTATGATAAACTCTTGGATACTACGATTTCCGTCCACGTGTGGAACACTTTACGTTGAAGAAAAACGAGGCATAGATCAGGTAGCTTCAAGTTCGTTCCCTTCCGAACCAACCAGGGCGAGTCAGTCAGAAAGAGAAAATGCATCTTGAAGCATCTGCGGGATTGAGACACTCAACTCCATCGGTTCTAATGTACAAGTGATGGCATACGGATGTTCTGCTCTTAATTGTTGGTAGTGAGACCAGGAATTTTCAGCTGAACTAGACGTGTTTCAAAGTTTATAACTTCTAGTGGAATTACCAAAATGAATAAGTAATTTCTAGGAGCTAGGAAAATAAACAGATTTTGATTGAGTTCATTGTTTCGTTCTTATTGGGGTCAAATCGCCACATTCGCAACATCATTCTTGGTATAACACCAGCCCATCATATAAACCCGTCGTTATGCAAGTGCGCTTAGAAACAGTGCCTAGGAGGATTAGGGAAAATATGAATAATCAGAAAAACCCTTCTCAAATATTCAACCAATATCAGCAATCAGTTTTGCTGAATCGAAACACTTCCCAAATTTGTTGACCGTGCGCTGCGAAACTCGACTAATTAAATCATTTTATTCACAAATCTGAATTCAGCTTCCAATCAGAATGGCTATTTTGTCTAATTTGCACTCATGATAGTGAATAAACGGCCAAAATATTGTTTTTTGATCTTTCAGTTTAGATTCAATTCCTCTGCGGTGATTTGTTCAATGTCAACAGCTCAGTAGTGGACCGATTGATTTGACAGAACGCTATTTGGGTTACCATTCCTCTCTGCAACTCAGTGGTGCGCTTTGCGCATGAGCCACTTCGTTGTATGTGCTTCAAAGTCATGTGGAATAAAAATCTTTTCATCGGCAACCTCGTACAAGTTAAAGTTTTCCTAATCGTCTATTGCTACTGTTCTGCTGAGTTCATATTGAACCCGTTCAAGTTAATCCACTCTTGACGCGTTCCTTGTCACCATTTCATATTGACGATCACGAGGACTAATCTTCGATAAACACATTGATGTTGAAAATTCATCCATACAAGACACCGAGTTGAACTTCGAATACTTTCCGTAACTTTTGCAACGCACACATATTTCAAACTGGAACTATAGGTAGTGGGCCCCGGGGTATGACTCCACGTATGTTTCATAGATAGATTATGAATACGGTCTCTGTCTCACTATCAAGAGGGAACTATCGTTGATGACAACTAAACACTGTATACGAATTAATAGTGACTGGACTGTGAAAGCTTTCAAGGAAAAGGACCAATCTTTCTCCAGTTCAGAAGAGACTCAGCGTATTGATTTCCGATCAAATGTACACCAGGATTTCTGAGGCAGCACGTGGTCGTTGCTGAATCCCCGTCCCAGGCTGTGTCATAGACACACAAATCGAGTCTGGTGCTTCCGACTGAACAGTTGGTCGGATAACCTACGTTTAGCATGTGCAAGTTGAAGTCCACAGTGCAATCCATCAAACGAAAGTATCATCGGTCGCACACACTACCCACAAATAATTGCGAGATACATAAATATCTAAGGTGTTTTATTGACCCTGGTTTTGGAAAGATATGGATTTTCGGCTGGTTTCTTAGTCACGTGATGTCGTAAGTTGTATACGAACATCTTGGATAACTGCTAGCGTTTCATTACACTGCCGTCCATCTTACACGGGTGCATTCGATACTCGTCGTCTTCACACTGTTCAATGCCCCACTCCAACAGTGACGTGTGGCTCACTTCATAGAAACTAATATTCATTGACATATATCACACGTTTGAACGATATTTGTTCTATTTATCATGCTTCCTGTGCGCTGATGTTCAACAAACATCCTTCCCACAGGAGTGGTTTCTTTCAGCTGACCCAATACACAGCACAACAATGAAGATATTCCTTCCCCATTTCCAGCGATCTACACACCGCAAATTACGACAGTTTAAAGTTATCAAAACCGTGTAGAAGTGAACAATGGAAAAAGAGATTTTCTCTTCTTTTATCCAACCTTTGCCTTTCTGTCCCCGGATCGGTTTCTTTAAAGGAAACCCGTTCAAAGAATGCCCAGAAAACACCGAAGAAACTATAATGAAGAAAGATTTACTTATTGGTTAACCATTTGAAGGCAGTACGATAGGCGAAATCCTAAATCAATTTGATGCCGCCATCTTACATTCTGTTTTCAGGTTCTCTTCTGATCCACATTCAAAACAAGGATAAACTGCTGATGCTGACCTCATCAATGGTTCTGTGCTCTTTCAGATGTGTTCGTGACGCATCTTATGTGGGTCAAAATGCACGACAGCTATCCACTCGGATCAATGAGCATCACCAAAGCTGGTTAAGCCAAGGACAGACAGCATCGATAAACAGCGCAATGTTAGCATACCTTGTTTACACCAGACATCAGGTTAATCCAAACCCGATTTTCTAAGTTCTGTATTGTGTTCCCCCAAGCAAATATGCGGGCGTGGGTTTGAGCACTCTAGAGATGGGTGAAGCAATTGGATTCAGGAAACTGACCACAGACTTCTGCGCCCTAAAGCGTTTGGTCCAGACACTTCAACTCCCATGGCCTAGGATCGATCGAGTCCGAATGAATCTGTCTTCCTGTGACGTGCGGAGGAGGAATTGTGGGGGCGGTGGGGGGAAGGGTGTTGGGAGGGAAGCCGCTCAGAAAATGAAAACAACGCGCCCATTTATGGTTCCCCTTACAAATCTCACATTTCATTGGTTAAATAAAGTCACATTTAGCAAACCGGCTCGCAATGAGTACCTTCTCTCGTAGATGAATATGAGAATGTCGGCGGTCTCAGCTTTTGCCTCTATGTGCTACAAGTGGAACGGAGTAGACATACAAGTTGATTTTCGAGTTGGTCTACAACTCGAGAGACTCCAACCTTAAGATGATTCAATGTGATACATTCAGCATGGTGAATTCAGTCCGAGGCAAAGCTCACTTAGTCCTGCCAGTGATCGAGGGTATGACATTGGTTCTTACAAAACCCACATCATCATACGAGTAATTAAACTTCAGACTTATATTGAAGAATGTTTCCATCGATTTCGATCGTCATTTATGCGATCGAACTCTGTCATCAAACAGCATTTGCCACACGTAATGAATAATCAGAGCGATTGCAATTTAATAACCGATTGCTCACGAATTTCTCCATAACTTCACCCCTTGCAAAAGTTTCGTGATTTTTTACAAAAATCTAAATGATTTATTTATTTTCTGATATCATTTTATGGAATTCGTTCACTACAGCAGTTTGATGGTTTTCAGTATTTTGTAGGAGATCTCTCACAAACGTAATCTGAACAAATTATACACACGTGCCTCCAAGCAGTCGGTATCGCCACGTGAATCCCAGTCTTTACTCCCATCAGGAATCAATAATTTCTCGTTTATCTCCCGAAACAATCGCATAGTTTTACGTAAACAGGACTAACATCGACCTCTAATATATTGCAGTTAAACACGGTAAAAATGAAAATATCGTGGCAAACTAATCAGAAAGCTGTAAAAAACTAGAGATCACCCAGCCAATCTGTGAGGAACTTTCCAGGTAAAATCTACCATTTCAATAATAGAAATCTATCGGCAGTTTGTTCACACCTTGTTTATAGTGAGTTGGCATTAGTGTAAAATGCACGATGTTTTGGAATGTGACCCGTTTTCATTCATCAAAGCACACGAAAACCGAAGGAATTCCTCTTACTCCATTCGGAAATGTGCAAGGCACCTGCCTCTTGTTATACAGAAAAGAGACTTCATGCGCTTTGAGCTCCGTTTTGGGGGTAAGAATGTGTTCAAAAATGCCATTCTCCTCGCAATGCCATAAACGCTGTCTCTGATCATATTCTGACCTAAGCGTGCAGGTTTTGCAATCTTTCGGTAGAATGGATAGAACAATTCACTACACTACACGCACATCGGAAGAGTGAAATCACTTTTCATTTTCAGCTCGTATCTCGCACACAGTCCAGCTCTCTAATGTCAGTCATCTCAGTATAATTGCTGGCACCCTCAAATATGGAATTTTACAATTCAGAGCTACAAAACAAATCTCATTTCGAGCATTCTTTTAAAGCTGTTATGCGAATACTGTGACACGTTCGATTTGACCTACTGGTGAAGAATGGAAGGGGTAGTTCGGATTGTAACTCATGTACGAGCAAAACCCATTTGGCACGATCGACCAAGAAATACGCATGGTAAATGGAACCAAACTAGAGCGGCCTATTTAACGCGTACATATTATATACTTGCAGTAAAGCAATAAGCAGGCTAATTCACTTTATTTCATGATTATCTAAATTAGTTCCGGTATTGGCTCTCAAGTGCACACGCTTGTGTCAAGATAGACTGTCTTCTAGACGGTACTCCATTGGGCGATGGGATTGCGAAAGCAAACCGCAGATCTCCTTTCCATTGCTATCATATATTGACGTTGAAAATCAATCATTTGAGCAGTGCACTCTTTCCATGAGGGGCACATCAGTTCTCTTTGTTTGACGTTGATTTACAAGAAGTATATTTTAGACTTATAAAAGTGACTCCCACCCAGGATTATTTCTGCAATATATTCTTGTATACCCACAAATAAACATATTTAGTTGCTTGCAGCCACAACAATAACGTTCGTAATGAGCATGATGGTGTTTGAGATAATACACTTTGCCCAGTTACATGAGGAGATAGTGCAAACGTTTGTACTATATTATAGAAATAAAACAAAATGAATCTGAATCGTCTTTTCACTCCGTCGTCAGTCATGTTACTTTTGTCTACAACTGGTCAGATTAGAGCTATCCTGACCAACAAATAATTCATTCAGACTCGAGACATCGCGTGGATTGTTGAGCTGAATATTTCGACGGAAAGCTAATCTCAGGTGTTGACTGGTACAACAGAATAAATGCTATGCGCTGATACCAATCTTATTTTGGAAGAGTGGAGGTTCTCCATGAATAAAGTTACACGGTTGTAGGCCAAATGAGCTGTCGTCTTCTGTTTTCAACTACAGAGTAACGTAAACTCTTTGCTTTACATTTAGCTGCAGAAGAATTTCGGTTGAATTGGCGTGTATCAGTGATTATGCAAACTCTTATTGATGTGACGGGACATCCTGTGAAAACATCAGGGAAGAAATCTGATTATCATTACACCTTAACTAATCGCCGGTATCATTCGAGACCGGTGGTGGTCGAGTGGACTTCAAAGAGTTGAACCCGACCATTGCTGGTCTGAGTCTGAGACATACACCTTTCACCGCGCTCGTGTGCAAGCATGAAATAAAATGTCCCGGTTATCTAACACTAGAACGACTTGATCAAGTAAATAGCTGCATATCACCGGCTGCAACCTTTGGCCGCTGATAGAGAAAAGGTCGCCAGTGAGGTGGTTCATCGGGAATAGAAGGAATCCAGGCAGGCTGAATAACTGGTTGTGGATAAGCAGTGACAGTGTTCGAGTATGTGCGGATTTTCATACGTTGCAGGTGCTCCTTCGGAGAAGGCCACATATATCTGAAGACAGCACTGTGAATTGGAGAATGTTGCCTGTAACTAAAAAAAGTTATTCCTTTTGTCGTGGTGTGAACCCGGCAAAGTAATTCGAATAAGGCGCATGAACACTTCTCGGTCACTTTCTCGTGAACTACCTTCCAGATTGCAATCGCTTTTGCCAAAGCCGAGGGTGCATTCAGAAACAGAAAGGTCACACAATTTTCCTCTATTCAACATCCTATTTTGGACTAGGTAATTAGGCATTAAGATAGTCAGCACCAATCAAAAGTTGCACATCAACTCCCATTCCTTTGCAAACACCGTTTGCCTTTCCCTACAATTCGCATCATTCTGTATTTGTAGTGCTGACAATAGGCTGGTCTCCAACCCGTTGCATCATATAAACGTACAGTGATAATAATACTAATAATATATCTTATAATAATAATAAACCTTTGTAAACTCGCTAGTCATCAAGCCAAACTCAAACTTTGCTTAAATACACTCGAAGTTACGTTGAATGATTTTTACCCATCGACTACCATCAGAAACCAGGTACACCTGCCGTAGGCCCTTGATCGGATTTTTCCTGATCCGAAAGTGGACTTTCATTCAGCCGATTCCACAGCTTCCTGTCACTGTCTCCCACTGAAAGTGTATCGGAAAAAACTCGTTCTCACAAACCGAGTTTGGGATTATGACGGTTCTTTCATCTCAATTCATCACAAGGATTTGTGTACTCCATGGTTGTCCTCTCTCTTATCTTTTCCAACCCCTAATTAATATGGTCCTGACAATCCAGTTTTAGCTGTGCGAAGTTCTGCTCAGGTGGAGAGGTGTCAGATTTTGAGTATGCGGAGAATTTTTCTCAATGAAGCGACAGGTTTGTAACAAACATTTTCTTGACAGAATGAACAACTATGGCGCCGCTGTGACATACGGATGTCTTCTAACGGTTGGTTGCACGCTGCCATGGTTTGTACTGCTTTTACTCTGCGACTAAGAGACCAGCGTGGTTTCAAGCCGGCTATATATATATATATATATATATATATATATATATATATATATATATTAGTAACTCAGGAATTGGAAAATTCTCCGACCCTGATGTTGTCAAGCTCCCTAAGCCACTAAGTTAAACAATGTTATTGTACCGGACGTTCCTTCGTCAACAGTACCCAAACATGGGGCCTGGCCTCTCACTGGACTAACGACTACCGTTAACAATCATATACTTGATTCAGTCTACATTCCTAAATATTGGGGTCCTGTCACAATCCTTTCCATAACAAAAGGGTCGAGTACTCAAACGGGAAGCAAGAACGTCCAACAAATTGCCATTTCCTCGTCAAGATTGAAGCTAGTTGAACATGCAATAATGAAGCGCTTTGAGAACGCAGTCAGAATTACCACTGACAAATACCAGTTTGCGTATAAACCTAGGCATTTCACGGTCGACGCAATAGGGTGCATAATCCATTACATGACAAATCAGTAAGGTTTACCTTTTTTGATTACACATCCTCGCTTGACAGTGTACGACGAACATTGCTCCTCGGAAAAATTGGAATTTGTTAATTGCCCCATATACTTTGTTTACTTGCTGTAAGACTGCTTTTCTGGTAGAAACCAGTGTACCTAAGTTGGAAGACGATTTTCCAGACATCTCTTAAGTTGTGTGGGTATACCTCACAAATCTTTTCTTCCTTTATACGTATTGACTACCTTCATTGAAGATTCAGCTGCAATACATCAAGCCTGCACAGTCAAATATGCCCATCATGTTGTTTTAGGCTCGGTTGTCTCACAGTAGCCCAATTAGGATAAGTTTCGATGATAACGTAACTCATACGCAAACCTTTTCCTAATAGTCTGGTATTCTGTTGAACAATGCCAATTGTCATGAGTAGAGGTCTGCAAATTGTCAGCCTTGTTTTTGGTATGGTTTTAAGAGACCTCATATCGGACTTATGTGGTAAGCACATAAGGGAATGTATTGTATTTGCTGAGAAGATCGGTGCCGTCTGTTCACACCCACTGCATTGTGACCTTTCTCTGATCCAGTCACATGCGCCTACCTAATCTGCGTTTCAACTGCATCCTTCCAAATTATCGCTGTACAGAACTTTTGCAGTTCCCTTCCGTGCGAGTATTTTAACATCCAAGGACGCAGTTTCATTCGAACTGTTAACCAGTTTTTATATGTATATCATTGCTTTTTTTCGGCAGTTGAAAGCCACCATGAGGCCATTTTCAAGCTATATTTTCAGTGGAATGTGGGTTCATCATCTGTCCCTATGGCACTACGTAACGTTGGTTAGGTTATTAGTCTACGTAAAAACCAATAACCTGACTCCACCCCTAAGCTCCGTTTCGCTTGAACATAGTCAAAACCGAATTGTAATAAGGACGACAACACACGGTAGGATACTTGTATTCCCACGGTCACACAAGTCAAGTCATGGAACGCATACAGTCGTTTATATAGGCCCTTTTGCAAACTGCGCGGAACCAGGATTGCTATTGCCGCCGCTTGAGCGCTTCAACTGCGTTCTGTCCAGTTGTCTGTGGCCAATGGCTTGCTTCTCTTGACCGTCATTTCCCTTCGGTTGGTCTGACTGCCTCAGTTGACGACTCGATCGGCAGCCCTTTCACCTGGACCATCGTGCTGGTTGCAGGGGATCCCGCTGCTTCCTCTCTGGTTGTCAGTACGCCTCCTTTTGCCTGCTCCGGGACGCCTCCGACATATTCGATGCCTGTTCGTTTGTCTGCGTTCCTTCTTTGGTTCGTTCGTTCGCCTTGATATTCAGGCCGTTCACTCACCCCAGCATTCCCTGCTACAGAATGGGCTCTCTAACTGTTGTAGCCTTGTTTCTCAGAACACGGATGACGGTAACCCAGGATTTCCCTTTTGTCTGGAGAATGTTCGAAAGGAAGGGTTCGGTTCTTTAGCCATCGGTCCTTCTAAATAGGTAATTTAAAAGATACCAGTGGCCGTATTTGGGCGCCCGAACAACTTCAGAGGATGAACACTGCCAAAACCGTTCGCCTTTGAGCAATAGTTGCTCAAAACTGCACTATCCGTCTCGGCAGATCAGTGTCTGCGATGAAGCTGTTTCCATGATTTCAAAAGACCAAGGCCTCTTATTCTCAACATAACAAGCTCGACCATATCAGAGACAGACCCAGCCATGTGAACACGAAGTTTCACGGAAGAGAATCGACGACCACGGTAACCCCACAGAAAATTGCGTAACCTGGTTGGGTTGAACTGACATTGACGAACGCACAATATCCAAATTACATATGCTCGCCAAGCATGTTCAGATGAAGAAAAAAAGTTCGCTTCGCTTAGCAGAGGAGGCCACGACTTATAAAAGTCATGCCAAGATTGTACACGCGCACGCAAACAGTCAAATGCACTCACCCAGTCATTCAGCTTTCAGCCGACTCCTGGATGCTCCGTTGTCTTTGTGACGGAACTGAGCACGTGGGTTTTGCTTTGTCTCAGTCACTCACGCTTCCATATGTGTGGCGTTGGGCTTTCAGGAGTACCATATGGAAAGCACGGCACTTAATGTAATTTACAGTTTTTTCCAACTAACAAGCATTGAAACAGTGTGTTGCGAATTCGGATCTCCCTAAAAAGGCTACATTATTTTTGGACATAATGTACAATGCGGATGGTTTGTTTTGAAAATTTTAGATCTACGTGTGCAATTCAGTGATGTGAACTTTATCATAGAAAATTGAGCTTTGTTTGTGAAAAAGCTGAACCATGAACGCTAATGAGTACGGTCACAAACGAGTCTCTCAGAGTTAAACATGGTTTGAGAAAACCATCGAACAAACACCATTTGTCTACACAAATGTATCTTGAGCGTAAGCACTCGTCCGATGCATCTGTCGACAGTGTACACAGTATGCATCAGTTGACTTCGTTAGACCAATAATCCACGGCGATACTGTGGAGAGTACCTTGCATGAGAGATTTTGCTTTGAAAATAGTTCATTAAAATAAATTTAACTCCCACAACGAATATTTACACACTGGTCAGTCATAAGAAAAATGAATCTGTATGTATAGAATTGTTGAGTCATGGGGAATAATTCGCAATAACCAATTACATGAAAGTGGTGTACAGTAATGCTTTTAACTGGTTGCAGATCGATTGGTTAATTCAGCTCTTGTCTGAACAATGAAACGGGTCATCTGTTGGCAATGAGCCGTACCCAATCCCTTACAGCCACAATCTACTTTCATCACTATATAATATTCATAAAACACCTGCTGAATTCAGAGACCTCATCTGATTGAAATCACCGAAATCCGTTCGAGGAATCTGCACACATTAATTTTTGTGCAAATTCAGCGCGATTGTGTTTGCCTAACAAAATAATAACTAATTTATTAGAATTCTTTTGTATCGAACGAGGACTCCTGTTGTAGATACCTGTAGCCTGAAGTATTTGCATAATGATAATGTTACTGGCTGTAGACTTTCCTCAACCCGAACTCCTCGCGATTCGAGTTTCCGCATCGATGTGTTTATCGAAGATTGGTCCTCGTGATCAAGTGATAAGGAAGGCATAAAGAATGGAGCGAATTGTACGGGTTGAATCGGAGCACAGGAATAATACAACAAAAACTCATTACGCCTACGCCAATTTGCTCACTTTACATTCTGTACGCCCTCATCGATTAACAGAATCCTGCTTCACATGCCATTGAGGCACACAACATAAAACGATCTGTGTTGAAGACACACCGTTGGGTTACACTAAACAACGGTGACCTCATAAGAACCCCGTCTAAACAGAGCTGCACACTGGAGAACAATTAGTCTCGAAAAGATTTCATCTAAACTGACAGAATTAAAACAACTTTCTAATCATTTCTTCACTGTTGACGGTGCAAGGCAGAAGGTGAAATGTGGCACATACAACGTATTTTCTTCCATACCGAATTATAACTTCCACTGCAAATGAACACACGCGCTTCAGAATGAACAAAAAACGAAAAATTAGGCATTTTATTTTGAAGCTGAGTTGAGTCGTGAGAACAAAACGAGTTCACTTGTCCGGTTATGCAAATTTCGAACCAAAGTTTGTGGCAATATTTTGATTCAGCAAATCTGAATGCTAGATTTGTTCAACTGTTTGAGAAAGGACTTTTCAACCTTTCATCTCCTGGGTATTTGCGTGAGATCACCCATTGGATTTCTCTTTGGAGTAGGACTGGGTGATTTGATGTGAAAATGTAATTTGGAAACCGGTGCTATTGTGGCTGTCAATTGATTCCATAAACAACGGTATAATAAACACAATCAACATTTGTGCAATTGTCCAGCTATTAAGATTCCCTAACCGTTTTGATCATTCCGTTACCAGTGTGTGCATTCGAAACGTGTCTGGTTCAAGCAAAATTTCATCCTCTCAAGTCCAAACCGGTGATGGTAAAACGATCATCATAATGGAATTTCAATCCTGCTGTCCCAGGTTCGAATCCTGCTCCGGCCTCCTGTCACTTTCTAAATGGCAACTTCTTATTGGCCTCGACTTCCTTCCTGAAATAGTGGACTTGTATCCTATAGAAGGAGGTAAATAGAAATATGGAGTCATCAGTTGAAAGATATACACTAAGAGCTCCACATCATTATCTTTACCTGCAAGCTCCGTCAAATACACGTTCGAATCGATCAGGTTGAACGTTCAAACCCCACAAGAGCGCTAATCTGAACCCGGATATTTTTTCACCTACACCTTTTCATTTTTTCACATCGCAACATGAAACTTTCAATTTGTCATCTCATCTACACACCTTCCACTGTCCATTTTATTCTAAGTACGTACGAATCAAGATGAGCTGCAGGCATTTCCGATATTGGCTTTGCATGCCGCTGAAACAGAAATCAATATGATCAGTGCAGTGCGCAGACCTAAGTGGTAGGAACCAAGACACTGAGAACGGGATCGGTGAATACTCCATTAGGCTTAATTAGGGTGGTAGATAATGGGTTATCCAATAAGAACTCCCCATGAACATTTTTTTCGTTTGCTTGATAAAGAAGTACGAAGACAAATAATGCATATCGGGTTGCTGAGTGATCATTCCACTCTCAGTAGTTCCAATTTTCTCATACGTTAAGTGGATCCCACGTTGACTGAACTCGAAATACCTCACCCTCTGTCACAGAGATCATACAGTTCGAGCCAGATTTGGCAAAGCACTTAACATGTGTGAAGGGCATACAAATATTAGAGCTGCTTGAGGCACAAACAAAGATTCCTCATCATCAACCAATAAGGACGGAGAGTTTGACTCCAGCTAGAATGTCAACAGTTTCGTTGCCATTCGAATAACACGAAATATGGGAAATGAGGACCTGTTCCTTCAAGCGCTGTTTGCCAACTGTTTCAAGCCTGGATGAATGTGTGTTATGTCATGACTACTGAATTCATCAAACTGCATATTGTTTAACCACATAGTTGCACAAAATTCACTTTCCTGAACAAGCCATTTAAACTGTGAGCCGTTTTGTGTCAACTGTGAATTCTGCCCGGTAAAATATTCATTCTATTACTCATGATATTCCTCATATTGGCGTTACTATTAGTCCTAAAATATTTCCACATTTGTCTCTCTCTCTATCTCGATGTACTCTCCCACATATTACCGATTATAGTGGACTTCATTTTCATAACTCAGAATTAAATATTTTCTTGATTCCTCAATCGTTTCACCGAATGGCAAATTAGCTCGTTTTCAATAATCTATAAACGCTTCATTACATCACAATATATTATGACAAATTGAATATCATATCTTTATTTTTGTCCAATTGGTCCCATCTCTCAACTTGCCGTTATAAATCGTGACTTATTTGTCTGATTCTAAATAAATAAAAGTGAGCTCATTCCCCAAGTCTGTGTCCTCCAAATATATGCTTTCTTCAGGCTAACCCCGAAGCTCCCATTTATCCATTCCATCTCCAAGGATTTGTATGAAGCAATTCAATCATTCCCCATCTCAAGCCCATCTGATCACGCCAAAACTATGTTTTAGGACCTCATTTGTGATCGTCAAATTTGATTTCAGTCATTTTAATGTTGCATTTCTCAACCACTGCGGGTTCATCCCTATGAGAGAGAGTGTGCAGATAAATTGGCTATGTGTGAAAGATTTCGTCAATTTGAAAGGCCCTTAACCAGCGAGACTTGCTGTCCATTGGAGTCAATTTACATTCAAGGTAGCTGTTTGCCGCCTTCATAATTGAAATTATTATTATTAATGGAAGCAACACTCTCCCAGTGTATGAGATCGTTCACTCGTAAATTTAAAACTACTGGTAGATTTCAAGGTAAAAACACTAGACTGCAATCACTCACAAACTCACCTACAACCCACAAGCAGTGACAGATTTAGAATGCGGTGAACAACTTCTGTACCATCAGTTCTACGCCACGGTGATGCAAGAAACGAATGCAGTGCGCAATGTGGTGTTTTCTTCACCATCAACAAGAAGCGTATTTTATCGGGAATTCAGTTCCGAGCCTTGCACACATACCTACTCTTGTCGCCAACGCAGGTAGATTACTGACCGGAATGAAGAGAACAAACACCACGAAAACGATGGAAACTAGAGAAATTCAACCCACCTTCCTCAAGGACTGCTACCTTTCCAGCTGAGCATCTTGTGATACTTTTTACCACGTGCATTAAACAAAACGACGAGGTCGGAAGATGAGGACCAATTCGTATTACTCCAGTGCTCTGGAGGTGAATGTGCAAATTTTGTCAAAATCGTTCTCCTCTGATATTATGAAACTAATAAGTTCACACACTAATTCTTGCCTCAACATTCATCACGATTACCGGTGTCCTTGATGAGACTTAAGCTGTACGAAAGATGCTATTTCATATTCATCCAGCTCCGTCTTATCGACTCAGGACTGTAACGGAAATCCCCTATGCGTGCGTTTCGGTATTCAATCATCCCGACAGAATTTTACTGCTGACAACACTAGAGAATGCGACCAGACCTCCACTACACTTATCAATTTCGAGACTATATCACTATAAAGTACCTCATTGATCGTTCTCAGTCAAATTTATCAGTCTCCGAGTGTAAGCTGTGGTCATTTTATGAAATGCTAGATCACGATTCAGTAGTATACACCGCGTACATTTGTGTCGCTATATTCCTGTGAGGAAATGTTCATCGTGTGACACATATTGCACTAATATTCTGTCGGCCAGTGTTCGTTCTCTGCACACGCATTTCACCTCTGGTGTATCTTCCTGATGTAACATATCCAAAAGCAAGTTGTTCTACTCATGGGAGGTTGCTCATTGTTCATCTCTTGTATCCCATTTTGTGAGATACGTCTACAGTCCACCTTTGATGACGGATAGAATCCGAAAGTTCTCTCTTGTAGCGCCAATTTCGTTAACACTCCCTCATTACTGCTACTTGAATCCGGCATAATCATTCTGGTTTTGTAACTGATTAAATGACAATCGCCTATATTCAGTGGCATACGTATTGATGAGCAATAGGTCGGAAATCCATCCTTTATATCACACACAGGGACATTTTGAAAGATACATTGTGTCATCTCTATTTAAACATTCTGTACTGCGTTGATTTATTCCAGATTTTTCTCCTATAAGTGTACTCTGTCCGTTTCCTTGAATTTCCGCTGATAACCAACATCTTACCTTTTCCCCGTTGAACAATTTGGAGTTACCATTGGACCAACTATGCAGAAGATGCATTTATCAAAGTCCGAAGCACTCTTCTAGTTGAGTAACATTTAGAAAATATGGAACACCTTCTGATGGGTACCCTTATTTTCCAAATGCTGTGTTCGATGTTCGTCTCGTTTACCAACCAGTATCGGCGATTTGATTGCATTTTACGATATACTTTCCCAATAAAACCAACGTTCCTGTTACTTTCAGCCATAAAACACTCCTCAATTCGAGTTATAAAAACGTCTCACCCTTGACTGTGTTCATATGCAGAAAATGTGGAATACTCTTTGATGTTTAACTTCAATTTTCGAGAGATCTGTTCGACATTCATCTCGTATGTCAGCCAAGATCCATTGAGCCGTCTGACCACCCCCTTACTTTGTTTTTAATTATTGTTTTGTATTTAGGGAACACACAATTAATAATTGACCTGTTTTCACTTGAGAATACATACGGGTTCAGCATGAGAAAGTTAGTAGAACAAATGAATAGCACATATAAAAATAGTACCCCAGATTCAAGGATGCTAATTCGGACCACTCCAAGAACACTATCTACCCATGGTACCCATTGATGCATGCTACTCTTTGATCAGATGAAATCATTGGAAGAGAAAAATTCCTCAGTCGCGGTCTGGTTCATAGTACACAGCGAAATAGCCTCAAGAGTAAAACACATACCTTATAATGCTCAGCTGAATTCCATCCAGAATGAGGTGAGATCAGACGCCTTATTACCCGTACTTCTATACATCTAGTCGGTCAGAAGCTTGCATTTCAATACAACCATTTACCGAGTTAGCAAATCGTTCTGAAACACTCATGGATCACGTAATTCTTCCAATTTGTGTGTTGTATGAGCACCAGTAATCCTCGCAGATTGGAAATAACCCATAAGTTATTTTTTTCCGAGGAATGACTCCGGAAACATTCTCTTCTCAATTTGTACATCAGAGCAAACTCGAAACTACATCTAAGGACATCCAATTTAGTGCTTTCGAATTCACAATCTACATGGTTAACTTTCTACTGCCTCGGCTGCAAATCCGCCACAAGCAGTGGTTTTTTTTCCTTTTTGCCCGAAAAACAAATTGCATGGACTCCTATTTCCTAAAATTGGGGCTAGCATTGCATCTTTACCATATATCTCATCGCATAGAACATCAGGGTGCCCCCTCATTTGTTGGGCTCCAATTCGCTGTGAATTTAGCCACTTCATTCCAGAAATTGTTCTAGCTACGACTAAATGTCTGATCGATAGCAGCTGATGATTTTAATCCTTCGTTCATTATCTCCGAATTCAGATAATAAAATTCTTTCTCGCTCAGTCATTTTCAGGGTACATTTGAGCTTAATATCATCTGAGACGGTATCAAACCTGGCCTTTAGAATTGTACGTGCTTTTGCAACTCTAGTCTCATGGTCTGGTAAATTCGTATATCAATATATATATATATATATATATATATATATATTTAATTTAGCTGAATAACAACATTCATCATTGAATTGAACGATAAGTTCCAAGTGCGAGCTGATGCTTATGATGGTATCTACATATGCTCTAGGCAATGTATGATCTGACCACCGCATATATTTCCCCGATACATTTTTCTAAAGATATTATCGTTTCTGAGAATCTAAGTACACTCAAGGCTGCAAATTCAGTACTAGGGTTTGGCATTATCCCAATGCATGCACACTTTATTTATATGGTACTGCCTTGGAATTCACTGCCTTTTGTTCACTGGTCTCGATTGCACCATAACTGATTTTAATCTAAATCTTGCATATATATATATATATTTATGAACATAGATAATAGGTGTTTCAGCCATCACAGAATCATGGAAGTAGTAATTTCGCAGCATAGAAATGTCTCTGGCCACTTGCAGTAGAAACATGTGGCAAAAAGAACGTTTCGCTGGTGATAAGGGGCGTTTCTAAACGGTCACATGATATTAATCGCAACTTTTGCCCAAGGTTTCATTGGATGCCCAAAAGGGTGAATGGGTACCTTCAGTGGCTTCGTGCCTTTCTCACAATGCACATAAAGTGCACATTCCCTTACTAAATCCCCAACACTGGAGTTGAATTGTGGCTACCAGTAGTATTCACATATGTGGGCCTTTGTTCTCTCGATAACAGGGTGCACCTCGTGCCCAGCTGATATAACAGAAGGAACTAAACTTTCCATTAATACAAGACGATAACTTCTCATGACACATTTATTACTACTGAAAGTTCATCTATGACAGCATGAAATGGTAACAAATCGCTTTGTTGTTGTTGTCTCTTAGGCCATTCCATGGGAACGTTTTCACAGACGGATTCCAGTAACGAATTCGTGGATTTCTGCTACCGCAACGAAGTAAAGTGGTCAAAGGGGCGTGGTCAGTTTGCAAAACAAAACGCCGTCCAAAAAGGTAGAGGTGCCACTTTCCGCATGCCCAAACACATGCGAGAGCCTCCTTCTCCTCGGTAGAGTAATTTCGCTTGGTGGCAGATAGAGCTCGTGAAGCATAAGCAACTACTTTCTCCATACACTCTTGTAACTGAGATAGCTCAGCTCCAATCCCAACGTCGGAAGGGTCTGTAGAAACGTACATAGGACAGCTCTCGTCGAAAATGGCTAGTGTGGGAGTTGAAGCAGCCGGCTGACGAATATAGTTATAGGCACACTCTTGCCCAGCATTCCAAACAAATTCTTGTCCATTTCATGTCAGTTTGTATAACGTGTCCGATATGGTTGCAAAGGATTTAAATTGCCGGTGGTAGTTAGTAACATACCTGAAAGTGGTTTACTTGTTCAACTGGTACTGACTTCTAGCATTCCAGGATAGCACGTTCATTCTCCTCATTAGGCTTCACTGCAGTCGATGAAATGACATGACCGAGAAACTCGATTTCTGACACAACGAATAGGCACTTTCGTAAATTTGGACGCAAATTTAATTCATTGAACCGAAGCAATACGTTATTTAGGTTAGACGCGTGCTCTTCGTGAGATTTGCCGAATACGCAAATATCATCCATGTAAACTAGGCAACCTTTCAGATCTGTGAAAGAAAGTGGCGTAAACATTTGCCAGGCTGCTGGTGCATTTGGCCCGCCTCTTACGAATTACTTTGTTTTGAAAGGGTCCATTTCGAGTTAGAAAAGCCATCAAGGGTCGTGAATCAGTTGTGACTGGAGTGTGAAAATAGGCGCTCCTCACATCCAACTTCGAAAACACCCTAGCACCGATTAACTTTACGATTAGTTCGCCCTCAGTTGGCAACGGAAAGTTGTCTACTGTGAAGTGTTTGTTTAGCATGCGTTAATCAGCACAGACTCGTACAGATCCATCTCGTTTGAGAACTGTAACCAAAAGGTGTACCCACTCAGTGCGTTATATTGGTTTGAATAAATCGTTCTGCTGCTTTTTCCGAAGTGCTATAGTAACCGCCTACCTTTTAGCAAGTGCTATTGGACAGGGTTGGTGTATGCTGAATGGGGTTGCGTTCGAAAGCAGTCGTATTCTGTGTTGTCCATTTGGAATTCGCCCGATGAGGACCTTAAACAAATTGGGATATTTCACCTAAAAACCGTTATCTTCTATGTTTGTTACAAGCATGGAGCAGCTCGCAGCGATACCATGGCAATTGGTGTCAAAAGCGGTTTAATCTTATTGTTGGACACGTACACAGCAATTCAGTGCACACAAATTTCGTTTAGAAACAACGTTATAGGTAGAAAACCAAGAAAGGTCACTGTGACGTTCGAATGACTACAAGAAGTGTACGATGACGGGTCTATCGGCAAAGTGGTAAAATGAGTGCGGTAAAAATCGTAGGGTATTACAGTCATCATCGTGTTCGAAATAGACCATACGAATATCAGGCAAAGGCAATTTAGGTTCAACATTATGCAAAGATTTACAAGGTGAATGAGTAATCAAGGTGTCAATGTTATCAGATCACTAGAATTCGTGCCGCATAAGTAAGAAACAGTACGTTTACGACAAAAACGAGCAAAATGACCATACTTACCGCCAATGTGGCACTGGGC
Organism: Fasciola hepatica; assembly: GCA_948099385.1. Classification (NCBI taxonomy): domain Eukaryota; kingdom Metazoa; phylum Platyhelminthes; class Trematoda; order Plagiorchiida; family Fasciolidae; genus Fasciola; species Fasciola hepatica. Next base: position 321,738 of record CANUEZ040000104.1, on the reverse strand, counting down.
ATTTGACGCGGGACCGAGTTTACAGTCAACTTTGTGTTGGGTACTTCCACATCTAAAGGAGTAAACACGCTATTTCGGGACACCATCCGTCTTCGGTTCTACAGCTCTGATACGAGTCATATCCATATTGAATACGTCGGTATGGAATAGTTTTCCCTGCTCATGAATGCCACTTCTGGTATGCACAGTGTTGCATGCAATATCCTAATTGAGTTTAAGGAAATTTTCTGCATGTAAAGCTACACGAAATATTTGATCACAAACGCCCGAAACCAGTTATTGAACAAGAAGTACCTCTTCAACTTTGCTGGCACTGAGTTGTGTACAACACAGGCAAGCCGAGAAATGAAATCATCAGTCATCCATCCGGGTTGCAGCTTCATGAGTGGAAATTTGTAACGTGCCACATAGGCATTTATACGGGGTTCCCAATGTTTGTGTAATGTTTCCAGCGCATCCTTCAACGATGATTTCATGCGCAAACCCAATGCGTGAAAAAGCTTTCCTCCTTCATCCCCATATGTAGTAGAAGAAGTTTCAGCTTATGTACTTCTGGAAGTTTGATGCCAGTATCAATGACATACAAATCTACACCTAATCGATTAAAGTAGATTTCTACTCATTCTACGAATCGGAGGATGGTTTACCAGTGGCATCGATCCAAAAGTGATCTGGAGTACGAATTGTAGCAGTCATTTCGCAGGTTTGAAGCCGAGAAGCCAAATGTTGTGTTCAGAACTAAGCAGATAACCAACAGAACATTTCTGTATTTTAGAACGTGGACATTGCACTGCAATAGCCAGCCAAAGCATAATTTGGATGTATGAATCGATCGACTGTCTGGCTTAGCATGTACCTGTTCATACCGAACACAGCAATGAGGCTTTTGATATGGTTGGCAATTTTTATTAAAGGGGTAAGGAAAACTACTTATTCTGGACGTGGTTTTTGTAGGGTTTGTTCATAATGCTTTCTTTTTGCCACCCCTTAATATATCTCGAAGACGATAGAGTAGATGAAATGGGTCCAAACACTGAACAACCTCTTCCAAAATTGGTAAACGTGAGCTTGTTCTGTGTTGAGGTCATTGTGGTCACCAAGGCAGATTTTTTATCTTCAACCTTGCTTGAGAACTGCATCTTCAATAGTTCGCCTGAGGAATTTTCGTGTGAACACATACTATTCAAAACAAACTGATAAAATGTGGCGTAACTCAACAGCTGCGTCTCTATTCCGAAGTGCACTGTCTCAAATCGGCTAGCCAAATTGATCGCTAGAGACAAAAGATCACAGCCAGATTATCAATGAGCACCATATAATGGAATTCACTTGCCATTCAACATAGCCGATTGGTGCAAAGTGCACGTTATCATAGTAGATAGTAACTTGCCCATCATCGACCACCACAGATACACGATGAACACATTTGCGTCACTTATAAAACAACCGTATAGACACATTTTCTATAATCGCAGCTGATCAGCTTTGGAACACCTAGTATACATGTGTGATTCTCTGTTCACTTATTTTACTTTGAATTCGTATACAGAACTGCCAGTGAATCTACTGACTGCAAGGATTATTTTCGCCAGATGTTAATCTGTATTGAGTGGAAGAATCTTAGAAATCCTAATGACACCTTCCTCTCTTGATGCATTCGTTCACAACAGATTTTGGTTGGGATACGATTGGTATGCTTTAGGAGGTATTTCATCCTACGGTAAATTATTGTTAGAATGTTTTCCTTTAAATGTTTACGGCAGTGATCGATCAGGTGTAGCTTGTAAACGACCGGAACCGAATCACCTAATTCGAAGTATCTTGACTAATAATTCAAAAACGCTCTTTGTAAATACCAAGTGGGCCAGTAAGTTTTATTAGTCTTCAGCTTTGTTTATCACGTATATTATATAAATCTTCTATTAGCACCGATACAGTAAGAAGATTCGAGGACAGAATATACTTCTCAAAAGAGCTAGTGAGTCAGAGCAGTGTGAATGAGTGAAAGGGCAGCGCCGCGGCATAGTACGTTCTATGTAACACATTTTTGATGCGTTCTTTATTAAGCCTTACCTGGTTTAAGCTAGTGCTAGACAAATCTAATCCCATTATCATTATTGGTGCGATTTAGTGGTGATTCGGTATCGAGAGTGTTTGAGAACAGGTGCTATATTAAGATAGGCACAACAAGAATCTCTAAAGCTGAAGATATCACTCAACTCCGTACAACCGATTGACTTGATCAGTGGAATTCCGCACAACGCAAAACACCGTGAGGCAATACAATCTCGTCCACATTCATGCTCGTGGTGATTAATAATGTTACCAATTTTGGTACCCACAATGTATATTTGAATACCTTATCCGGTTTACACGTATTATTCCATAAGTAAGCAAGACATTTGATGACACTTTCGGTAACGAGGGATGGGTTAACATATTCAACTCAAAGTCCTGCTGCCGAAACCGAATATGTGATCCTACTATAATAATTTCGCACATCAATATTTTGAACGATGGGGATTTTAATTGTAAGTTGTCTTCCGGACCGGACATAACTTGTCCACACACAAACAAAATATTCTGCGGATTCCGTGACGTCATTCTCTAAACTGCCATTTTGAACGGTGCTTTTTTAACAATTGAACAACGCTATCGAGAGAAGGCTCATCTCTTGATCACGTCGAAGTTCTGAGTGTCGGTATCGTTGGTCACCGAAATATATTACACCGTCAGTAGCAGTTTGAAGTGATTCAGTTCGAATGCTGGAGGCAACGTCTAACTAAATTTGGGGTATTTCATATTTTACACTCACCTAAACTTGCTCACGGTTCTAAAACTCTTCCGCAAAATTTGAAAAAAATACCAAGGATTTACATGCCAAAAAGAAATCACAAGACAAAGGGATTGCAAATGAGAAAATCAGCAGTTGCACAGAGGATGATGATAGCATCTAACCAGAACGGAAACAATCCGACGCCCGTGTGATAATTCGAATAAAACAAATCAGAAACCTGATTCTTTGGTTTATCTTGCATTCTTTGGGACACGACGAACACTTATTCACGAATCTGTGCTAAAGAAGGATTAGTTCTAGAATGAGCAGGAATTCGGCAGTTGAATAGAAAAAGTCTTCAAATTCAGTCGTGCTGTCCATTTAAACGCTGAACCGTTTGCCACGTAGCCAGTCCATCCAGACTAAGTGCCTAAACTGATCTTTCTCCAAGTTGTCAAACTATTGGATTATAACTTCTTGAACGTACTTCCCCATATTGATTATGCTTGACACCTTTCCAGCAGAAATACCACCTGGTCAGTACTGTCGCATTCCCTATTAGAATAGGTGTTCAGTTCAGTACTTATCTTAATAACAAACCCAACTCGATCGACGTTGCCCATCGTGCTCCACAGGGCTGATCCGGTACCCCTTTCTAAATGTTTCTCAACCACGTCTCTACGTCTGACATTAAAATGTTACATTCCCAATTGCCACCAAAAGTGTACCGGCTAAAATATCACCCGGAAAAAAGTTGTTGGACCCAGATATGAGACCATTCAAGGAATTATTTGAAATGATTCGGTAAATTCTGCTTGCGTATGTGCATTTTATGCAATCTACCGTAGTCCCATTCCTAACATGCTCTCTAACAAATAGATTCCACGAGGGAGCGTGTTTCCAAGTCCAAAAACCACAACATCATTAGACCTTGTTCCAAGTCCATAAGAACTGAGCTTTGCATCGCGTTGAGTTACTAACAGCAAGTAGATGTCTGATTATGCATCTTAGCATTGCATATTCACTGGAGCGTATCATGAACCACAACCATTCATGACTCGATTCCTCCGTTTCGAATGCACTGACACAGTTCAAATTTATTTTTATGATATATATATTGCATGGACGTTTCACGTTCATTTCCCTGACTATGGTGCCATATGAATGTGCATTTTCATCATGTGAGAAATTTGCTGAGAACTTCATCTATGCTCCATTTATACATGAGAACTGCCTTCCGGAGATCCAAACTCTCGACGGGCACCTCACTGCCGGTGCACTACACCGATAGACCACTCTATAAACACTCTATAAAAGCAAATCCTCCCTGAGGATCGGTCTTCAAAGATATTGTTTTGGTCACGATGATAAAATTTGTTCGAGGCAGACATAGGGATATCGAATATAACAAGAACTAGCATATACTTGATTCCAGGTTGATAGTTTAGCCTCTTGATATTAATAATATGATTTCACCCGGGCGAATCTAGAGTTCTATAGCTCCAGGTGTGACAACGGAAGCAGATTTTACCATTTCTCATAAATGTCCTCTATTTTCACCTCAAAATGGGTTAAAAAGAACTTGGGGAATAATTGTGACATTGTTATACGTGAACCCGATACGGCCCTTTGTATTACATTTTGTAACAGGACAGAATTTATCATGAAAATGGAAAATGTTCAGGAAGACACACCCAAGTTGACAAAGCTGGTGACCGAGATGGGAAGAGAATGGGGTAGAGACGTTTCCACTCAGGATACTGCTATGGCAGTAACAGAAGGACGTAGCGAACTCATTATCATTTGATAAGAAACGTTCTAAGGAAAACATCATTGCCAATAATTCATGGATGGCTGAAAAACACAAAACAGCAGCGTCTATCAAGGACCTTTACTCGACAGGTGCGACTGAATGCAGAGTGCAGCAGCTTATCCGTTGAAAATGTTACTGGAACCGATAAGATATACTACGTTGACGCTTGGTGTGAAACAATTCGAATTCACAAAATGTGTAGAAGACCGGAACGTTCTAAAATGAACAGTGCTTTCGTAATATATCAGTTCACCTTTACCGTCATTGATACGTGAAAACATACTCTTCCACTTTGGCTATACCGCCATTGTATCTAAAGCTGTTTTTATGTCGGTTGGTGGACGGCAGTTGGATGGAGTCATGATCATTTGCCTACTCAGATTATTGAGCATGAAGCACGACAGAGGTGATCGTTCCATTACTTACGGTGAATCTGTTGTCTATTTTGATGGTCGGATCCAGAGGTATCTTATGGAAAAGTTTGACTAATCTACTGTATTCGACGAGATGTGAGGGAAAATGGAGATTTAGAAACCGTAGTGTGTTACCACGTTGCACTTAGAGATAGTGCATCATACATGATTACTCATTTGATATCTATGGTATCAGAGCGTTTACCACACAGTAATCCTTTTGTATGGCCGACGGGTTATCTGTTGGGGCCGAGTGCCATGAATGCATAGCCCTAAACAGCCTGCACAGTTAGCTTACTGTAAACGTGTGAGTAGTAAGATATCCTATTTAAAATTCACTAGATGAGCACCAGGTCTAACGTTAGTGCCAAAGTGGATCAACCTGAATAAAACTAGTCCACAGTCCTACTGAAACATTTTGAAGGCAGCTCAGCTTGCTTCTAAGCTCTCAAGGACATCACAGTTACCGGACAATGAAGTTATACTCAAAGAGTATGTAAACATCAAATCGGCACCTTGAGGAGAGACTTTAGGATTCGGCAAGCTACAAGTTCCACTCCTGGATTTTCTCTCACATCCACTCAGTCTGGCTCAATTCTACATCAAATCCTTGATCATTGGAAAAATTCTGTTTTATTCAGTGCAAGCCGTAGATTTGGTTTACACTGTGTGAATTCATCACATTCTGAAGGGAATTACCAGTAGGGAAAACAATTCCTCAGATCGTAACAAAGAAGTTAATTTAGATAGTCAGAAAAAGCCATGCATTGGGTTCGTCGGGAAATTTAAGGGTTTCGATGAGACAATACCCCTATCAACGAAGACTCAACGAGACCGCTCAATTTGTTTATTGTCGGAAATCTTTGCATTCAGGTGAGGAAGTAATCGACGCAGTTTTGTTATTGCAATCAGATTGCAAACTGGATGTGTCAGTGTTCCCTAGATATGCAATTTCCGAAAATCTATTCCCGAAGAAATCAATGTGATGCGAAAACATTTTGTGTTGTAGAAATAACCAACCAAATTAGTTGAAACTCCAGCTTATTACCGTCTGAATACATGCTGTTTTCTTTTTTGGTAATTCTCAGCTCCAGCCCTAGGAAGCCGAGTCCTATCGTAAGGAATAACTAATGTCATTTGGTAAATCATCGGGAGGAGTACATTTGTTCCTAATTAATTTGATTTGAGCTAGTCAGTACACATCTGTTATCCATGATTAGTTATTCGGGGCAATTGGATGAGTTTGGTCAACTACATCAAACAAAATAACAAGAGCATTAGAAAAATCGAATCAATGGGTTTCGTTTGTTATTTAGGGTAACAGAATCCACGACGTTACGAATCCACGATTCCAGTGTGTACGGACAAGCAGATCCGCTTTGCCAGCATCCAAATAAATGAACACATTTTGGGTTTATTCTACTGAAACATGCAAAAGTAGACGTATGTCGATAAACAAATATATTAATTGGAGGGTAGGTAAATGCGTCAATGAGGGATTTTGTGGTAACCTGTTTGCGATTCGCACCTTTCCTATGTAAGAGTTTACTAGTCGTCTTACGGTTTCCTGCACAACTTCGTCCAAAACCACCTTCAGAGTTACTCGACGATACAAGAGCAATATCGAAATTCAAGTTACAACGGTAATATAGAACCTCGATTTGGATAGATCAGATGCCGTAACTGACGAATAGAGCCATACGAATTGAAAAAGGAAAGCACGACTATTGAAAGATGAATAAATCAAGGGCGACCGGGTTTCTCAACTTATTTTCCATACATATCACATGTGAGTAATTAAAACCATGGATTGAAAACTATGTGTTTGAAAAGTAAAAATCGTCACTTTTGCACGCAGACTGGACTGAGGAGCATTATTCAGATACAGGGTATCTACTTGAAATCCTATTTAACACATTCAATCTACCGAAACTGGATCATGAACAGCGGAAAACAACACAATGGCAAGCTTTACTTCCAAGTCTGTTCACCGTGTAGACAAAGGGCTCGACGTCGACAACAGAAGGTACAGATCCATTATAATTCCAGGTTGCTAACATTTGATGAGCCGTCTGCTGACTAAGAACGGCAATCTAGCCGTCATGACGGCTCCGTGAACAAAGTGGGATAACAGATTTCAGAAATTCTTTGAACTAACGAAGCAAGGTGAATCAAAAACACAACTCCATCCCCACACGTGGTTGAACACCTTCAATCTACCGCAACTGAACCGAACACTTGACCCCCAAGGCCACCTAGGCTTGACGTAAGGGATTTAGCAATGAGACACTAGACATGATATAGTGCCCTTCCGCCACTGTCTTTGGATGACATCAGAGTACTTCACCACAGAGTTTGACCAGTGCGTGACAATTCGTCATGCAGAGTGAACTTCCAAACGGACGGGCATTTTATTCATGATGGAACGCTATGAAAATATCTTTATACCATTCCGTAACATGAATGTAGGTCAAGATGCATACCCCAAAGTCTCATAGACTTGTTGCACTATTGCTCATCACCACAAAACTATCGTCAATAACAAATATTTGGACTGATCGAGACTTTGATTTGTGCAAAGCAAAATACGATAGTAGAGAGGAACCGGTCACCCATCGATCCTCGCGAATTTAAAGCGATCAATGATGTGTTCTTCTGATCATGTTCGCGCCACGTATGAAACAGTTTTTCATCAGCTTTTCTGGGATCGTCAAAGATCAACGTTTGGACAACATGTACATAAACGTGGTTTTTTGCACACACAAATAATTCTGTCAATTTAATTTGTGTACGATTTATTTCTCTTGGATATTATTAGTATTTTCATGCAAGAATTCTGGAGAGTTTATAGAAGCATTCCTCTTTGAGGTATTCATTCTATTTATTGGTCTACGGTTCTGATAACATACCTGGCGAGCATTGGATTCTCCCCACCTTATGATGTTTTACGATTATTATTTTTTCGTCGAAAATTCAAACGAAACGATCAGTCGAGAATAGCCTGAAAATGAAATGTCCATCTGCCCACCATTTTTACTGTATTAGACCACTCATAGTCTAATTCATCCGAGCTTTTCCCGCATTTAGTTTACTTTGTAAACTTCGACAATAACATATAAAATCAAAAGGGCGATTGAAGACCTGTGAAAAATGAAGGATTTTCGGTATTTTTACCTTGTAACGACAAACAGATCTCGGCTTGTAATTTATTGGGTGATTATAGTTTCTAGGCAACCCTTAATCATTTACTTTCCTCCGAAAATGATCATGTGCCCAATATTGACTCCGTTCTTGAAGATTTCTTCTTTTACATCCAAGATGAGATGTGAATGGGAAGAAACTTGCTTGGTATGTGAGGATGACTTTACAAACAGAAGGATGGAATAATTTACATCTACTATGTTATCTGCCAGTTGGACTCAAATGTAGACAAGGCGTGTTTGGATTACGAGATGCGAAAAATGGGACGATGCAATTCACAACTGGATGAAAACAGACGAGATGAAGCCGGTAAACTTTATTCATGGGAAACGTAAATTTCATTATTTTACACATGGAATTCGAATCCGTTTTGTACTGAATCCAGTTTGAATGGATTTCATTGATTGTCACGAGATCTACGTAACGCGTGATCATTGTGGTTCGAAAGTTAAGATTTGACTCAAAAGCAACCAGTCGTTTTACGTGGCAGATAACGGGAACCAGAAGGAACACGAAGTTAACACTCGTCATCATCCTTTTTTGACTATCTGTATATTTTATCCAGTTGGTGAGACAAGACGTAAATAAGGCTGTGATTCGTTCTAATGTGGAGCATTGGATTTGCTCTTGCCTTATTTTCAGCTTGTAGGGCTAATTGTTCATAGTGTCTCCAATTATGCGGCATTGATTTTCATTTTTTCCTTGAATATTGGTCATTCACATATCAAACAATACTGAACATTCAAATTTCAATAAAAGTGTCCGCTGAATCATCCGTTACGTGATAAGTCGAACAGGATGGATTCGGTTGGGCTAAATATTCGATGACAAATCCAATATGCAATTTCAGAATTTGCTTCATTTCAGCTTGAAAGTGGACAGGATGCCAAACGAGTATCCTTACTTTATGTACAAAAGTCACGGAAGCATAATATTCTTATGAAATCCTGACTGTTGGTCTTTGACGTCTGATTGTAGGTCATTACAAGCCATTCCAGAATCCCTCACAGAAGTGAACAAATTTCGTTGTTGACTGTTCGCAATCAAAATTTAGAGGATGGAAGTGAACTGTTATGATAAAAACACTTAAAATGCCGTTGAAAGAAATAATTGAGCAAACTCCATTAAACCAAACAGTCGATCACCCACTGGAGGTTCCTTATGGTGGCTCCGCATTATTCATTTGAGACACACATTGGTGAGATCCATAGCGACATACACCTATCATACATTAAGCAACGTGACTTGAAGTAATTTGATCTTCATTAACTTCAATTTTATAACATGGAAAATACAAGCTGTGGTTTTTCATCGCTTTTGGTCATGAAATCTTATGTCCGTCCTATCATTCAAGCAAAATGAAAAATAATTCGTGGGAAAAGTTTGTGTTGGAACATGATAAGTGTAAGTTGATTGTCTAAGAATTAATCTTATGACTGGAACAAAATAGGTTATTTTAAAATTAATGGATTCATTGCCCGATGGTTGGCCAGACAGTTGCATGACATGAAGCAACAATGAAAAAAGGGAAAGCTGTAATCGACATTCCGATTTTTACGATTGGAATATCTTATACTGGATTCGTTCATGACAATTGCAGCTCTCCGAGACGACACGCGAAACGCGCTGAATGCATTGTGATTGCTATGTTATTCCTTCCCGAAATAGATGAATCGTTCATTACCACGGGAACAACCGCAAAATTCAAAACTGTCATGGAAACGGCGATTGGTTTTTATGCGCTGAGACTACGATTTTTAATGTGACTAAAAAATAACAAAGAATAATTGATGTTTCGAGATGAACTTTTAGATTGATTTGTGACATTTGTGCGGCCGATTGTTCTAATTGATCAGCGTGCTATGAAACAATGCAGTTTATTGAGACAAAACTCGGAATCCAAGGAAATGTAGTTCTGACAAAGCTTTTCATTTATTTTTGATGTTTTTATTCAATTATCCCCAGATGGTAAGTGTGGTGAAACTTATTCAGACTGATCTAAAAAAAGTAGGTGAAAGCATCTGCTCGTAGTTAGTTTTTCCCTGATCAAACATATCTTCCGCAACAGCACCTGGAGTTCTAATAAGAGATAACGGCTGGTTTTGGTCTTTTCCAACCACTCATGTGCGGCTCTAGGAACATTATTCTAAATATCAATTTCCGCGTGTACTTAAGCACCATGGATTTGCTTGTTACCATGTTCAAATCAATGTGTTACGTTGCCTGGTTTCACATCGATTGTTACAACTGAAGTTTTCGTAATGCTACAATTTTTGTATTTGAATTAAACAGGTCAGACGTATCCAGAAAACAATACGACATATTTCTGCAGTGGGACTGGATCCAAACTATAAATTTCGTTTCCGTTTATTCTGCTCGCGTATTCTCATTGCTTCTCATGATTTATTCTACCACGTTCGTCAATGGTACTCGTCGTTTCCAGTCCTAATCAAAAAACTAAAAGTTCCTTTGTCACTCGTCAACACACATCAGAAAACGAAATATTCCTAAGCACCTGTTTTGCATAAGTGGTCCTATGAAACCGTCAGATTATTGACGAAAGAATATGAATTAAAAAAGTTGGTCATCAAGAGAAGGGCATGGATTGGCCCAGGAGTGGATTTCTTATAGCACAAAGAGCATTTAACCCGGAATAAATACCAACACCATCTCGAATTCGAATGGAGAGATAACAGTCAAGCCATCGTAAAAACGTTTCGATCTGTTCACCGTCGAGGATGGCTTTCCGGCATCAGGCTCATCGGTGAATACCTTGTTGGATGTCAAATGCTAGTCGTAATTAGATTTCGTACTTCTTTGTATTTAGTTACTCACAATGGTGAGAATGTACATCGTGAAACCTCAGACTTTGTTAATAAGTTTTCTCTGCTTCTCATGTATCATTTGGTTTAAACTCGAGCTTTAAGGAGCCCATTACAGAAACAGTTCACGTATTTATTCATAATTTTTATTTAAAGGTCCACATTTCTACTCTTATATAATATTTCTGAGTATTTCATTTGTGGTACCAGGCGTAGAATCGAACTTTCAGCATTAGCATTTCTGTCACTGCAATTCACACGTCAACGCCATTACCAGGTCTAGTGCCCAGTTCCTCCATTCACTTGGGCATGTGCTCTCATTTGTTCTAAAGATTTAGCTTATTTGTACTTATTTATTAATAACTCTAGTATTGCAACTAAAGTCTACTTAACGCCTTTGTAAATGATTCATTTATTCGTGATGGAAAAGTGTGATTCATTGATTGTACGGTAACCGGACTGCATTGCAGTTTTATTCGGCTGGATGCTGAGTGGACCGTTTTCATTTTTCGCACTGTCCCGATTTTCAAAATGTTAGTGCCCATTGTTTCTGGTTTCTCAACTGGCTGTTAGTCTTTTTCTAGCTGTATACCTCTACTTATTACCACCAGTGGTGCTATCTGTCTTCGATAACACCCACATTGACAGGAATTACGGGCTGGTGCAATCCTACATGATTCCATTTGATCACCCACCACGAAACTAATTTACCACTTCTGACACGGCTTTTCAAGGGATCCCACTTTCCTGTCAGTATAAACAACTTCCTGACAAAAATCGACGTCGTGTTCTAATTGACTGCAGAAAACGAATCCGTCGTCTGGCAACAACATCTTCATCGTGCGTGTGCCAAAGATCACCCTGAAATCTAAATTGGAACCAACTTATTCCAGCGAGTCAACAAATTCAAAGCTTTACCGAAGCTTCCGGCCAAAAAGGTCTTAAAAAATACTCCTAACTTTTCTGTACAGAACGGTAAACTCTTTTTAGAACATTTCAAGAATAGTAGAACCTGGAGAACGTACTCCCATTTACCATGACTTTATTCAAAACGTAACCGTTTCAGGTGTACCGGATAACCGGGTCATTCTGTATCCAACGCTGAGCATAATTACAATCACTGACTTCTAGCTTGGCCCGACAGTGGCTAGAAAAAGACAATATCTCGCGAAACATTCATTCTGCCTGCACACGATTATTCGTTCAGCTGAGTCAGGTGTGCAAAATTCATTCTTTCTTCTCGACTTACAGTAGGTTTTATTTTGTAAAGTCTTGCATACAACAATTGGGTTCTGCAGTTTGAATTTGGGTTCTGATGACTGCAGCTGTGCCTTTTTCAGAATGCATTGCACAACTGCAAGTCCCTTTTTGGGAATGCTAGTCAATGATAACTAATGAATAAAATGTAAAAGACTATTCAATCATGCTTCATGTGAACGAATAGAACAGGAACAAAACATGTCATTGTCAACTCACCGACGTCCGGTGTTGGGACCAATATTTTGGGCACAGCTTTGATCACTCTCATAATGAGTTCACTGAACCCTTTCATATACATCAAGCAGCCATCTTCCTCCTTGACCTTAGTGACCATGTGAATGGATTTTAACTGAATCACCCGCTTATTCGTGCGAATTGCTTCTGGTCGCATGTGCAAGTTCGGATAAGTAATCCGTGCAGACAAACCTCAACCTATCGTGCAGTGAACTATCCAACTGTGACTCCCTGTCTTGTGTACTTTCCTCTTCTTGGTACCTATTCTTTTAACATAATTTTATAAACCTCTAACATTTCATGGCAACCCTGAGTACTTACAACCCGGGCTTGAAGGTCAGATGAATTTCTGATATATAACGGTACTTCCTCTAATTCCCTCCTGTCCACGAGTCACTAGGCGCAAATCCTTTTTGTCCGAAATGCAAACGTCTGTTTGAGAAAACGACGAGGAAATATCGGCGCTAAAGAGGAATGACAAGGTTTATTGAAATGATACAGCGCGTTAACCCCACTCAAATGTTAGGGTTGTATTCGACTCAAAATGAGGTTAAGTGGCTACTGTTTCACTATTCAAAAAAAGAGTATTGAAAGTATGTGTATACAGTTGAAGGAAAAAAATATTGCTTGAGCTTGCAGACAAACAATAAACATTCCTGCTTCACTGAATAACATGAAAACTAAACAGGACTAAATATTTCTTATTTGTTGTATTTGAATTAATTTTGATTGGCTCATTCACAAAGACAAACCAAGTCATCTCAATGTCGTTATAAGAAATCTATCCTAGAAGGAGAATGTTGAAATTAGTGTTTGATTTATGGGAGGCTTATCTCTGACCGGCCTGTTTTGGACTAACAAAGCTTATGTGAATTCAGATGTTAGGATTACCAATTTATGACGCCGAATTTAAGTCATCCCGGCGGTAGATGGTTACTGAGGTACGAACGAGCATAGCAGTTAATTAGCATGCTCCCACTGAGATTTTGCAAATAAATATGAACACTTAGAACAGACAAAATGATCTAAAGTCTCTTCTCCGGGATTTATCCCTAAACCACAACTGTACATGGAATGGGAACCAGCATTGACGAGGTATAAGCAAGTGGTGAATGAGTGGAAACCAACTGAGTGTAATTTACCGGGTCTGTAAAAGGTTGGATTTGCACTGACATTAGATGAAAACCTTGTTTGTAAATGCTTGTTGAATGGAAAATCCAAACTTCATCTTTTGCATCCAGAAATGTTCAGTGCCTTTATTCTGCAGACGTATTCCTGCCTCGATATGAAGTTATTTATGCGTGGTTGTATGCCGTTGCGATAACTACGAACTGTCGTAATTTGCGATGTGTAGATCATACAATATGAAAAAATCACCGTCCGTGTTTTTCCACGTGTTTTACTGGTAAAGTCAAGTCAAGCCTGTACAAGGGATGTGTGTTCAAAATGCGCGCTCAAGAAGCAAAGGAAATGGAACAAATTGCGTCTAGAGAAGCGATAGCTGTCAAACGATATTAGATTGGTCGAAACGAATCACACGTAATTGGTGTATTGGGACATTGTAGAGTGTGGTGCTGGCAAGTATCGACTGCGCTCGAGTTATGTGGATGTGAAGGGAATAAATCATTAGAAGTTATCCACTGTGCTTGAATAAGTCTCACAAAATCGTAATACACAACATCCAAGTCTAATTAAAACTAAATTCGGAAACCACAGACTCGAGTTGCGTTTAAAAAGACACAACGCATGACAAGGATCCAACAACGACCACGTGCTGCCTCAGAAAACATAGTTTACATCGGGAATGGAAATCGATATTCCGAGTTTCTTGTGACCCGGAGAATGATAAGTCAATATTCTCGATGGCCTACACAGAGCCTACTATGTTTTCCGGCCATTAGCCATCATTTCGTCTTGATAGTGAGACAAAGATTGTGTTTACAATCTATCCATGAAACATGTGTTACACAATACCCAGAGCCCATTATAAAGCTCTCGAGTAATATGTTGTCGAATTCAAACACTTTACGGTAAACTGTCACCGCATGTGTTACCTAGTACAAATAAATGTGAGGAACTGAGTCCGTGTATCTTTCAATTCTTGTGAGGGTTTTGCCGTGGTGTTTACTGCACAGAATAAAGTGAAATCAGTTCGAAGTTGAAGCAGAACTGATAAAAGTATTGAATGACACAAAATCAATTCGGTTCTATCGTACCACAAAGACTTCGGGTCTAAATTGCCGTTTTTGTGTTAACCATGGTTTTCAGATAGCTTAATCCACTACGGAAGAAAGCAGAACCGTTGTTTTCAAGATGTTTCCAGTGGGAATTCCATTGGCTTGTAGCATACACCACAATTTCGTGCTTTCGGCGCTCGAGACTCTGATGTGCTCGAAACATGATACCGCGATAGCACGGCTTATTCTCCAATGCCCGTTGTTACCATCCCTCGAAGTAAATAAAAACGGCCTGCGCATGCAGAATATAAGTAATTTAGCTGTCCGTTCCATCACAAGATACCAAATTTATATATTCCTCACGACAAGACAAACTATTACCTCACTATGGCCTGGTTTACAAACCACTTATTGTTTTTCGGAAAACTTGGCCTGACCAAATTCATCACTCTCGCTGATATACGTTGTTTGGCTTCCAATACTTGTGAGATTGCGAGTTTCTATCTTATTTCGTAGATGAAAGTGTTTTTGTTTTCAAAATAGGTACCTCTTTTCCCGTTTCATTTTTTTCTTGAAATCATGTGGAATAGCAGCATCAAATGATACATGACTATAATCGTGATGGTCTCATTCTTTCGCCTTCGGTTACAAGCAGAGTTATTTATTTGGCAGTAGTTGTTTGCCTGTAAATGCCATGAAAAAACAACGTCTCGATTCTCGTCGCTGCTGATATTCATTTTTTGATCAGTATTTTAACTTCACATATAACCTAATTCTCACTTGTCCGTTTCCAGAACTGTCCAGATATATACACCCAAATGCTTTATTGTGCAGATGAAGTGTTCGGCGAAGTTCGCCATGTTCAATATTCGATTTGGTTCGTGAAACCATGATTAGTAACAAGTAGTTGATCGAGTCTTCAAAATTTCTGAAAATACCTGATTGTAGTTGCAATGTGATAACAATTAGAACCATGTAGTTTTTGAAAGTGCTGTCGGCTGGATTCTATCCAGCTCACATATTTCTCGAATGACGCGTTCGTCGTATCATAAGAAATAGCCAGATTGATCATGGAAAGGCAGCACCTTATGGTTTGATCCTTCTAAACAACTCTTGTCAGAAGACTATTTGCTTTCGGACAATCAAAACTAATTCTTACAAAATACGTCTTCCCTAGAAGATATGTGCTGTTCACAAGCAAAACCTGGAGTATCATATCTGCCTTGCCCTTGTGCAGAGTGATTGGAGGTACCCGATGAATCCGTTCCACCCGACTCACGTGCCAGTTCAATGAAGCAAAACCCACTTCACACATGGACACGACAATCATCTGGATAACGTTTTTTTGAGTTACCTGTCCAATGTAATTCATATACTTGTTCTTTGTAGATATCTTCATGTAACGGTAGTGGTCACTTGCAGGACCAGTTGACACGTGATGTCATTATTTTAGGTAATAATTCGTTCATGCTACATTTTGATCATTTCGGAGAAGATTGAAACGATTCCTCGGTAAAGGGTTCCAGCCTGGGGGAGAAAATTCCCAAGTTCGTGTGCATGAGCAATGCAGGCTTTTGAGTTCCTATCACTATTTTTATCAGAATAACCAATGAATATGGCGCGATTCCACGATGTTACTGTTCATGTGCTATTGGAAGAGGTATTTTTGTGAAGGGAAGGAAAATCGTCAACAAGATATCAGTCAGGATTCTTCGGAAAGTACTGCGCATTGAATTTTATAATTTAATTTCATAACATTGATTCCCTAGCGATACCCAAAGAACTCAATAGGATTTCATTAGTTCTTTCCTATTTATATTCCATTTCAATTTCAAACCTAGAAGTTGTATTTGAAATGTGTTATCACTGTCTGACAGTTTTCCTTTGTTTCGAAACAGAATCAGATGGCAAGTCCCGTGGAAACACGGCTTGGCTGCTTGGAACATATTTGACAATGTTAGCAGAAAATTAAAGAAACTTGTTCCCTTTTGTGGTTTACTTGCTCAAAGTTGTTGGTGCATGCGATGAATGGGATTATTTCTTCAGCTTGTATTGGTTATTGCTAAATCGTACGAGTGCGTCACAATTCATTTGGTCGATGGGAGTGAGTGCACTGAGAAACGAAATGTTCTATTATTAAGTAATTATTCAGGTAAAATGCAAACGCCATTCATGGTTCAGAACAATCGGGCGACGTATCCATTATTACAAGAATTGTTGAATGTTTCCCCTTCGTTGATGAACTAGGTGCATGGTATTATTATTTTGTTTTACCCGAGGTATATCTCAGGTCTCGTAGCTCGAGATATGATGATCGGAGTAAATTCGACAGTTTATCGTAAATTTTCTCAATTTCCAACATCAAGTTGGTTAAAACTACTTGGAAAACAATGGTGACATTGTTAAATATATAGATCATATATGCCTGCATTTACTGGGCTTTGTTACTGGTCAGGCTCTATTATGAAAATAGAAAATATTTAGGAAGACATATATAAGTTAACATAGCTGATGACAGGGAGAGAAGCAACAAGGAGCACGGAAGTCTCCATCCAGGATACTGCTACACCTGAAACAGGAAAATGTAGAAAAATCAGTCATATTTGAACAGAAAGGTCCTGAGAAAGCCATCATCACCAAATTGCATGGACGGATGAAAATCGCGAAAAAAAGAGCAGTCTTCCTTAGACCTTTCTTCGAAAAGTGCAATTCAACACAAAATGAGTTGGTTAAGTCGGTAAATATTTCACTGGAATCACTAACACATACAATTTTAAAGCTAGACAAATTTGAATTCACAAAGTGCGTGAAAGGCAAGACTGTTACAGAATGGCGGATGCTTTCGTTAGACATCAGTTTACTTTCAAAATCACCAACAGGTGGAGTATTTTATTTCCACAATGACTATATTGCAATTATATCTAAAGGTTTTTCGTCTTTGGTGGGGCGGTTGTTGAATAGCGTCATGGTCAACTGTTTGCATATATTTTCAAGTAAAAAGCAGGCCATAGATGATCATCCTATTGGTTGGGGCGAATGTTTTGATTATTTTATGCTCCAATCCAACCGCATTTGATGGGATGTGAGGCAAAAGGTTGATTGACAATTCCAAGTGCGGTACCACATTCTACTTAGAGATAATGCATCACACGTGATTACTCCGTTTATATCCATATTAATAGAGCGTTTGCCACACATGGTGGCATATGGTGGACGACTTATCTGTAGGGGCTAAGTCCTACGAGGGTATCGCCTCAAACGATCTACACAGCTTGACTACTATGTAATTGGGAGTAATGAGATATTCGATTCTAAAGTCACTCAAGAATTACCAGGTACAATCAAAGAGCCGAAATGAGTCAACCTGAATGAAATTAGTTCATTGCCTTTTTGAAGTATTCTGAAGGCATTCTAGCTTGCCTTCAAATTCTCAAGGACACCACAAGCACCAAACAATTAGGTAGTATTCAGATGAATAATCAGACAAGTGTGAGCATAAATTACTCCCTCCAAGACAAGCTCGTCAGGATGTCTCAAAACATTTCTTGCACGGAGATTTTCTATTCAGATAAGGAGAAAGTCAAATGAACGGAATTATCTCGTACGGAATAAAGTACTTCCTGCAAGAATGATATTGCAATCGGGTTGGAACATGGATGGACCGGTGTTCTCCAGATACGCATCCGCCGAATGTCCGCCCTTGAAAAAGCACATATGGTGACGGAGAATCAATTTTGATATCATTTTCTTCCATAAAAGTAACTAACCGAGTCGTACCTTCTGCTGATTACCATCCGACTACATAAAGCTTACTTTATCCATAACTTTTGGCTTTAGTACTAAAAGGCAAAATCCTATTACTGTGAACATCTGATGTTATTAGGACTCATCACCGAGGAGAGTGCACTTGTTTTGAATAGATTGGAATTGAACTAGTCAGCAGACACCTGCCAACCATGATGAGTCATCCGAGAATAATTTGACGAGTTTGATCAATTCCATTTAACTAAATAGCAGAACTAGCAGAAAACTCCGATAAGCGAAGTTCGCATGCTATTTGCAATGAGAGAATCCTCACCGTTGCAAAACGGCCATTGCACTGTCTACGGACAAGAAAAATACGATTCACTGGTATCCCATTGAATAAACTTATATCAAGTTTATAACACTGGAACATAGAAGTGTAGGCATATCTCAATGGATAAATATTTATGGCGAAGGGGTTATTCCACTTGCATTGTTCACTAAAGCATTTTTGCAGTAACTACTGTGAACTCAGCAACCTTTTGTCTATGAGTTCAATGATCGTCTAACGGTTATGCGCAAATAACCATTCAGAGCCGCTTTCGGGGTCAACATGTAAACAATAGCAGTATCGAAATAGAAGTTACAACGGTATAACAGAACCTCGATGAAGATAGATTAGGTGCCGTATCTGACGAGATGGATAGATCTGTGAAAATCGAAAAGAAAATCAAGATCCTCGAATCGTATGATAAGCCGCAGCAACTGATATTAATACAACAAATTGAGATTGTATATGAGAAAATAGGATGAAAGGTTGCCAGCTGCGTGTTCGGAAAATACAAATAAGAATTACCACCTAGAACGAGAGAGAAGAAGGGCTTGTGGGAATCATCTGTGGCATAAATGTCCATTGTGTAGCTTTCCGAGCATTTTCTATATTTTTCCAATATTTTCAACGTTCCCCGACGCAGGACTCCTTCGTTGTACAGACGTTATAATGTGCACAATCAAAACACACGTTTTTGAATACACGCACGCACACACACACAAAATACCACGTGAAACGAACTCTCTGGATAAATCATTAGTTAATATGCAACCTCGGCTTCTGATTTGCAGTATATTGGAAGAGATCAAATCAGTGTTCAAACCTTAGTCTTTCAACACTTCAGAAGCCTTTTCGCTGACATTTCAGTACTCAGCCCTAAATCACCTCGGTTCACTCATCAATCTGTCAACAAGTCCTGGTAACTAAACTGAGTTACACTGAAAATGTTGGTCAACGTTGAACTTCTGGGATTCACATATCTACGGCAAGAACTGTGAACAGCTGTGGGTTCGCTTTTTACAGCCTATTTCATTTGACTTCCATTGGTCATGTTTTTTTCTTCTCATCTGACCACGCTGCCACGCCGATTCCAGTTTGCTAATGTCATCTTAGTTGATGCTGACATGTACTTTGTATATCGTTTAGAATAGTGGAAACATTTCGTATGAAATGGCAATGCATATGATCCTACAATGAGAAATGCGTCCGTCTATTTCAACTAGGAGATCGTCTTTGCCTGGTTTTTTAAAACCTGAGCTGAGTTACTCGAACCAAGCTATTATCCCGGGGTACAAGGTCCACTGCGGGCGAAAGCTTGCAAGAAATTCCTGAGGGTAATAGATACATGTAACCCTACGGTTAACGAGATGGCTGTGCTAGCACTAGTCAGTATTCCGACTGTCCGAGCTGCAAGAAAATTTCCTTTTGTTTTATCATAAGACGACTTCAGCCTGAATCGGAGGCTTATTGAATTGCACCGGCGCAAAATCACTGTATTGGCTAACAAGCAGGCAAACTATTTTTCAATAATTGATGGGTTCAAGCAAGCTCCTGTTTGTTGAACCGAATTGTCTGAGTGGCTCCTGCAGTCGTTTCCGTTCTGGGTCACTAGCTGACATGCCTCAAACAAATACATGCAATTCAGATGTGCAGTTATTCGGACGAATCGAAATGTACACGCAACAAAGGATTACGCACACGGCAGTTCACGATAGCCGTAATTAAAACAATGCGAAAGCGTGAACAAGAGCTAAGAACAAAATGTACATTGGTAAAACCGTGTTTTCTACGATGGACGTATCTGGTGTTCGCAATGTAATTCCTATGTACAGAAAATGCAAATCCCCTTCATTCTCTCCTCCTCTTCGATCTTTACACCGGTCACTGGTCACACCACAGTTGAAATATTCCTACAATCCCACACTGTCCAGTCAACTGCTAACAACGATGGAGACGACGATGGTCTGAAAACAGATCGACTTTTCCAAACGTCATTGAAGTATACAGTTGCAATCTCATTTGAATCAGATGGAGTGCATGAACGGAGAATCCATTCTAAGAACCACACAGTGATTCTTCCAAAGGTACTTCGTTGGTTAGCACGGCAAAATATCAGAACAAGAACACATGGTCCAAAGTGAGGAATTTCGATCTGAGTAGTATGGGGTGGTATCTGGGTGACAATATCTTCCATGGAATTACACGACCAGTGTCGCGGTTATTGGCAGTCATCAGGTATGCGTGCCAACCGACAAATTGCATTTGGAAGAATCCCCGTGTGATTCTAACAAAGGACTCCATATTCGTGCATTCTCAATTCGATTCAAACGAGAAAACAGCTATGAACCAACTGTGGAGTGCTCAAATATAAGAACGATTTAGTGGAAGAGTAACGGGTACGCACACATGATGAACGGCAATCACCGTGAAACCAATCGTGTGCTTCCGGGTAACCCTCGGTTTATTCCTTTACCCCGAAATATCTCCTAAACTGCATGAGTTAATAAACGGGGCACTTTCGGTGTTTATCGCAAAAAGACGCATGTCTCGTCACAGTGCTGTGAAAGGTTAGACATATGTGTGGAATTTTATGACAGTTTTCAACTTTCAAACGGAGCTCAACAGAAAACTTGGTACACAACAACACGTGAGTGCAAGAGTGAGACGGGAGTTTGCTTTCAACAGGTTTGAATAAACTACACGAAATATTTTTTCAAAGGAATCCAACTTCTGAATCCACTTGTATCTCCATCTTATCATCCTTTGTTTGATGAATTTCATCGTAAATGTCCTGATATGAAGTATTTTATCAGCAGATTTGGGATATCGTGTTTTTCAAGACAAATAAGTGTCAGACGTACATAGATTGTTGGGCAGTATAATCAGTGGTCAATGGATTCATAAGTGGGACTGAACAATCAGGGTCCAATGTAGATTTGGTTCCTTTAAGCGTCTGTGGAAATTTATCTAGTGTTGTAAGAAGGGCAAAGTAGCCACTGGCGACACTGAAAGACGTTTAATTCATACTACTTGGCTGACGTTTGGAAAACACGATGTGTTCTCAGATCATCGTCGTCTCCATCGTTGTTAGCAGTTGGTTGGACAGTGTGGGATTTTAGGAATATTTCAACTGTGCTGTGACCAGTGACCGGTGTAAAGATCGAAGAGGAGGAGAGAATGAAGGGGATTTGCATTTTCTGTACATAGGAATTACATTGAGAACACCAGATACGTCCATCGTAGAAAACACGGTTTCACCAATGTACATTTTGTTCTTAGCTCTTGTTCCCGCTTTCAAATTGCTTTAATTACGGCTATCGTGAACTGCCGTGTGCGTAATTCTTTGTTGTGTGTACATTCAGAATCGGGTAATTAGTTGTACCTGGGATGCTTTGATTGTTCTACTGATGGTTCCACCCTCACGAAGTGATGCTGAATAAATTCCCCTATCGTTTCAAACCGGGCCATGTCGTTCATTCAATAAAACATGCACGAAGAATGTATAATAAACTTTATGAAATTCAACTATTGACCTTGATGAGGCAAATTAGCTTTGGCATATGTGGTAAGCTTCATAACATAACTCAAATGTTCGCTGGGAGAAACCCATTTTTTAAGGCATTCTGCAGGGTGTGCTAGAATACACCCGCGGACCTATCACCGATTAGTAAGAACGTTCGGAAACACCTTTTCCCAAACCAGTTTTATTCCCAGTTCACATTTTCTTTTTCCAGTTACGTGACAAATACACGTTACTTACTACCCGGATGGTATGAGTACTTCCCGTTTATGCTCGACATCCTGGTCCTTTTCATCTTCGTTTAAGGCATTCCTTGCCTTGCTTCTAGGACAATTCGTCACATCTGTTTTATCAGAGATTGTCGAAGCTAGTGAAGTTCGGGAATCGTTCCACCTATTCAATTTTACAAAGTATTCAAAAAGTATTCACAATTGTGAAATCACAATGTGCAAGGTTTTCGATTAGTTACAGGTCAACATTCCGTTTCAAAATAGGAAACATCGATGTTGTCAATCTATATACGGAAATGTACCATCTGCTGGAAATACAAGATTGACATCCTACCTTTGAACGAACATGGCAAGCGTTGGAATGAATTGCCGAATAGTTTTGCTAAGACCATAATAAATTCAACTTTATACTTGAAATAGACTTCACAGAACTGGCGAATAAGAAAAAAATTCAAAAACAATCACCGTGCTTTACGTTGATCCAATGACATCCCTCACAGGTATCAGGGATATTTGACTCAGATCACATATATTTCAGTATCTGACCATTTTGCTTGGGCTTCTCGATAGAGTTATGGTGATAATTAAACTTCCTTGACCCTTTAACTGTGCGAAAACAAACCACTTGAGTGCGAAACTATCACTGTGAACTGCCACGGACGAAATGTGAATCAGGATGCCAGAATGAGTAGCTCCAACCTAACGTCAGACATGAAAAATTACATTCTCTTATCCTCATATCTGGACCCCTAATATACTGTGCTCAGTTTCAAGATATCACGCTACTACTAGACTATGAACTGAAGGGATTGAAGTGTCATTTCAGGGAATACGTTTGGCTGATACACTCTCGGGAACGCATATAACATTGGTGGGTATCAGCCAGTAAGTACAAATTTGTCCTGGATCATATTATTAGGGCAAACTTGTTGAGCACAACTACTCACCGTTTTCTCGTATTCATCATGCTTTCACCACCTAGCAAAAATCTTATAATCGCGTTATTAGTTAACTAGATATTTCCTTCATGATAGAAGCTATCATGGGTTTCGCTTAACATACCTTACCATGGTGAACATGAGACTATATAAAGATTCCCTTGATACAGGCCTTCAATCGCAAACCCATCCCTTCATAGAGAAGAAATGTACTTACTATTTGGGTGGGATCACGTGATTTGATCATGACAATAAAATACAACATGATGATAGCGTGTCAGCAGAATTGGAAACACTCGCACTAATATTCATGTTCATACTTTGAGCTCATGGATTTCTAGACTCAAACTTACCATGCATCCGCTCGCAGATCTGGTTTTATGAGTGGTCGTCTTTTTGTGTTACGCGACATCTGGAGATTTAACCCATCTAGGTTCCCTAAGGTACGCCAAAACCTGACGGATTTTAAATCCAGAAAACGTTCCCAAAGCATTTATTGCGGTTTCCCCAAAGTCACTCTCTTAGGATTATGTTCAAAATGTGAGATCGCTAGTTATTGGAGATACCACTCTGCTCCCATGATGTGAATCTCCTTTCTTGAACAATCTTCTATTTCAATCAATCAGCAAAACAAACAGACTCGTTTTGCTGTAGTGTACACCCATTTGTGGATTGGCAGTTAGCTGACAGTCATTTTGTCTCGGATCATATCTAACACACAGGCCGTTTAGTGATGGTAGTCTGATTCCAGCCCTGATTTATATGACAGTATAGAACTACGGTTAGAAAGGTAATTCCAACACATTTAGAGCATCACCTTCACGTGGGTATGAAAGCGTTATGATCCTCGTGACTTGATTCCGTTGTTCAGACTAGCGACCCTCGATGGGATTCGAACTCAAGACAAACAAGCTCGGAACTGGAGTTTGTTTACGCGCAGGTTTGTCAGTTAACATCGAGGATCCGGATGTGTAATCATATCAATCGCATTGTTTGGTTACCCAAACGAGAGCCGTTTGCTTCTCATCCTAATTATCTGGATTTTGAACAGGATATTCCCAGCTGAGTGGCAGGGCATTGTATTTCATTGGCTCCCGTTTCCTCACTCAAATAAGTGATGCATGACTGAGTAATATATGCTCATGCTTGAATTGGTTTGTTGCTTCGTGAATTTACCTAGTATTGTGGCCATGGACTGCGAACCTGTAGATCACATCAATACTGGGTAGCCATTGATGAACAAAACGGAATCAGTTCACCTTTCCCCGTACAACACTTCTTCGTCTAATGTTCAACATACAATGTTTCGCAAATTTCATTTCCCATGTGATCCAATCCTAATGCATATAACTTTCCTTATGGCAGCATCATCTCATCAGTTATTCGCTTTTATATGAGGTTCGTCAGATTTGAAAATATTGAATATAAGCACCTGATACCTGAGATGAATTTCGTCGAAATTGAAAATGCTCAAGAGCAATGGGATGCATGTAGTTCGCTAATGTTGGTCAGCTGTAAATGTATACGGTTTGATAGGTGAAATTTGTCGTTGTTTCAGACACGAAGGCGGTTATACCAAAGCCTAATGTGGGAGAGGGATCTAAATCCGTATGATCCAGTTACAGTTTTGTTAAGGAGGACACCATATCCTCATATAATTTTTCAAACCTCACAGAGTGCCACATTTGCAAAACGGCAGAGGCAATTTGCCGCGATTTATGGGTATTGTACCTTCCACTGGTAAATTTTCCCCTGCCGCAAATGGATTGCATCAGCTGAAGGGAAGGATACTGTGTGCTTTGACTAATTCTGGGATAACAGGTTGACACAAATAGATGTAGAACAGTTCAAGCCAAACCCAAGTACGAATCTGGTCCATGAATTGTCGGTAAGTTCAACATCGGGGTGGAGATTTCTCAGGTTTTGATCAATTTATTGCTTGTAAACAACCAATAAAGCAGGGAAAATCAATATACACGCTAATGAGAGAGTCGTCCCTTCACTGGACAGCTCACCGTGTGTCGTGGTCCTTTGAGATCAACCTTCTATGTGAATATCCGTGAATATATGATAAGGCGATTTCAGCAGGATTTCACAGATGGGGTTATATGTGATGGAACTGATAAGTTCCAATTATAATGCACTAGACAAGTTTCATAAAATTCACTAGAACAAAAGAAACACGATTTGGCATGTACAACTACTTAGTCTATCATTGTCGATCGTGATCGCAACACGTTACACAAGGCACGACTTCCGACTCCATACGCATCACGATGATTTACTACGCGAAAGAAAATTCCATCTCCTACAACAGTATTTGTGTTTAAAATGTGGGGAACAGTGTATTATTTTGAGCACAGGTTCCTGATGACTAAGATTGATTGCAATAATGATTTGGTGGCTTCTATCACATGCTCTATCGATCTGAGTTCTCAGTTCCTATCACTCGTGTTCTACACATAATTCGTTTGTGTATAATAGAATAGCCACACTCTTCTTTGAAGCACTCTTAACTCATCACGTAGGAATTTGTCTCAAGTACTACGCTCAGGTGTGCTGACCAGTTCTAAAACAATCGACATGAGTCAACCTGGTGAACTGCATAGCATTTGCTGCCATTGGATCCTTCATTGTTATCCGCACTGACTACATGCCCAGCAAACGGCGAGTTTATTGACCGTGAGAAATAATTTTCAAAACTCTTTTCTGATACGAATTACTCGGGTTACAATAATAAACACGGTTTGAGGCAGAAACAAAAATATCCATAACGACAAGAATTGTTTATTGTTTCCCCTCGTTGATGAACCAGGTGCATGGTATTATTATTTTGTTTTACCCGTGGTATATCTCGGGTCTCGTAGCTCGAGGTGCGATGATGGGAGTAAATTCGACCGTTTTCGTAAATGTTCTCAATTCCCTACACCAAGTTGGTTAAAACTACTTGGAAAAGTTAGGTGACAAAGTTAAATATATATAGATCAGATAAGCCCACATTTATTATGCTTTGTAACAGGAAAATGGAAAATATTTAGGAAGACATGTCTAAGTTAACATTGCTAATGACAAAAAGAGCAACAACAATAAGTACGGAAGTCTCCATCCAGAATAGTGCTACACCTGAAACAGAAAGATGTAGCAAAATCAGTCACATTTGAACAGAAATGTCCTGAGAAAACCATCATCACCAAACTGTATGGATTGATGAAAACTGCAAAATGAGTGAAGTCTATCTGAGACATATCCTCGAACAGTGCAATTAAACACAAAATGACGTGGCTCAGTCCTTATATATTTTACTGGAAACAATCGAACATACAATGTTAAAACATATTGAGCGAGACAAATCTGAATTCATAAAGTGCGTGAAAGGCGGAACCGTCAGAGAATGACGGATGCTTTCGTTAGACATCAGTTTACATTCAAAATCAACAACAGGTGGAGTCTTTTATTTCCACGATGACTATATTGCAATTATATCTAAAGCTGTTTCGTCTTTAGTGGGGGCGGTTGTTGAATAGCGTCATGATCGATTGCTTCCGTGGATTTTCGAGTAAAAAGCAGGCCATAGATGACACCTTGTTATTTAGGATGGATGTGTTGACTATTTTATGCTCGAGTCCAACTGCATTTGACGGAATGAGAGACAAAATTTTGATCGTGGAGAATATAGATCCGGAAGGGTGTCTGGGTAATTTTCATCGTCTCAGAAGGATTGAGGTGACTGCAAATTCATCGAAATGCTCCGATACTGGTGTAAATCTTATAAAAGCAATCTCATTTCTGACTTCATCGGTTTTAATCGAACCTTCATCAAGAACTCCGAGTTGAACGCGTATTCACTCAAGCATATTGAGGAGATGTGAGCTGTGATGATATATGGACGGATTGGTAGGGGAGAATGTTTTGATTATTTTATGCTCCAATCCAACCGCATTTGATGGGATGTGAGGCAAAAGTTTGATTGACAATTCCAAGTGCGGTACCACATTCTACTTAGAGATAATGCATCACACGTGAATACTCCTTTTATATCCATATTAATAGAGCGTTTGCCACACAGCAATCGGCGCATATGGTGGACGACTTATCTGTAGGGGCTAAGTCCTACGAGGGTATCGCCTCAAACGATCTACACAGCTTGACTACTATGTAATTGGGAGTAATGAGATATTCGATTCTAAAGTCACTCAAGAATTACCAGGTACAATCAAAGAGCCGAAATGAGTCAACCTGAATGAAATTAGTTCATTGCCTTTTTGAAGTATTCTGAAGGCATTCTAGCTTGCCTTCAAATTCTCAAGGACACCACAAGCACCAAACAATTAGGTAGTATTCAGATGAATAATCAGACAAGTGTGAGCATAAATTACTCCCTCCAAGACAAGCTCGTCAGGATGTCTCAAAACATTTCTTGCACGGAGATTTTCTATTCAGATAAGGAGAAAGTCAAATGAACGGAATTATCTCGTACGGAATAAAGTACTTCCCGCAAGAATGATATTGCAATCGGGTTGGAACATGGATGGATCGGTGTTCTCCAGATACGCATCCGCCGAATATCCATACTTGAAGGAACAAATGTGGTGACGGAAAATCAATTGTGAAATCATTATCTTTCATATAAGTAACCAAAATAGTCGTGATTTATGCTGATTAAGATCGGACTGCATAAAGTTTACTTTATCCATACTTTTTGGCTCCAGTACCAGGAGGCAAAATTCTATCATTGTGAACATCTGATGTTATTAGGATTCATCACCGAGGAGAGTGCACTTGTTTTGAATAGATTGGAATTGAACTAGTCAGCAGACACCTGCCAACCATGATGAGTCATCGGAGGATAATTTGACAAATTTGATCAATTTCATGTAACTAAATAGCGGAACTGGCAGAAAACTCCGATAAGCGAGATTCGCATGCTATTTGCGATAAGAGAATCCTCACCGTTGCACAACGGCCTTTGCACTGTTTACGGACAAACAAATCCAATTCACTGGTATCCCAATAAATAAATGTGGAGGTCAAGAACATCTCCACGTTCCAAAGAACACTCGTCTCTTACCTATCTGCTATTAGTTGTTTCCTCAACTTGATAGCTGCTCATTTAGTCAAAGGTACACTGGAAATCCCTTCTGCTAGGCGCGAACAAATGCAAATTCTGAGTTACGTTGATCTGAAAGCCTAAGTCTTTCTACCAAATATTGTCCTGGATCAAACTCTTCTCTGCTAAGCTGAATGATCTCAAACAAGGACACTCTCACATTATTCTCCCCACACGGAAACAGTTCATATTGCTGTTCTCTCATTTGTTTCTATCGTTCACTGTGCACTGAACAACTCTCACTGAAGGATCTGCAAGAGCATTCATTTGTTGGCCAATATTCATATTACGCATATGCTGGAATTGTACAGAATATCTAGTCACATGCCCACTCTGCTCCGTAGCTTCCAAACACGAGTTTAGTTGACACATAAATCAAATCACAGTCTCTCTGAACTGTCTCTCCTAAAAATAAACGTTTCCCTGGGATTATTGTCAAGCCCGCTTTTATTTATATTCTACAAACGATTTGTCATATAACATTTTAGTGAGCATTGCTATGTTCGATGATCACAGTACGACATTCGGTAATCATCCCACTGATGTGCGGTTGGGAGTGAACCACAACATTAGCTTACCTGCCAGTTAACGCGCACCAATAAGTTGTGCCAAATGAATCAGCATTTAAGTTCTCATTGATCCAGGCTGATGTTTCTGGCCAGGCAGTTCCACAATAATCCAGAGATTTGAGCCAATAATGTTCTTTTGAGAATGGTTTTCAAATAACCGATGGAAACTGTAATCACTGTTTTCTGTAACATGGTAAACGGTTTTACATAATCCACTATCGACGTGCCGGAATACGTACAAAAGAACGCCAAAACACTCGTTTGTGTACTTTCACTTCTATATTTATAATAAATTGAATCCCGAATAATCAGAGTAGACTTTTCGTAGAGGTCAAATATATTATTTGCTGAATGTCTCACGGTTGCCGTGCTCTGTGGATAGCACATTTTTCTCAATCAAACACCGTTGTATGAGTATTGGAATAAATGAACTATTCATTTCTTGTGGCATTTTTTTCTGCAATTGCTTCTTTGCCACTCTCCTGAGTTGTATCCTCAGACCAAATTAGAATCAATTTAGCAGCATTGATACCACATTGACCATTAATTTTTCAAGCACACTATGCATTTACATCGAAATAAAAGACTGTTGCAATTATTCCTCAGCCACAAAAATCCCCGATGAATGACCTGAAACAGTCACTGCTTCATTGAGTGTACAGTTGCAGACTTTGAAATAACGAAAACATTGCTAACTAATAGATTTCTACAAAAGTATCATCCTTCATTTGTACTGAATAGAAGTGAAAGAGGACAAAACAGCATAAGAAACTCGAACTCCCCAATTAGCTTCTCCACTTTGATAAAGCCTCAATGCAGAGAAGACCCTCTCACTCGAATTGACATTATCGAAAGGGGACAACTGGGGAAGAAGACATTTGTTCAATGCATAAATGGGAGTAGTGCAAACGACAACAGGGATTGGGGGTGCCGACAATCGCTCAGTCAAAGTCAAAACTATCTAGCCAGAGATTATCGAAATAGTCAAGTAAAAGTAAACGCGTGATTCCATTCACGAAGAAGGTGGGAAGGTTTTTTGCCAGGTCATAAGTGGAGAAAAAGGGGCTCATTATGCCATCATAAAGCCCAGGAATTAGTGGAAAGCACTAACTCAGGCGAACTAAACCGCACTACTCCACTCATAATTTCGGTTGGACCAGTCATATAGATATTACCAAACAACCGGACCTAATTACATAGAAAATTCCTCAACCAAACCCAACAGTGCAATTGCTCCAATAGCTTTGTATGGGATTCGTTACTTCACTCGGTTTTATCAATATTGTCAACATTTCCCGTTGTATACTAGCCTCTCTGTTCGATATTCTCCAGCGTAACTATCCCAACTTTCTCCATATGGCTGTTCATCATCTACTTGACTCCTGCCAGAACGCTTCCACGAAAGCCATGACTACGAAGAACATGCTGAATTGGGTCGTTCTTTCCCAAACACGCAAGGCAAACGGTTCAGGAAACTTACCATGAACAGCATTGGGAAAGTGCATATGTAAATCGTATCCACATCGCTGTATATCTTCGTCTTGCGCTCAGATCATCAGTTTATTCGAGATTACCTAACAAGCAGCTCTATCGAGATGGAGCACCTGCAAAATACCTTTTGCTTCATTACCATCATCTTGCTCTAAGCTGTCACAAGATGATTGTGCTTCATAGAGTCTCGCGTCAGATTAGTGTGCTGGACTTGAAACAACTTCCATTATATCTATTCTATTCAACTAGCAATGTTCCAACCTCGTTCAGTCATTCTTTTATCAGTTGATCGCGAATACCAGGCATTTTGAGTTTGTTCCTTTCATTCTAGTGATGGATTTCATTGTGTGCACAAAACATCGTGTCACTCTGTGTACTTGCCGATCCTAACATTCAAATGTTAGATTATAATCCATTGTCCAAGTACTTTCCCAACCCAAAACAGTTCTCTACCCCTTTCATACAAAATACATTCAAAGTTTTCATTTCCTTGCTGCTTTCGTATCATATGTTACACGCCTTATTGTCGTATATTATTATTGTTTCCAATAATATACTCACAGTTTGTGATACATGGAATGCTTCACCTGAATGTATCCACATTTACCTTTTTACGGCGACGAGTAACCGATCTTATCAACTGGCATTCCAGCCGTAATCTTACGGTGCATCTTCAGTATACTAACGGTTTACTATTGTCGAACGAGGTTTAACTGAAGTCTCGAGGGGAATCACGGACGAAGTCTCCTCAGCTGAATGAAGGGAGTTAACTCGAGTTGACAAAAAGACTAGGAAGGGTATTGTATATATTGTGGCAGCGGAATATCGCCAGTGAAAGGAATACACCAGTAGAAAACTAAGCAGTGTCGAAGTCAGTGAGAGTCGAGTGAGTATAGACAACGGAATCGAAGGTTTGGCATGGTGAATTTTTCAGATATTACGTGCACTTTTATTCCAATAAAACATAAGTAAGGAAATGCACATAGCATGGACAAAATCAAGCGTCAGATTAGATCGTGCAGAATTTAGATCCGGAAGGGTGTCTGGGTAATTTTCATCGTCTCAGAAGGATTGAGGTGACTGCAAATTCATCGAAATGCTCCGATACTGGTGTAACTCTTATAAAAGCAATCTCATTTCTGACGTCATCGGTTTTAATCGAACCTTCATCAAGAACTCCGAGTTGAACGAGTATTCACTCAAGCATATTGAGGAGATATGAGCTGTGATGATATATGGACGGATTACGCCGAAATGATCTTCTTGAAAATTCAACTACGCACTTGCAAATTGTAACGACTTCAGTCATTCTCTCTTGAGTTCCACTTAAATGGATACTAACGATTTCAGTGCAGATTCATGCCTCTTTGTCAAATTCGAAAGATGACCATCAGGCACCTATATTATTTGTCTGACCGTGGTGATGACAATAATGACTCGTTCATCAACTTTACCACCTCTTAGTATCAGATAGTATGTATCCAGTAATATTTGACTTAAACGAAAAATCATTCATCAAAAATTACACAAGAGCATATCCAAACGTACTGAGCATTCAAATGAGGAAAATGTATTTACTTGTACTGAAGCACTTACAATTAGCCGTAGTTCCGTATCTTTTTTGATTCCCCATCAACCCACGTATTATTATCACTAACCTGTTCGACTAGTTTGGGTGAACACACCAACAGCATCATTTCTATGTGATTAAAAATGCATATGTAACCGGTGAAACCCATCCCACCGCTCACGAAGGTGATGATCACGAATAAACCGAGAACGTATTGGTTTCACTGCAATAACTACATGTTCTACCAACAATTCTAGTTGAGTACTGTCTGCTCTACTGCTGACGTGATTTGTTCCAATATTTTCGTCATTTATACTTTTGGGTTTCAGCTTGCCGACGCGAATTCATATCATTGCGAATAACCAAAACCGTTGAGAAAAGCTAGAACAAAGCACGTACTGGAATGGACTTGACTTGAACTGGACTTTCATTTATATTGCTGCTGTGAAATTATCTGCTCGGACGTTATGTTTCGGCAAACATCACTGATTTTTCCCTGTCACTAACGAACTGCAAGAGTGTTATTGGTCTACTGCATGCATTCGTGAGAGGATACAAAAGTTAGAGCTGAGAACAAGCAAAAGAGATGCTCTCATTAGCCCCAATAAATTCTCTACTCATTCAAAACAGTTCACGATTGTGACCATAGTAAGGTGAATAGGAGAGAGAGCGAGGTATTCCACCTACCTAAATTATCATCAGGCTTGATTTTGACTCCATCAGCTGCCGTCAAATGAATCAAAGCACTGAAGATAATAGTGCTAAACATGACTCTTTGAATTCGAACCCATCTGACTTTTGTTAGCTGTTGTAGCTGCTTGCTTAAGGAGACCGGGAGTTATTGAAAACCTGAGGGGACACGGACTCCACCCACTCGGATGTACCTTACATATTTTAAAACTGTCATCGTTGGGATCTTCAGATATTTAGCCAACGGAGAATAAGTCATGCGCTCGTACCTGATGATTCAGCTAACGGTTATTCGCTTCCAAAATCTGTTGGGATATCTTGCATTCTATTGAGAAGCGCTTGAATCCAAGGCAAGCGTATATTGCATCATCCACTCTGATGACAAAACTTCCCCAAACACTAAACAGATAAGCCAATTCAGAGTTTGAGTATCATGACCACTATACTTGAAACCGGACACCAACTTCTTCATCCGATGTTCTGATGAAATTCTAATTCCCCCAAACAGTGTGTCCTGCAGTTTATCCAGCGGGCACTCCTCTGGTTGATTGCTTGCAATATCCGCAAACTAATGAGATGAAAGCAGAGGACAAGAGCGCAACCAGATGT
The DNA here is from genome assembly GCA_948099385.1 of Fasciola hepatica. Classification (NCBI taxonomy): domain Eukaryota; kingdom Metazoa; phylum Platyhelminthes; class Trematoda; order Plagiorchiida; family Fasciolidae; genus Fasciola; species Fasciola hepatica. Next base: position 288,243 of record CANUEZ040000104.1, on the reverse strand, counting down.
GTAATCTTGATCGATTGGTAGGTTTCATGGCCCATTGGAAATTATGCTTCTAATTGGACCAACCAGAACGATAGTTCCATAGCCACGAATTCGAGAGTTTTCATGGGTACCGACGTTAAATCAGTTTGTGCTAAGTGTCCTACATTTCTACGGCTCAGTGATGATATCCAATGCAAATTAGTCAAATTCAGCAAAAATTGAGCTAATCCACATGAGTTTGAGATCGTGAAATCATTCTATCCTGTGAAAATTGTTCATCGACGAGTGGAAATATAATAATGGACTAGAATAATGTCAGTGGTGAGAAGCTCCTCAGTAGAAATTCAAAAACTGTTCATGTTGGCTGGAATCACGTCGGGCTCAAGAAATCAGCGTGTGGAGCTAGCGAGATAAGTTGCATACGGATGAGGTTGGTACCTGCAGTCACGAGTGAAAGGATTCTTCCCTAGCAGTCAGAAAACCGTAGTCGTGAACCACAGAACCACAGAGTAAAAACCCCAGAAATAGAAGACTATCAGCAATGAAGACAGCAGGTGCTTTGTACAACTTACCAGAAACGGTGACGGTTTGTTGATTATTTCTGAATATCTTGGGGTAATCGTTCACAAGTGAAGAGGTACTGCAGAAGACATCGGTAAACTGGTTTAAAACAAGGGTTCAAGTTGGGGAAATTCCTGGTTGTTGTCACTAATATCCTACGCAATAATATGTTCAACGGTCATTCATCAACTCCCGTTCGAATGCCGACCACCAATAAAAAAGTAAAGAGTTCTAAAACTAAACAATCTAACCTATTCAATGAAACAAAGCTTATTTTAAGATCAAGCTTGCCAAATATGCAGAATTATTATGAAAACAAGGGAGCTCGAGGTTTTGAGGGCATGAGCCAGAATATTGTTTCATGCATGCCCACTCTTCAGATGTTTCAGTATAAGGCCTAGCGAAAAGTGGATAACAAGATTTTCAAAAGATTCACGGAAGCATGCTTCATCACCCGATGATGTGCTTAACGCCTCAGTACAGATTTTGTGCCTATTTTTCATAACTCTTTGACTCATAAACGGGTATCTTCTAGTTGTCAATCCACTAAATTGAAACGAAACCCTCTGTTTTCCCCCTTCTGATCAAATGACCACCGGCGTCTTGAAAAACTGTTGCTTCTAACCTTCTTTTCTCGCCATTATTTGGATAGACTCAATCATGTTTGCTTCCTAATCAGCGCCTGTATATGCACGAAGATTAGGGGAAAAATTAGTCGCCGATGCAACGATGAAAACTGGATGGTTTTCGGTATGACCAAGACCATATTTCTCTGTTTCATATCCCTACGATAACTTTGAGTGCTAAGCTGAATTGAATCCATCGTTACAGTCGACGTATGCTGAGAAGTGGTGTGAGCCAATCTCTAGGTTGAACCTCCTGACCACATCGGCAGAAAAACTGTTTTCAGTATGGGAGTTAAGCTTTCTTTCGGCCCCATTCACAAAGCACGAACAACCGGTTGTAAAACTAGTTTTGAAAAAGGTTACCCGTGGTAACCGAAACGTCGACAACATACCAACCATTTCTACTACGCTGTGTTATTAAGCAATAAAATTCTACCACAACACCTGATCACTTTTGCATTTACCACCAATCGAGCAAAGCACGATATGTGGATTCCTCAAAACGATTGATACCAATAACGACATAGATATTCTCCCTCATTTTGCTATAGTTGAACCTGATCAAAAGATTTCCTACATCTTTACCGTGATATTTCCTGTTCGTGCTTTGTGGATCGGGCCGAACGAAAGCTTAACTCCCATACTGAAAACAGTGTTTCTGCCGATGTGGTCAGAAGGATAATTTATATAGGTGGAATACCTCGCTCTCTCTCCTATTCACCTTACTATGGTCACAATCGTGAATTGTTTTGAATGAGTAGAGAATTTATTGGGGCTAATGAGAGCATCTCTTTTGCTTGTTCTCAGCTCTAACTTTTGTATCCTCTCACGAATGCATGCAGTAGACCAATAACACTCTTGCAGTTCGTTAGTGACAGGGAAAAAATCAGTGATGTTTGCCGAAACATAACGTCCGAGCAGATAATTTCACAGCAGCAATATAAATGAAAGTCCAGTTCAAGTCAAGTCCATTCCAGTACGTGCTTTGTTCTAGCTTTTCTCAACGGTTTTGGTTATTCGCAATGATATGAATTCGCGTCGGCAAGCTGAAACCCAAAAGTATAAATGACGAAAATATTGGAACAAATCACGTCAGCAGTAGAGCAGACAGTACTCAACTAGAATTGTTGGTAGAACATGTAGTTATTGCAGTGAAACCAATACGTTCTCGGTTTATTCGTGATCATCACCTTCGTGAGCGGTGGGATGGGTTTCACCGGTTACATATGCATTTTTAATCACATAGAAATGATGCTGTTGGTGTGTTCACCCAAACTAGTCGAACAGGTTAGTGATAATAATACGTGGGTTGATGGGGAATCAAAAAAGATACGGAACTACGGCTAATTGTAAGTGCTTCAGTACAAGTAAATACATTTTCCTCATTTGAATGCTCAGTACGTTTGGATATGCTCTTGTGTAATTTTTGATGAATGATTTTTCGTTTAAGTCAAATATTACTGGATACATACTATCTGATACTAAGAGGTGGTAAAGTTGATGAACGAGTCATTATTGTCATCACCACGGTCAGACAAATAATATAGGTGCCTGATGGTCATCTTTTGAATTTGACAAAGAGGCATGAATCTGCACTGAAATCGTTAGTATCCATTTAAGTGGAACTCAAGAGAGAATGACTGAAGTCGTTACAATTTGCAAGTGCGTAGTTGAATTTTCAAGAAGATCATTTCGGCGTAATCCGTCCATATATCATCACAGCTCACATCTCCTCAATATGCTTGAGTGAATACGCATTTAACTCGGAGTTCTTGATGAAGGTTCGATTAAAACCGATGAAGTCAGAAATGAGATTGCTTTTATAAGATTTACACCAGTATCGGAGCATTTCGATGAATTTGCAGTCACCTCAATCCTTCTGAGACGATGAAAATTACCCAGACACCCTTCCGGATCTATATTCTCCACGATCAAAATTTTGTCTCTCATTCCGTCAAATGCAGTTGGACTCGAGCATAAAATAATCAACACATCCATCCTAAATAACAAGGTGTCTTCTATGGCCTGCTTTTTACTCGAAAATCCACGGAAGCAATTGATCATGACGCTATTCAACAACCGCCCCCGCTAAAGACGAAACAGCTTTAGATATAATTGCAATATAGTCATCGTGGAAATAAAAGACTCCACCTGTTGTTGATTTTGAATGTAAACTGATGTCTAACGAAAGCATCCGTCATTCTCTAACGGTTCCGCCTTTCACGCACTTTATGAATTCAGATTTGTCTCGCTCAATATGTTTTAACATTGTATGTTCGATTGTTTCCAGTAAAATATATAAGGACTGAGCCACGTCATTTTGTGTTTAATTGCACTGTTCGAGGATATGTCTCAGATAGACTTCACTCATTTTGCAGTTTTCATCAATCCATACAGTTTGGTGATGATGGTTTTCTCAGGACATTTCTGTTCAAATGTGACTGATTTTGCTACATCTTTCTGTTTCAGGTGTAGCACTATTCTGGATGGAGACTTCCGTACTTATTGTTGTTGCTCTTTTTGTCATTAGCAATGTTAACTTAGACATGTCTTCCTAAATATTTTCCATTTTCCTGTTACAAAGCATAATAAATGTGGGCTTATCTGATCTATATATATTTAACTTTGTCACCTAACTTTTCCAAGTAGTTTTAACCAACTTGGTGTAGGGAATTGAGAACATTTACGAAAACGGTCGAATTTACTCCCATCATCGCACCTCGAGCTACGAGACCCGAGATATACCACGGGTAAAACAAAATAATAATACCATGCACCTGGTTCATCAACGAGGGGAAACAATAAACAATTCTTGTCGTTATGGATATTTTTGTTTCTGCCTCAAACCGTGTTTATTATTGTAACCCGAGTAATTCGTATCAGAAAAGAGTTTTGAAAATTATTTCTCACGGTCAATAAACTCGCCGTTTGCTGGGCATGTAGTCAGTGCGGATAACAATGAAGGATCCAATGGCAGCAAATGCTATGCAGTTCACCAGGTTGACTCATGTCGATTGTTTTAGAACTGGTCAGCACACCTGAGCGTAGTACTTGAGACAAATTCCTACGTGATGAGTTAAGAGTGCTTCAAAGAAGAGTGTGGCTATTCTATTATACACAAACGAATTATGTGTAGAACACGAGTGATAGGAACTGAGAACTCAGATCGATAGAGCATGTGATAGAAGCCACCAAATCATTATTGCAATCAATCTTAGTCATCAGGAACCTGTGCTCAAAATAATACACTGTTCCCCACATTTTAAACACAAATACTGTTGTAGGAGATGGAATTTTCTTTCGCGTAGTAAATCATCGTGATGCGTATGGAGTCGGAAGTCGTGCCTTGTGTAACGTGTTGCGATCACGATCGACAATGATAGACTAAGTAGTTGTACATGCCAAATCGTGTTTCTTTTGTTCTAGTGAATTTTATGAAACTTGTCTAGTGCATTATAATTGGAACTTATCAGTTCCATCACATATAACCCCATCTGTGAAATCCTGCTGAAATCGCCTTATCATATATTCACGGATATTCACATAGAAGGTTGATCTCAAAGGACCACGACACACGGTGAGCTGTCCAGTGAAGGGACGACTCTCTCATTAGCGTGTATATTGATTTTCCCTGCTTTATTGGTTGTTTACAAGCAATAAATTGATCAAAACCTGAGAAATCTCCACCCCGATGTTGAACTTACCGACAATTCATGGACCAGATTCGTACTTGGGTTTGGCTTGAACTGTTCTACATCTATTTGTGTCAACCTGTTATCCCAGAATTAGTCAAAGCACACAGTATCCTTCCCTTCAGCTGATGCAATCCATTTGCGGCAGGGGAAAATTTACCAGTGGAAGGTACAATACCCATAAATCGCGGCAAATTGCCTCTGCCGTTTTGCAAATGTGGCACTCTGTGAGGTTTGAAAAATTATATGAGGATATGGTGTCCTCCTTAACAAAACTGTAACTGGATCATACGGATTTAGATCCCTCTCCCACATTAGGCTTTGGTATAACCGCCTTCGTGTCTGAAACAACGACAAATTTCACCTATCAAACCGTATACATTTACAGCTGACCAACATTAGCGAACTACATGCATCCCATTGCTCTTGAGCATTTTCAATTTCGACGAAATTCATCTCAGGTATCAGGTGCTTATATTCAATATTTTCAAATCTGACGAACCTCATATAAAAGCGAATAACTGATGAGATGATGCTGCCATAAGGAAAGTTATATGCATTAGGATTGGATCACATGGGAAATGAAATTTGCGAAACATTGTATGTTGAACATTAGACGAAGAAGTGTTGTACGGGGAAAGGTGAACTGATTCCGTTTTGTTCATCAATGGCTACCCAGTATTGATGTGATCTACAGGTTCGCAGTCCATGGCCACAATACTAGGTAAATTCACGAAGCAACAAACCAATTCAAGCATGAGCATATATTACTCAGTCATGCATCACTTATTTGAGTGAGGAAACGGGAGCCAATGAAATACAATGCCCTGCCACTCAGCTGGGAATATCCTGTTCAAAATCCAGATAATTAGGATGAGAAGCAAACGGCTCTCGTTTGGGTAACCAAACAATGCGATTGATATGATTACACATCCGGATCCTCGATGTTAACTGACAAACCTGCGCGTAAACAAACTCCAGTTCCGAGCTTGTTTGTCTTGAGTTCGAATCCCATCGAGGGTCGCTAGTCTGAACAACGGAATCAAGTCACGAGGATCATAACGCTTTCATACCCACGTGAAGGTGATGCTCTAAATGTGTTGGAATTACCTTTCTAACCGTAGTTCTATACTGTCATATAAATCAGGGCTGGAATCAGACTACCATCACTAAACGGCCTGTGTGTTAGATATGATCCGAGACAAAATGACTGTCAGCTAACTGCCAATCCACAAATGGGTGTACACTACAGCAAAACGAGTCTGTTTGTTTTGCTGATTGATTGAAATAGAAGATTGTTCAAGAAAGGAGATTCACATCATGGGAGCAGAGTGGTATCTCCAATAACTAGCGATCTCACATTTTGAACATAATCCTAAGAGAGTGACTTTGGGGAAACCGCAATAAATGCTTTGGGAACGTTTTCTGGATTTAAAATCCGTCAGGTTTTGGCGTACCTTAGGGAACCTAGATGGGTTAAATCTCCAGATGTCGCGTAACACAAAAAGACGACCACTCATAAAACCAGATCTGCGAGCGGATGCATGGTAAGTTTGAGTCTAGAAATCCATGAGCTCAAAGTATGAACATGAATATTAGTGCGAGTGTTTCCAATTCTGCTGACACGCTATCATCATGTTGTATTTTATTGTCATGATCAAATCACGTGATCCCACCCAAATAGTAAGTACATTTCTTCTCTATGAAGGGATGGGTTTGCGATTGAAGGCCTGTATCAAGGGAATCTTTATATAGTCTCATGTTCACCATGGTAAGGTATGTTAAGCGAAACCCATGATAGCTTCTATCATGAAGGAAATATCTAGTTAACTAATAACGCGATTATAAGATTTTTGCTAGGTGGTGAAAGCATGATGAATACGAGAAAACGGTGAGTAGTTGTGCTCAACAAGTTTGCCCTAATAATATGATCCAGGACAAATTTGTACTTACTGGCTGATACCCACCAATGTTATATGCGTTCCCGAGAGTGTATCAGCCAAACGTATTCCCTGAAATGACACTTCAATCCCTTCAGTTCATAGTCTAGTAGTAGCGTGATATCTTGAAACTGAGCACAGTATATTAGGGGTCCAGATATGAGGATAAGAGAATGTAATTTTTCATGTCTGACGTTAGGTTGGAGCTACTCATTCTGGCATCCTGATTCACATTTCGTCCGTGGCAGTTCACAGTGATAGTTTCGCACTCAAGTGGTTTGTTTTCGCACAGTTAAAGGGTCAAGGAAGTTTAATTATCACCATAACTCTATCGAGAAGCCCAAGCAAAATGGTCAGATACTGAAATATATGTGATCTGAGTCAAATATCCCTGATACCTGTGAGGGATGTCATTGGATCAACGTAAAGCACGGTGATTGTTTTTGAATTTTTTTCTTATTCGCCAGTTCTGTGAAGTCTATTTCAAGTATAAAGTTGAATTTATTATGGTCTTAGCAAAACTATTCGGCAATTCATTCCAACGCTTGCCATGTTCGTTCAAAGGTAGGATGTCAATCTTGTATTTCCAGCAGATGGTACATTTCCGTATATAGATTGACAACATCGATGTTTCCTATTTTGAAACGGAATGTTGACCTGTAACTAATCGAAAACCTTGCACATTGTGATTTCACAATTGTGAATACTTTTTGAATACTTTGTAAAATTGAATAGGTGGAACGATTCCCGAACTTCACTAGCTTCGACAATCTCTGATAAAACAGATGTGACGAATTGTCCTAGAAGCAAGGCAAGGAATGCCTTAAACGAAGATGAAAAGGACCAGGATGTCGAGCATAAACGGGAAGTACTCATACCATCCGGGTAGTAAGTAACGTGTATTTGTCACGTAACTGGAAAAAGAAAATGTGAACTGGGAATAAAACTGGTTTGGGAAAAGGTGTTTCCGAACGTTCTTACTAATCGGTGATAGGTCCGCGGGTGTATTCTAGCACACCCTGCAGAATGCCTTAAAAAATGGGTTTCTCCCAGCGAACATTTGAGTTATGTTATGAAGCTTACCACATATGCCAAAGCTAATTTGCCTCATCAAGGTCAATAGTTGAATTTCATAAAGTTTATTATACATTCTTCGTGCATGTTTTATTGAATGAACGACATGGCCCGGTTTGAAACGATAGGGGAATTTATTCAGCATCACTTCGTGAGGGTGGAACCATCAGTAGAACAATCAAAGCATCCCAGGTACAACTAATTACCCGATTCTGAATGTACACACAACAAAGAATTACGCACACGGCAGTTCACGATAGCCGTAATTAAAGCAATTTGAAAGCGGGAACAAGAGCTAAGAACAAAATGTACATTGGTGAAACCGTGTTTTCTACGATGGACGTATCTGGTGTTCTCAATGTAATTCCTATGTACAGAAAATGCAAATCCCCTTCATTCTCTCCTCCTCTTCGATCTTTACACCGGTCACTGGTCACAGCACAGTTGAAATATTCCTAAAATCCCACACTGTCCAACCAACTGCTAACAACGATGGAGACGACGATGATCTGAGAACACATCGTGTTTTCCAAACGTCAGCCAAGTAGTATGAATTAAACGTCTTTCAGTGTCGCCAGTGGCTACTTTGCCCTTCTTACAACACTAGATAAATTTCCACAGACGCTTAAAGGAACCAAATCTACATTGGACCCTGATTGTTCAGTCCCACTTATGAATCCATTGACCACTGATTATACTGCCCAACAATCTATGTACGTCTGACACTTATTTGTTTTGAAAAACACGATATCCCAAATCGGCTGATAAAATACTTCATATCAGGACATTTACGATGAAATTCTTCAAACAAATGATGATAACATGGAGATACAAGTGGATTCAGAATTTGGATTCCTTTGAAAAAATATTTCGTGTAGTTTATTCAAACCCGTTGAAAGCAAACTCCCGTCTCACTCTTGCACTCACGTGTTGTTGTGTACCAAGTTTTCTGTTGAGCTCCGTTTGAAAGTTGAAAACTGTCATAAAATTCCACACATATGTCTAACCTTTCACAGCACTGTGACGAGATATGCGTCTTTTTGCGATAAACACCGAAAGTGCCCCGTTTATTAACTCATGCAGTTTAGGAGATATTTCGGGGTAAAGGAATAAACCGAGGGTTACCCGGAAGCCCACGATTAGTTTCACGGTGATTGCCGCTCATCACGTATGCGTACCCGTTACTCTTCCACCAAATCGGTCTTATATTTGAGCACTCCACAGTTGGTTCATAGCTGTTTTCTCGTTTGAATCGAATACCTGATGACTGCCAATAACCGCGACACTGGTCGTGTAATTCCATGGAAGATACTGTCACCCAGATACCACCCCATACTACTCAGATCAAAATTCCTCACTTGGGACCATGTGTTCTCGTTCTAATATTTTGCCGTGCTAACCAACGAAGTACCTTTGGAAGAATCCCTGTGCGGCTCTTAGAATGGATTCTCCGTTCGTGCACTCCATCTGACTCGAATGAGATTGCAGCTGTATACTTCAATGACGTTTGGAAAAGTCGATCTGTTTTCAGACCATCGTCGTCTCCATCGTTGTTAGCAGTTGACTGGACAGTGTGGGATTTTAGGAAAATATCAACTGTGGTGTGACCAGTGACCGGTGTAAAGAACGGAGAGGAGGAGAGAATGAAGAGGATTTGCATTTTCTGTACATAGGAATTACATTGAGAACACCAGATACGTCCATCGTAGAAAACACGGTTCTACCAATGTACATTTTGTTCTTAGCTCTTGTTCCCGCTTTCAAATTGCTTTAATTACGGCTATCGTGAACTGCCGTGTGCGTAATCCTTTGTTGCGTGTACATTTCGAACCGGCCGAGTAACTGCACATCTGAATTGCATGTATTTGTTTGAGGCATGTCAGCTAGTGACCCAGAACGGAAATGACTGCAGGAGCCACTCAGACAATTCGGTTCAACAAACAGGAGCTTGCTTGAACCCATCAATTATTGAAAAATCGTTTGTCTGCTTGTTAGCCAATACAGTGATTTTGCGCCGGTGCAATTCAATAAGCCTCCGATTCAGGCTGAGGTCATCCCATGAGAAAACAAAAGGAATTTTTTCTTGCAGCTCGACAGTCGGAATACTAAAATGACCATGTGGTTATATGGAAAACCGTCAATATAAACAGCATAAGAGTTTTGGAAATTTTCACAGACAGGTTTATGTTAACGCGATTAACCTGTTTGGAAGCGAATTTACCATTGAATACACAATTTTCACCCGTACTCATTCGCCGGCCTCACAGTCAACATACTGTATTTATTTTGTATGAATTCGAGTGTACGGCTCTGGTCCAGTGGTTGAGAGAGTTGTAGAATTTGGATCGTGAATCCTCAGCCAGACATCACGAAGTCAGTAAACTACGTGAATAAAACACGGTAATTCAGATGGCACAGCAAACTGTTGGGTGGCGAGCAACACAATAAGAAGAGGTCCATAAACGTGTCCAAAACGGATAAGAATGAGTGTGTATAGTTTTGATCAGACTGTTATGGAAACAGGTGAAAAAGCCAGTTTGATCAAACAAACACTATCTGGGAGAATTACTGAACAGTAGGGCAAAGGCATGTGCAAACAAAGATTAGTGAGACACTTTAGGTGATTATGAATTAAAGTTGGAGGACAGTACCAAAAGTCGGTAGCGGACTAGTACGGACGAAACACAGATAACAGTGAATTACGGGATGGAACTCATATCAGTCAGATTACAGGAGACCAAGTTAGCACCCTAGAGTGGGGATGGGTGAAGTTTAAGTTTTAACATGGATCCAAGTTACTTAGTCAAATGCGAACATGAAATCAGTGGTGGTAACACCAAAGATACCCCCCTCACGGAATTGTTACAATAACACGGAGAAATCTTACGCGATAAAATCAATTTTTGTTCCGATTGGGAGTTTCAAATGTAAGCCTGAATTTTGACACAATTGATATGGAAGTACAGGTTGGCCAGGGTGAATCATACCAATCAGTTCAATAGATGGAATATATCAATGAACTGTTGGAAATCGTCGGTTTTTGGGTCTCGTGTGGCATATATATCAACGAGTACAACGTGTCAAATACAGTTAATAAAGAGTGACCAGTATCAACTACTAACCGCAAGCATTGCGTAGTCCACTAGAAATGAAACTTGGCGTTCGAGGTTTACTTGGCAGAATTCACAAGCATTTACGCACACTTGTTTTACACTGCCGTCATGCAGAAAACAGAAGAAAATCTGCAACTACATGTAAATTTTTGGTATTCATCAACAAATCCCGGTTTTTGTTAAAGTTCCAATTATCGCGGATAATGAGGGTTTACAACCAAATAGCGGATTCAATGGGGTTGTCGGATCTATCTTTTTGAATCACTTCGGGCGTGAACAATCGCACTCCTGAAATCATGGTTTGTAAATATGCATGTTCTTGAACCTCATTTAACGGAAATAATAAGTCGTTCCACTTGGCTCATACAAGAAAACCACAAAAGTGACCACTAACACGAATGTCAGTACCCGAAAACCGAAATTCGAAACTCCAGGGTGCGCACGGAATTACCGGGCACACAGTATACGTCAGGTTTTGTGAATAACCCAGAAGGAGATTCTCCTGTATACCTGAACTGACAAAGTACGTTCGTTTTTTTGTAAGCTTTTCCTTGAAAATTGAAGGTAAAGTACTTTCGACCGAAATGTACTTTCACCCAGCCTCAAACACGAGTGCGGTATAAAAAGTATAGACACACATCCGATAGTTCAGAGGAATACGGCACAGAGTGGTTATTCAGTAGTTTAGAATGGAGAATGACATTGGAATCTATCGAGGTCAAATAACGAATATTATCTTATTCGCCTACAAAATATACAATAGCTTGGTTATTTCCTCACTTAAATGATAACTTTTCTTGTTGCTGATTTGACCAATTTGCAGCTGCATTGTCTATGGAGTAAAAACTAATTGAAGGGATTGAATAAAGATTGTGAAAGCAGTATCCAAAAAAATGAATTTGTCATATATGCAGACAGGTCGAGATATCCCTGTGCTTTGAACTGGGATTACCCAAAATATGAGCTCTTGATGCCCAAATCCATGCAATTTTATTGATATGTGAGTAACTTCGGAGTAGAAAACAACAATTACGCAAATGGGACTGATTCTCGTGTCGGTTGTTCGGGGAACACACAAGACATTCGATCAGAAATGAGGAATGAACCTAGTAAAATTGTGGAATAATGTGGAAAATGAGAGCAACTGCCCATGTGGCTGAGTGTGCCGAAACGAGCACTAGGAAAACAGGCTCATTTGTAATCGTATCGAGGGAAACGTGATTCTCGCAACACATGGCCTCGATCATCCAACCACACTGGACATTAGTTCAGTTACAATTCATCAGTTTCTGTGTTTAACGTGGACAATATATGAATCAACCACTTGAGAGACTTATGAGAAAGGCGAAAGTAATGACATGAAATTATGAACTGGAGAGAATTTGGTATCTGGGTACTTTGGACTTTACGCTCTTAAACTGACGTCGGTAACAGAACGATATTTTCGAAACATCGGACTTTATATGTGAAACATTTTGTTTTAGTAAACGGGATAAATTCTACAATCTTAGGACCTGCTTGTATTATTCCGAATTAGGTAAGCTGTACGGATGAACGTGTAAACAGTAGCAACGTATGGAGATTGCGGGTACAAGCGAGCACGTTGAAACAAAACCGTGCAGGCAAGTGCGTGAGTCAGCTTGTGTAAGAACGCAGGCGTAAGCAAAGTGTAAATTCGGACAAAAACACGCAATGTTTTTCAACTCGTGGTGCAATTTGACTTGTCTGTGCCATCCCAGACGAAGCAGCTGCAAAGTCACTTACGTAATTGCGTACGTCCTTGAGCGCAAAGGATTTGGAACAGGTGTATTTGTACCAATGAGGTTTCTTCCACCTAACTGGATCGATTAGCTTTACAACATACCTGTTATTATGGCCAATTTAACTTTGAAACAATTCTGCTGCATAGCTTGCAAATTTTCGTCCACCTTCAAACTTAACTCCCATGAGATGTGCTGGATTTTTGAATAATAAATGACTGACAATGCATGACTTCAGGGATATCTCCGTGACTTTCTGACACAATGCCTTCGTGAATAGATGGTTCTTTGGTCTGAAGCCACAAAAGAGCCTCGAATATGACCTAAGTGATTTTCGTCCACCGGCCATTTGGATCCTGGGGTTTTGACTAAGTCGACAACTTCGCGGATAGTTTCATTCGGAAAACAGATCCATTTTAGCGGAATCCCAATCAGTTGTTGAGTGACTCGCGGGAACCCAATAACCCGTTTAGTCCAGAAGACGAATTGTCCAAATGCAGCGTATACTACAGGAACAAAGTCAGATGGGATAAGCTTACATACCTCAGTTTTGAATAGTCCGGAAAGAGTAACCGGGACTAAGTCAACAACAGTCTTGACAGGCCAAATTTACGCTGGAATGCGAGCGTGCAAGTCGCAGTAACAATAAATGTGCGGGATGATTTACCATTGAAACAAACCAATCAGAGATGAGGGACGGATTAAGCTCTCAAATAGAAGTAATTGTAGGTGTAGTGATGGGACTGTTGCACAGTGCAGGCGGTCCATACCTGAAGGAGGCTGGCAGGTGGCATACATTTACGGAAAGGACAAACCAGAGGCAAAGTCTCAAATGTCCAGGTCACAATGACCATGCATAGGTGTGAATCTACTGAGCATAGCAGGGGGAACACTGGGGATTCAGACAAACGTGCAAATCGTAACATCAATGGTTATATCTTGGTAGCAGTTACTGGCGTTTAGTTAGCTTCGGTTTCAGTTAATTCACTGACTATACATAAGCAGAAAAACACACTGTCAAAAGCGTGATCAGTGTCCACAGAAGTGACCCAAAATGATCGACAGTCTTGAGTTTAGCCGCTCCAACGGGATGACTGATAGTAGCACGGTCGATCTGAAACCAACGCTGTGGAAGCGCGGAAAATTTCCGAGGTTTTAGGGATCGCATTTTGTGCACCGAAACTAGTACGTGGTCAGTACATAACTGAATCAGTTGATCACCAGTATAGGTTTGATTAAATGGTTTGTTACATCGACGTCTTATATGCCTTTTCGGTTCGCATAGGCTTTCACCTGGGCATTCAAGTTAGCAATGAGGATCATTTTGTCCGTAGAGCGCACATAGCTGAGCATCTGAGACTAATTATGGTGCAAACCGTCCTAGGCCTCAGGAGATTAGAAGCTGTTTGGAGCATACACAGAAATGAACGACATGCTTTGGAGCTTCAATCTCTTGTTTTCAAACCAATTACCAATCACCAGAATTCAACTATGTTGTGCGTGTTCGACCGTCATGCTCGAAGCAACAAAACGTCAGGGTGATCGCTAGCACCAGTCCTCGAATCATTGACACACGAAGAGTATTCCGAAAAGCCGATGTCGGAGATATAACACACGAATTTCATCTCACTAGACCAAGAGGGAAAGGTCGAGGAATGTTCCGTTTAGCTTATGTACTTTCGATAATCCATACAGTGGTGCCGTTAAACAACCTTGAACATAACCTTGGTGATCTCCGTCCATCAGTCATCTGAATCCCAAATAATCTACACTGCTTTTGTTTTTTGTTGATATTCAAGGGGCATACATACACTGATTGACGTTCATTTCTGTATAGATCACCTAAACCAGTGTGCTTGGAACAATGCGTGCACCGAGCACTGACATTTGTTGTCAACGTTTGAGAGACTCGCTTTTATTCGTTCCTATTTTTGAAATATTCATTGCAACACACATCGCCAATGCTAAATTTTTCCAAGACCCGAAATCGTATTTAGAATAAGACAAAGAAGCCCTCTTCATTTTACTTCAGTAGATACAATTAGTTGTGATTCAATCGTCCCTTTATCTAATTTTTCATTTCTTACTGAATTATATCAATCAGCTTTGAAGAACTACATCTAAATGAATATTCGCAGCTATCCCAAAGTAGTGGCGTTAGCAATCTTCTACATTTTCCTAATCGGTTAACCATTCTAGAGAGCCTTGGTAAGTTTCTTTCCTGTTATTTAAGCTTGATATAAAACGTCGCGGCATACTGCGGTCCTAAATAAAGCAGCCGTTCAGGAGTCGAGCATAAATCATTCGCACTTCAGCCGAAATGTTAACCTTACCCGGCTGACTTAACTGTTTGCACACTGCTTGAGATAGGGGATCGGGCTGGACTCGCTAGAACTCTTGACAGTTTCAAAGCAGATGTACGACGTATCTCCGAATAACACATACAACGCATACATTTCTGTGGTCCAAATAACCACCCCAGATACACTCTCAGGCTCTTGGTTCAATCGTTGCGTGTCCGGTGATCCGGTTTCCGTTGCTCGTGGTCAAGCGGATGTTGAGATTGAATTAAGCATGAGAGCTGAGTGCACAGTCCCAGACTGGATTCTTCTTCTTCTTCACAAAATGGGACCGAGGCTGACCATTATGTCATTGGATGTCTCTGGCATGGATCAATTGAAGATTATCTTTCATTTTCCTGTACGCCTGTGGACTCAGATCATGTCTTGTTACGTGCTCTTTTCTCATTACTTGTCGATCTTGGTCACACCAAAATTAAAGCCTCCCACCATGCGCAGTTGGTTTAATACGATTTGATTTTCATATGGAGCTGTCTACAGGGTTATCGATGCAGTCCGGATGGGCTCTGGCAGCATATCACGGAAGCTTTGTTGTTGTTTTGAAAGCCACCAGGACAATTGTTCAAGTAGCTCTCCCAAACGAGAAGTGTCTTCTACAACGGTTGCTTTGGTAGATTATTGTAGATCCGTCCCTCCGAATGCCACCTTCAACGAAATACTTAAATGCCTGAGACCTCAATTGATCAGGCTGCGTCTGTTGGCAACAATCGCAAACTTTGCCCTTTGAATAACGTCACTGATCCACGATAGCCCTGTGTAAGTTGCTAAACAGGGAATCCAATGGCTCACTAATTCATTCTCAGTGACATCGTCTGGATCGATAGGCGGAAAATTTGATGGATCAGCTCCGTTTGCCACATTCCACACTGGATCCTCGGAATCTTTCTGCTGGAGAATCGATGAAAGTTGATACAATCCCTTCATCAGAAATGGAGGTTATGCGAGACGTAGATAATTTTAGGAGGTAAAAAGCCATTGAACTCGATGGGTTATCTCCATCAGTTTTCAATGATGGAGGCGAAGCTTTGGTTTCGAAGTTAGGAAAAGTGCTCTAGATGATCTGAGATAGTGATCGGATTCCCAGACTATGACGTGAGTCGGTTATTGTGCCCAGTTGCGAGAGGAAAAATATCCTCTTGCAGAAGCTTCACAGAAGTAAACTTCATAAGCATCTTATCCAAACTGCCCATTAAAATTATTCTCCACTGATTATCTAGCGTCTGTAATATGTGTGTGCTTGAGAATCGAGCCGGTTTCAGACCTTGTCAAGATTGTATCGACTACATCTTTGCTCCTAGAAAATTTTAATGCACTTACAGATCTTCTGTGTGCCCACGAAATATTGCTTTGTTGAAATGTAAATGACGTTCGATTTAGTTGGCCACGCAGTTCTCTGACACTATCTCTCATTGAAGGGTGTTCCGGTGAATTCATTTCTCTTTTTCAACGTTTGTATGTGAATGGGCGAAGTCGAGTTCATGCTTATGGTTATATTTCAATGAGTTCACTACGGAATGTGGGATTCAACAGGGCTGCCCGCTTTCGCCCTTTCTCTTGAGTTGATATCAGGTTTATTCTCTAGATAGTCCCATACTCGAATGAAGATACGAGCATCAACCTTTGCTTAGATAATGAGTTGTCCCACTTGGGATACGTCGACGATACTGTTCTTCTGAGTAAAGATCCAAGTAATTTGCAAACTTGCTTAGTTACCCTGATCAATGGCGTCTCAATGTTTTGCATACATCTTGCATCTCCAAGGTGTGAAATGCTGCTGCAGGTTTGAGTTGGTTTGTGTTGGCAGGCTGAAGTGGATAGATTTTGTCACCTGAGCAGTTACGTTTCACCAGGTCTCGGCGTGACATCCAATGGTCTGATCAAGGTCGAGTGTTTACTGCGACGTTTTAGTCCGTCCGGTGTTAGTACCTCAGAAACATGGACCTCAAGGGTAGAAGATAGACAAAGACAGTTGGTTTTCAAGCATTGATGTCTCCGAGTACGGTGGGAACACCGTATCAGCAATACTGGGGTTAGATATGGGGCCTTGTGAACCAGAGGTCAGTCATCAGATGAAGAACTGAATCTAAACAGAATGAGGTGACTGGGACATGTGTAATGCATCCTTATCAACAGACATTCTTGTCGTACTCTATACGCTGGGGCCAGTAGGGGTTGGACGGTAGGTCGAGGTGGTCAGTTCATGATATGGCTGAATAGTTTAACTGGCCAACAAAGACGTGTTAGACTTCCGGGTCCACGCGGCCCGCCTACCAGATTGTTGTAGGTGTCGCGGTTAATGGCATAGTTGCATTCAAGCTCTTTATTCGTCATTGTGGTTTTCACTTATAAATTCATTCCTTCGGTCTTTTTGACTCCACTCTTCTTTTATTTCCCTCCAGTTGATGGTGCCAGGAAATAGTAACCGAAACCAGAGCACAGAAGTGCAAGGTTGATGGTTGCATAAGCTAAATTCAATTGGTGTTATTTTGCGCCACATTCTTGTTACCTAATGCAATTTGATGTATCGCAGTGGACGAAACCAGAGATTCCACGTAATTCGTTTCGGTTGTTTTGAATTGCATCGTCGATTTTTACAACGACTTGGATATATAATAGACAGCTGATCGACCAAGCAGTGATTCGTTCTACCACAGTACACGTTACCAGGGCTGCAAGCAAACTTATGGCAACTTATCAGAAATTTTGACTAGCAAACCATGTGAATGATTATCCAAAGTTAATAGTTGGTTGTCTATAACAGCAGCCGTTATACCGATCTACATCGACGCCTTATGGTTGACTTAAGAATAACCTTGAATATGAATAAACAAAATGTTTCCCTACATCGTTGTCACTCTGTTATCAACAGTTTGTCGAACAGACACTATACATTATATAAAAGAACAGACGGTTGTACTCAAAGCCATTCAATCCATCTCGCAGTCCCAGTAGTAGCTTGGGGGAATAATATTCTTGATGAATTCCAGCCATGATGTAACAGCTGCACTGAACTTTGTCTACTCTTCGAGTCTTCCTAATGCATGCCAGTCGATCTCCGCTGGAAAGGAAAATAAGTGAACACGGCTAGTAACAAGACGTGAATGTCATGCGAGTCATCAAGAGGACCAAGAAATATGG